>CM068840.1:96922682-97382682 GCA_028554795.2 Sinohyriopsis cumingii | reverse complement strand
TTTTAGAAGAATACTTATTTTCCTTTGGATGGGTTAGATCAGGTGGGTTCTTTTACAATGTTGGATATTTGCGAAAAGTGCCATCGCTAGTAGTAACAAAACGCGTTTTCACCCCTTTTGCCTGAATATAACTACGTGGAGCTGGACTTTTTTGGTCAGTCCTATTTCTTATGTTCTTGTTGTAATGTCAGTCTTCAGACGTATTTAATGTTGTGTTACATATTATTTGAGAGGAAACATTTATTTAGCTTGTTCATTGAAACTACAAAGTGCTCATTGGACAATATTGTTCGTGGACTATTTTTAATTATTCAAAGTTCGTGACAATGTCGGCTGGATACATCAGGACTGTTTCAGACTAGTGCATTGGCTGATCTGAAATTTACTCGGAACGTTTGATTCTTTTGGACTTGAACAGAACCTTTTAGGATTATGCTGGATTCAATTCATAAAATACTGTAAATTCCTCTTACATTTTTGTCATATGACACTGATAATTAAACTATTGTTAAGTTTTACAACACTTGTTGGTTTTACTTCTTTCTGTTACTTAGGTTATGACTATAGATTCGTAACACTTGGATGTTAATGTCCTAGTTATTCGTTTCAATACTCTTACAAGAAGATTAGAACACCCAAACCAATAACAAGTTAATATGAACATGCCAATACATGATATTAACTAACCGTATTAACTATTTTCGATCCTAAAACCACCATTGTACCTAATGTACATGTTATCTGCAAGAAATACTACAAGTCTCCTACAACATGACGTCCATTCAACTTACGTAGACTAATGTGGAGAAAATTAGGGATTTTTAACATCATCTTCATATTAAATGCCTAATGTCGTTTAGTTGGTACATCAAAAAATTTAAGATGTTATCCCTAAACACTTTTTATGAGACACATTCTGCATACCGAATCGCTTAAAATGTTAGTGACATAGCGTGAACCGACTACTAATGGTACATCTTACGACAGAGGTTCTAGCATCTGGCGTTTGTTACATTTGTACCCTCCGTTGTTGGCATTTTGGAACTAATTGATACTGCGGGTTCCGTCCGATGTTGATAGACCTTCCGTTAAAATCTTAGGGTTATTTAAATAGGACCTTCATAAAGTAGCTGATTGAAATATGAAAATTTCTATACAAATAGCATTTAAGTCCTAAAATCAATTAAATAATCAATAACTTTATATTGGGTATGAAAAACTAAAGTAAACCAAAGCTGTAGCTAATACAATTTAACCTGATGGGTAAAAGAAAGACCTGAGAATATCAATTCGCTTTCTCAGTGTCTATGGAAAAGAAGGGCTTGATCGGGGAGTTTATAATCTCTTTTTTTTATACCAATCAAACAAAATGTAAGCATTCGGATGTGAAAATAATCGAAATATGCTGGTCCCAACATTATGTAACAAAAGGGAACAGAATGTTACTGTTAGAAAAGTAAAGGAGCAAATGATGGAGGTAAATATATTTTTTTTTTCTGCTGAACAATCATATCATATAAGCATAGTTGTACCATATAGTCAATGGAACTTGTCATTCAGCCAAGATTCTGCATGAAATCGTTTTATGGAGATTGACCGAAAACTTTGGTCTCCGTAGCATATTAACAACTTTCATTTTAAATGTTGCTTCAAGATATTCATAAAAAATACATTGTTTGACGGTGTTCTCTACTTCTTTGTCATCCTTCTGTCCCAGACTGATGGTATCTAGAGAGTTTAAGAGCCTCAAGCCTTTTCCACCTTTCTCTATCCTCAGCAGGAGCTTGCTGACTTTTGATATCTGGAATGAATACACTACTTATTTCCTGAACCAGGATATCGTGACCCGGACGATTGGCTACAAGATAAAAGTCTTTGTCTTCATGTTTATCACTTGTGACATGGCAGGATTTTTTTAATTTTATAGAAGTCAATTTATCGTTTTATTTGTGTGTGTGCCATGCCTTGTTGCAAACGTACACATCAGCATGTACATCGTAAATGCGATCTCGTATAGTTCGCTGTGGGGTAACAAAAACCGGTTTGATCTTGTGACAACCACATATCTCTTATCGTTTAACACTTCCAAGTCTTACATGGTCTGACTATTAGATAGTACTGGTATTCCTCTGGTATAGGTGATCCAATTCAAGCATATATGGTGCTACATCTGAAGTACACGATTCGTTAGATTATGAGCCGGAGATCTATTGCTCATCATTGCAGGGCATGTAGTCACTATCTGAATCTTTCCTGTAATCTGGAATAAATAAATATTACCAATCATATTGTCACCCATCACATCAATTAAATTATCGACCGATCCGGGGGCCTAGTGGTTAGAGCGTCAGCCTTGGATGCGGGAGGTGGTGGGTTCGAACCCCGACCGAGTTATACCAAAGATTTATAAAAAAAATGGTTATAACAGTTGTCTCGCTTGGCGCTCAGCATTAAGAGGTTAGTGTTAGGACTGGTCGGCCTGGTGTCAGGATAATGTGTCTGCGGCATGATGCCCCAGTGCTAGGTATCATTATAAATTGTCACACTGCAAACATCGTAGCGATATGGCTAAAAATTGTTAAAGCTACATTAAAAATCCAAATCACACACACACACACACACACACACACTCTTAAACTATCCAGTAAATACTCATCTATGAACTAAATTAGCAGTATACACATCATATTTACACCATGCAAACCTAATTACAAGAGAGAATGATGCTTAGCGACGGAAATAGTCCGCTTATCCTTGTGCCAGTAGAACCTATACCTTATTGGTACATGTAAACTCTTAGATTATTGGTGCTCATTTCATGTAGGGTTTTACTCACGCTTGACACTTTTTTGAAGTGTATACCTTAACGTTGCGCTGAAAGGCTGGTTTAAACATGAACACTATTGGCAATAACTCCAATCTTAAATTATGCTGAAAAATGTAATACTCACTACATTATTGGTAAGACAATCGTGTTGATTTTGCTTCTCACTACAAGAATCATTCGATTACAGTTCAATGCAGAGAGCTTACAGTAGTTCCTCAATCGTTAGTTATTCAGCGTGACAAAAGTTACGAAACGAATAAAACTCGTCTTTTTTTATTTGCTTCTCTTCATCAGATCAGATCCCCATAATATTCAAGTTGAAACTGTATATCCTCGTTCACAAGTCGACGTCTTTTGTTCTTTATACTGAAAATTCGATTCATGCAAAGTATAGGTCGTTTTCAGCGCGAATTTTTATTTTATAAACCTAGGGGTAATGTTGGAAACTCTAGATGTCTGCAGAACACAAAAATACTGTAAATCCAAATAATTTTTTTCTTTTCATGTCACTATTCCAGTTCAGAAAAGCCTGTATTGTATGCATTGTGTTCATCGATTACATGATGATATTTATTATACACTACTTGTATATATAGTTATTTGAATTTTAAAATTAAAAAATATTACGGGTAAAATAAATACTACTTACCGCAATGCGAAGTGTTCGTCAATTTTGTTTACCGAGAGGGTTTACAGGCAAATATATTGCTTCCATTTTTGTGCAGATCCTAAGAACCTCTACTTTTATTAATATCTAATAAATTTGTTTCGTTTTATAAGTACCGTGTTTCATGCAACAAATAATTCAATTTTTGTTTTCCTCTTCAATAAGCTAGATTTAATTCCCAAGTGATATTTCCCAAGTTTGTGCCAGTGCACGTGGTCTGATACGCTCTTGGCTTGTAAAGGTATCATTTAATTTGTTTTCAAGTTTGCAATCCTTTTGATCAAGCAGCGAATTTAATACATGTATTCATTCTGTTCTACATCTTCCAGTGAATGTTTGACCTAATAATTAGTTTCTAAAGGTGGCGCACTCTTCTTTTTCCAATGAGACAGCCCTTTGATCGAGCAGCGAGTTTGAAACTTGTTCAGTGCCAAGTAACAGATGGTGGTTATTTGAATTCCCTTTGATATTGCCGCAGAACTGACTCGTGTTCAGCTGCAGGCTTTCAGTCCCTACATAGATACCCGTATACGAAGACTAAGACACTGGGTCGGCCGATACTTACAATACCTAGACAATGACGATTTACAATGACTAGACGATGATAAATGATTTCAGAACTTTATCAGAGATTAAATTCTGGGACTTTGTACCAGATGGCTTTAGGTAGTGTCATTTACAGAATACTGTGAATTCCACCAAAATTTAGACTTAACTTTCATTATTTGTAAGACCTGTGAAGTTAACATATTTACGGGATCTTGTGATTCGAGTCATTCTGCACTATTTTAAAGCGATATGTGAACTATATACTTAAATTCATGGATTTATCATAGTTAATTAAAATTTTTTTTCAAGTGCATCTCTGACTCACTGACGACAAGTCACCGTTCAGACGGATCTGGCTTGCAGAATACACCTCGACTTACAGGAGGGTTAAAGAGAAATTAACGATCATTAGCCCTAAAATAAAAAAGGTGTGTGGTCTAATTGTCGAGTCGAATTATAAGCAAGTATATGCGGTTTTCATTTTTCATCTGAGGAAGAAAGTAAGATAGAAAGACCAAGAAAGGTCATAGGAAAATGCCTCTATTGAAAACCATGTTTGAGCTGCCTGTGCGTATGAAGGTGGGTTTCTCCGTTGTTAATTGTTTTGCGAACTTACGATTTTTACAATCCAGTTTGATGTATTTACACGATTTCAGCACTTAGTAGAATGAGTTGTTACTTTAAAAGCTTTCGCGCCGTTAAATTTTCGCGATTTTTCTTCTCTTTCAAGAAAATTGCTAAATTTAAACACCACCACATTTTTCGCACTATCAAACATTGGAAATAATATTTAAGTCGTATATTGGATAGGAAAATAACACCAAAAAGTACAAAATAAGGAATGGAAGTACAGCAAACCAAGAAATTATTAATACGCCTGATTATGACGGAGAGAGAGAGAGAGAGAGAGAGAGAGAGACACTTTTGCACATTTGTAGTATAATCGTTTTCCATGATTGGCAACGAATTCGTCTCAGAATATACTATGAAACGAGGAGGTATTCAACAGACATAATCTTTCGTTTCCTCCCTTATTATATTTACTTTATTTATGCACTCAAAATTGTATCGTGTAACCAATACTGTATCGATACCAAACTGTATCGTGTGACCAATACTAAAATTTTCTATTCAGATTTAAGATAAATTTTGTTTTCATAATAATATGTCGCCATTTTATAACAATATATTTTACTTGTATGTATTATGTGTAGCGGCAACATCAAATTTGTAATTGTTTATTAAATATATATCTTCGTCAACTGTTAAAATGTGTTGCAAGATACTCATCGTGACCCCCCTTCTCAAAACCTTTCTTCGTTATCATCGGAAATACTTAGCTATATAAAATACGTTTTAGCTGCCCCTGCATAGCCTAATATAAGCACATTTAACTTTAAAAAATAATGTTACTGACATTCAAATTAATTTCTTAGTCAACTATTTTCAGGACTTTTTTAAAAAGCCGTCAACATTTTTTAGAACTCTACTTCGCACTGAGCATGGTCACGCATTTAATTCGCGGCTCAATGAAAAGGACTGTCACCTTGAAAGCAAACTGACTTCATCCTTTATCAGCCAAGATCTTATCGGGCCACGTGCATTGGCAGGACATTTCGGAAATATCTCTTGGGAATTTAATCTAACTTATGGAATTTAAAATACAAAACTTTTAGTGCATTAAACACTGTTTATCCAACAAAACACAAATAGTAATACCAATATATGATGTGTGTGTATGTGTGTGTGTGTGTGATATTTGGATATTTAAAGCAGCTTTAACAATTTTTCAGCCATATCGCTACGATGTCTGCAGTGTGGCAGTTTATAGTGATGTCTAGCACTGGGGCATAATGCCGCTGACACGTAGCATGATGTCCCACCCAGTCGCATTCCCTGACACAAGGCCGACCAATCCTAATACTAACCTTTTAATGCTGAGCGCCTAGCGAGGCAGCTTTAGTACCATTTTTATGGTATGACTCGGTCGGAGGTCGAACCCACGACCTCCCGCATCGAAGCAGACGCTCTAACCACGAAGCCACCGGAGCGGTCAAAATACATGTTGTTAGGACTTGCATAAAAATGGAACCAGTATACTTGCTAGTAAATACCCAATTAAACCTATTTGACCTGCGGCAGTCCATAATTTCGGGGTGGGGTGGGGGCTGGATAAGAATTTTTCCGATAGTCATGTTCTATTGTCGTTATATTTGCCGCCGTATGTCATTTATCTAACGAGCTAAGATTATTTTTTCGGGCTAAGTTTTTAAAGAAAATGGTATTTGAGGTTTAAACTGGGGTGATTCGTTTAGCTGATTAGGACCATTTTTCTTCACCTTTAACATTGAAAACGGGGTTTGCCCGAACCGTACACGCCTTTCCCCCAATAACTCCATCCATTACCAGATCTTACCGTAGATTCGCTGCATTATTCACATATGGATAGACTAAACTGTGATACAGACCAGAAACGTTTTGTATAATTATATAATTACAATTCCTGATTACCTCATGTATATTCAGTTCAATTTATTATACATTTTCCTTCTCTTTTATCAGCATCTTAACTTTATCAGAAATACTGTTTACAAAATATAGGATGTGAACGGTATTGTCAACTGTTAACTTCAGTGAAATATAATATAAACTAAAATATAATGAATACTTTACAAATCTGAACCTGGAATATCACATTCTTTGGAAATACCTTAAGGTCAGTCATACATGTAAATGGCGGGTGAGGGCTAATAGGCACATGTGCATTTATACGCTTGTTTGAAAATTCCCGCCTTTTCGGGGTTCATATAAACAGATAGTTATCGCAATGTACCGTTGCATAAACAAATTACTGAAACGATATCTACTTCACCTAGAGTTACATACAGCATTTCCTGTGCCCAGATAAACGGTTCATATACGTACACCTTATGTCATGTAAATTGTTGCTGAATTCTTATGATCAGACCTCACCATATCGGTATATAGCTCTAGGCTATTTTACTTACATACGTCAGTTAGATTTAGCTTTCATGAAAAGAAAGAAAAAAATAGTTTAGAAAGTACAGGTAAGAAGATAAGCTGACAGATTAATTGATGTGAGATTTCAATATGATAGAGTGTATGAGGAGTTTTTGGCAGACCCATGGTGACTAAACTTCCTAAGATCAAATATTTAGTTGATTGTGCCCAACTTTTGAAAGGCATTCTCTATTAGTCTGGACTTTTTAACAAAGAAGACACCATGATAGCTTGGAGGAAGAAAGAAGTTGCTGTTGTAGGGTTTAACGCCATTTGTCAGCACAAGAAAGGCTATACATGGCGGCCAGTATTAATGGTGGAGGAAGAACCCGGAAAACCCCGGAAAGAACCACTGACTCACGAGAAGCTACTGGCAAGCTTTCTCATACACCCACAATGGCCGAACCCGAGATTCAAACCCATACAGACAGAGGTTAGATGACAGTGAACCGTAACTGTGAGCACTTCACATTCGGCACTTCGGGGCCCCAGGAGCAGAGATATCAGGAAATAAGTAGAGAGCATGAAAAGTATCGACCAAACGGACGAAACGATGAGAAATATTTCATAATTTACCGTTGAGTCCAATAGAATTTATATGAATGTTTTGTTTTACATTATTTGTACTTGTTTTACATTATTTGTACTTCAGAGAAGTTACACTGAGAAACACTAAATATGAGTATGAAAACAATTTTATTTTCGTCGTCGCTGCCATGGACACATTTTCTTATAAACCTTCTTTTTATCTCCTATTGACTCAAGATTAACTTGTCAGATTTAACTCTGACGCGGTTAATTGGTGGAAAGATATGGTATTATTCGTTGGTTACCGCGTAGATTGTTCGATATAATTCTTCTTATCAACAATGATGATGATGATAGTTTGTAGCAGTAGTACTTGTAGTAGTAGCAATTAACTTAACGGAGGGAAATATCTGAACTGAATATAAACACACATATCACCGTTGTTACAAGTCATTAATGAAAATTAAAATCAATGCACACATGCTCACAATTTGACAACAAAAGTATCTGATATATCATTATTTAAACCAATCATATTATAACTTGATTTCAGCTCCCCCACTTGATTAAAAATAAAATCACGACGCTAATTTCAAGGTTTTTATCACTGACTAAGGTCGTGGCAGTCCATTTTAGCCTTTATTACAGAATGGAGACGTTCCCGTTTCGAGGTGTGTCCCCGGTCTGTTGGTGCGTATTGCCCACCTTTTTGCAATAGTAGTCCTGAAACACGTCACTTCTATCCCCCATGACCCATGTAAGATGAAAACACATACACGTTCTTCAGGCTGTATACGGTATCGTTATGCATGAGTGGCAGTGGCAGATGGCAGACAGCCATTACTGGGTCGATCAATACTTTTTCTCAGGCTATATAAGCTATGTGATTACATCGTCCACAACTAATGATTTTTAAAAAATAAAAACGGCTGATTTTACGTGAGCTTAAATTCAAAGAGAAATAAGCTATTTTGATTTAATCTGCAGCCGGTTAGAACACTTACTAATATGGAAAAATAACTGAAATATTTTGAGTGATAGAGCCGATAATATCCGGTCGGCATATACTTGCTATCTATGCTTATCATCAAACGTGGCATAAATATTAATGGCTTATTTTCGATATTACCTCATAAAAAGGGACCCATTACATGCTTTCCAAACGATTTCTTAAAGTTTAATACATCGCTTACACTCTCAATGAGGACCATAACTTGGCACTAAAGCGCCGTACTCTAAAAAAAATCCTGGTTAGAATCTAAGTTTCGGGCAAATTTTTTCTTATTAAGTAGGGAGACAACCGAGTCTAGCTGGTAAATATGAAAAAGTGAAAGTTAAATTTGATGATTGAATAATCGAATTCAGAAATGGATACGTGGCATGCATAATCTTTGAATCGTATCTGAAACTGCTATTGACTGAGCACATTAGCTGACCGTAAACCTCCGAGTAAAAGTAGAGTCTCTGACTAAATCGTCGACTGCGTCTGAAACGTTTGCTGATGTTTAGCGAATATTCTAGCGGTAACGATGAAGACATCCAAGAACAGGCTAATTAAACATGTTTGCATATTATATCGGAATGGAATCTGAACATTTTTACAAAAAATATACTACGATGCAGAAGCGGAGCAGCGCGAACATTAAAGGAAATTAGTAATTGCTGCTGTATAACAGAAATCACACAGTAGTTTTTGTGAAATTCACAATGCGTTAGACATTACTGGGTAAGTACGGCAGTCTCACAAAATTTATGTTGGCATTGTACTCACTTATGGACCATTTGAGGATATATGTGCGGACTTCTTTCTCGAAGGTATTTTATGTAGCGCTGCAAAGGCATTTTGCTCCGAGCACCTAGTTACGTGTTTAGGCTCTTACAAAACGTAACAAGAAAACAGTGAAGGCAGCAAGCTTTGAAAAATATAACAAACAATTTATTTCCCAAGAAAAACAAGACAAAAATGTGGAAAAGTACTTACGGTTCCACGAATCAAATCCAAAAATAATCCAAGAATAATCCAGGAATTAAAAAATTCAAGACCTAGTAAAAAAAAGTCCGAGTTCGACTCCCGATAAAATCCAAAATGGAAGGTGATAACGTATGCTGTGGTCAGCGTCGTACTGATGTGTCAATAGTTCTTTGTTGAATCACAGGAAATAATATTCCAGTGTTTGAATTCTGTGTAAATTTCGATAATTGTCCTCGTCCAATAATTAATTTTGAGCACTAGTATTTCCAGGGAAAACAAACTTGTAACCGAAATAAATTAAATTTAACAAAATAATTAGCCCCAAAACTAGTCACAACATAAAACACTTTAACTTCTCAAGTGTTAAGACACTAATGACTATTCTTTCTCAAAACATCAATAGTAAATCTAGCTACAATCCAAAACAGATGCCCGGACGTGGGTCAATCCTTTAGAAAAACCTAATTGATACATGTTATTTGTCACGTACTCCAAGTATGGCCTCGATTACACCTTATGAATCTTACTCATGCTACATCTCTTACTGGTTATGAATCAAGGTCAGGAACAAGTTCAGCATTAGATACAAAGTTTCTATTATTAGTTGTTTACAAAAAACAGCCAGGTCAAACAGAACTGAACTGAATTTTTAGACAACGTCAAATCCAGTAAATAAAGTCACATTACAATAGCACGTAATGGAATGAAACATTTTTAAACTAACGAAAAAACGATTAAATTAAATAAAATATACATAACAAATATATATAGCTTGTTGGCTACTTTTAAAAAAAAAATGGAAGCTGTAGCCACGGCTTTAAAATCACCAATAAATGTAATTCACAACAACATGGAAACAAATACATGATATTTAGAATCGGACAATTATATTTGATCGATTCATTACAGTTTATGAATTCGTTCTTAGACAAGGTAGCGACCAATCTAGTGGCGTCCAAGATCACAGCCGATAATATCCAACCAAAAGGGGTGTATCCAGAAGTGTACATGAGTGACTGGATCAAATTTGCCAAATGTCAGTTACCACCGATCAAACGTTTTATAAGTCATTGGATCAAGAATATATCTCAGAAAAAGAATACAAGCACGCAAACAAGATTTGCGCCGCATTATAATTAAAAAACATGGGTGATTATTACGATCTGTATCTGCGTTGCTGCCCGCTGATGTTTTTGAGAAATTTTGTGATACTACCATGCACGTGTACAAGTTACTTCACATCACCGGGTATGGCATGGGATGCGTTGTATGCGTTGTTTTCTAAAACCAAACTCAAGTTTTAATTGCTCTCAAGGCATTGTTGAGAATCTTTTTATTGAGCACTCACTTCCTGGCGAGATTTCTATGGTGAATCGCGCGCCAACAACCCAAATAATAAGGGATATGACCCCGCTGCTCCTAACCATCACATCATTTATCTAATAGAAATAACTTTTAAAGATAACTAATGATGCAAGCGTTGCCGGTTGGTTGGTTTTGGTGGATGGATACTAGATACATTGACGTGCAATATCACTCAAACGACCATAACATCAACAGCGACCACGGACACTTCTTTGTATACTTTATTATTAAATGATATCATACAAAATGAAGTTCGTAGATACTTTTTTTCCATTTACGTCTCTGCATAGGCAGCACCTGAACTGTCCAAGCGTCGTGATGGAACTAGAAGTTCTTTATTTCGAAACTCAGTTCGTACACTGATCATTGACTATTCTGGATTAGGTAAAACTCAACTGGTGTGAAAATACAGGAATATCGCGTCTTGACAGGGCAGAGAGTGATAATATCAATTCAGACACATTTGCATTAACAGCATCATGGCGAAATTTAATTCGAAGTTTTTCCGGACGGCTACTTAAGAGTCTTTGCTGTTTAATGTTAGATTTTATCATTGCATAAAAGCAATGGATTCTGATAGCTGTGATGAGGTTGCTGAATGTACCCACGGAGTGTTGTATCAACTGGCAGCGGATGCTAACATTGATAACAGTTTCTCTCTATGCCGATGAATATCGTTTTCAATGTGCTGTTATCAAACATTCGTATGAATTGTCATAATATTTTGTTAAGCGTCAAGCAGAAGTCACGTGTTCGAATCACCCTGATGCACGAGTACCAACTCGAGGTCATCTTGGAATCATCGCACGGCGTAGTGTTATTCATCCACCCCGCTTAAGTTCACCAATAAATACTTTATGCTTACATTGACTAGGTTAGGAAGAGAAAGATCCCGACTGTTTTACAACAAGGAAACACTTGTTCGGGTAACATTTATTGGTAAAAGACGATCGGAAGATGCAAAATGTATAGGTGTAATCAGAGTTTTTAAATGAAAAGGGCCTTAAACCCTCAGAAGTTCCAATGAGCGGAACTTTCAATATTCCCGAAACAGAGGTTTCCATAAATTGTATGACAGTTGTGCCATTAAGAAAGGGCAATAACTATTTTATTATTAATAGAACAACCATAATGGACCCCCCCACCTCCCAGTGTTACCGGTGAGAGAAAATAATCATAGCGGAACAACAACGGCGAGATGACATTATCAAGAACGTCGCGTTGATCGTGAAATACAAACGCGCGTGTTTTGGTGGAAGCAGCAGAGGAGTCAACAGACCTTTTGCTGCAACGTCATTTTTGAAAAATAAAGCTTCTTACGAAAAATAAATAAATAAGATCAATAACTTAAAACCGAAGCCTCTAACTTACCGAGAGTTTCTCTAATTGGGTTATTTTTTTGTTACTTTATCTCTGTCGTTCGTGTTTTATCTAAATTAGTCTGTGCGTTCGTTCCTCTGCTGCTATATATATATATGAGTAATTAAATCATTATTATATCAATCTCTCAACCAAATATTTTTTCAAGACCTATACGATATCGTCATCGAGGATCATGCCAATTTATTGTTATAAATCCGTGTGGAGTGGAATGTGCTTTTGAAAAAATGTTTTTGAACTTAATCCTATCCATGTCCCCACTACACCAAGTCTGATGAATATTTCTTAGAGTAGGTGTATCGACTCCATTAAACACGACTAAAATATTACAGTTATCTCTGATCACTTTATGTATTTGTGCATATCGTTGAGCAACATAAATCACGTCTGTGTTTATATGCCATCCTCGAGAAAATATCCGAGCTGGATTTGATTGTTTGTCCAGCATTACATCATCGTATACTACGATATTATTAATAAATCCATCGAGGTCATCTACGTATGGGGTTCATCAATATCGGTGGTAAAATTTATACCATTGTCATCCTCATCCAACAACTTTGCAGTTTCATTAAAATCGTAAAAGTACATCATAGCATCTCTGATCATCTACAGATGGAGCTACTAAATACAACTTATCACATTTGAGCCATCTCATTATCAAATTAAGTAATAATTGCGTTTTAGCCGATCCGGATGGACCTATTATTATCATTCTGATGGGATTTGGTAATGCTGAAATATGTTTGACTGGCTCGTGGTTTCGTGTCCCTGAGAAATCAGTGACATCCGTGTTATAAAAATATAATAAATAATATGGATTTATATTATGTTCGATGTAAAAACATGTACCCCCACACGTGGATTAACAACAATAATAACAAAAAATAAAAAGCGTGCACTTGCAGGTAAATGTGTAAAATGCGGAACAAATAAATATAAATTTATTTATAATAATAAAATCGGCGATGATATCGCTACTTCATTAGGAAAATTACCAGAAACTCCATGGGTTAAATACCCAGGAGAAAACCATCTTCCTGGATATAATTATTGTGGTCCTGGAACCCGACTTGATAATATACTTGACGAGCGAGATCAACCAAGACCTGGAGAGTATCCAATAAATGCTATTGATCAAGCATGTCAAGTTCATGATGTAGCTTATAAAACTCCAGATCTGTAATAACGACGTATTGCAATTGTGAAGTTGATTCGCTCGTTAAATTCCATAAAAAATCTTTAGAGAATCATTAGCTAATTGGTTGATAAGATCCGCAATGAAATGTTAACTAGTGCTAGGGTCTGGTAATTAATTATGCGATGCTTAAAATAATGGAATCGATTTATTATAGCAAAATAGGATATTAAAGGGGTAGAGCAATGATTAGTAAACTTGCTGATGCAGCAAATGTTACACGTTCTGTTGCTGCAAAATAGTTAGTACGACAGGCAATATGGCAAATGTATCTAGCACCTCCTAAAAAAGTTCAGCATGCACAATTTGATGTCAGCACTCCTAATGAAGTTCATCAAGCATATATTTTTTTTACCACACGATACTATTAAAATTGGCAGACATCAATCACTTACATACAAATACGCGTTGACTGTCTTTGACGTTGCAAGTAGATATAAGGAAGCAAACCCGTTATCAACTAAAACAGCAGCTGAAGTTCTATCTGCTTTTGAACGAATTTATCAACGAGAACACTTGCGATGGCCACATTTGCTACAGGTTAATCCTGACAAGGAATTTCTTGGTGCAGTATCATATTTGATGAAAAAACAAATGTCACAATTAGACGAAGACATACAACAATTCATCGTGATCAGGCAATTGCGAAACGATTTAAAGGAACACTGGCTGAGCGGTTATTTGGATATCGATATGCAAAGGAAATAATTTAGAAAGATATGAGATCTCGCCAATGGGTTGCAAGTTTACCAATCGTGATAGCTGCGTTAAATATTGAAATTACCCGAACAGCTTCTATGAACCCCGTTAATGCGATTAAATAAACAACATATACCAACACAACTACATGAATTTTCAAAACAATCAGTATAACATGAAGGTGGTAAAAAAGAGCGACTGATCCTATATGGAGTATTACGACACATACAATTTCTAGCGTGGTAAGATCTATGGGTAGACCTGTACAGCACAGACTAGATTCTACTGTTCCTCAACATATATTTGTACGTGAACAATTACAAGTAATTCCTTAAGACACACAATTACCACCGCATTCACATTTGTAAACTATCCCCTCGTCGTCGATTACACTCAAGACAGGTCAGCATCACATTTTCAGGTGTGTGACCAAGACTACTATTAATTCTGTCTACGGTAAGTTGTCTTGGATTATTATTTTATATTGCTACAACATTACTGTGCTACAGCTCGCACAATGATTGTTATGTTGATGTTTTAATGTCATGATAAATTCAGCATCGAGATCAAAGTTGCGCTTATATTTTTTTGCCACACTGTTTATTTATCTAATTTATTTCCTACTATATCATCGCCATTGACAGCAATGGTTTCCTGAATTTGATCATATTTTTCCGTGGAGTCTACAACAATTCTCCGCAGCTGAGGTATTTTTCTGACTCGAGATACTGCGACATAAACTAAGTTTCACCATTCGATACGATCATCGACGATCCAAACATTTATTTCAGAGAAGGTTAATCCTTGTGATGAATGAATTGTCATTGCGTATCCTAGCGTCCATGGAGCTTTGTCCATGGTTAACGCGCTCTGAACAACACTGACAAAAACTAAAACAATATCATTTAATACAAGATTTTGTTTTTCTGACGATCCTGGTATATCAACGCCGATATTCCGTCGTCGCGTATCGGCTGATTGACAACACAATGGTACAGGTAGGTTTGAAAAAATTTCTTTATGTAACATAAACAATTGTTGTTGAAGTGTATCATGAACTATCTTTCTACTTGCAACGATCAAATCATTTGGTCTCCATAAATTACAAAAATTGTTTTTTTTTAGGAGTTTCTGAAAATATTTCACACATTATTTCACATTTCTAAATTCTGGCATTACAAATTTTGGTATTTCTTCTTCGGTTATATTAAAATAATTGAGAAATATGTCTTTATAACCAAGTTCTTTTTTATAATGTGTTAAAATTGTTGCATCACTTTTAAAAATATCAACAGTTGCTTGATTAATATACTCAAGGTCTGATGTAATTTGATTTAAACGTTCCAATGTTTCAACGATTTTGTTTTTTTAGATTATCATTAGGATACTCCAGAGAATAATTTTTGAATAACCGTTCTAGTGCTGCTGATATAATTGCATGTTCATTTTTAATTTTACCACATAATGATAAGAATATTCTTTCATTAACAAAATGCACATCTTTTTTTATCACTTATGACTATAAAACATGAAAACAGGGTGTAATGGAGATACTTTTCCTCGAGATTGAGATTCATTTATAAAAGCAATTTCTTTAATAGAGAAATCATCTCGTTGAGGTTCTGGTGGTCCTTGATATTCAGGTGGAATTTCAAGCCATCCTAACACACTTCTGACCGATGATAGATAAATATCTACAACATAATCTTGTGAGTTTATTTCTATCGCTGTTGATAAAGGTGGGTCGTGAACGGTGATAGCTATTTTTGATTCTCTTTCGGTTATAGATTTGGTTTTGGGCTGGAATTTATCATTGACGTGTTCAATCTGAAACTACCTGTTGGAATTCTTACAACTTGCCAATCAGAAATTCCATCATCTTTATTCCTTTTTCCAAACACAAACGAATTATTTGCTTGTATTCCACCGAATGATTTTGATCTGATATTTTGCCAGCTGTAATATACTTGTAATTATGCTAGCCTTATTTCTTTCGCTGGAATTATAGTTGGAACGTTAACAGTACATTCTGGATTAGTTAAACTCACTGATATCATTGTTGTTTTTGTATGGTGGATTTCCAAACAATTCGTTAATGGCTATATTTATGTTTCTACGAAAATTTGTAAACGCTTGTACGTGATTAGAGTATTCAGATCTAAATGTGGCCATTCCATCGTTGATTGTCATTAACTAGTTTATCTTCGGAATGTTGCCATCATCGATATATGTTTTCGTTGCAGCGTCATGGCTTGATTCTGGTTCTCCAAGACCGGTAATTTTACTATTAGTCATATTGAGAGGTTAATAAACGATGATTGATCTCAGTTCTGATCATGTTGTTGTTGCTGTCTACATATCTTTTCGTTACAGCATCATCATCTGGCTTTGGTTCTCTCCCATTTATAATTGTATTTTTACTCATATTCAGATCGCCATACATAATATCTCCAATTCTTCTGATACGTCCAGCAATTTCTCCCATGATTGATAGCACTGATTCCTCCGAGTTTTTAAGTTTACCGTTGTTAGTAAACACCACTAAGTTATCTTCTGTTGCATCTGGAACCCGCCGAATAATATCTGTCAACGGGATATTACTCGTCTTTAATCGTCCTTGTTTATCCTGAAACACAACAACTTCATTTTGGTCCACCTTTACAAGACTCAAAAGATTAGCGAGTTCATCCTTGACCTTGTCAAGGGTTGCATATTTAGATAAGTCGTCTAGAGGTTTGCCTTGAGTCTTACTCAGAGATCTTCCGCAAATATCTACCATTATATTTTAAGATATGTTTAAAACGATTAACGGCTAATTGTATACATGTGTACGACTTTATTAGGTGGTAATGTTGATGATGACACAACGTCGAGTACAGCAATTGCTTCACGCCCGCATATTGGCGGATCTGTTTTTGTCTGTGTTGGTAATGTTGAATACCAGACTGGAGTTTTTATTGTGTTTACGTAATTTAAAAATTCTTTTGATGGAGCCAGTCCATACCAATCAAAATAAATAATTCCACGTGGATCAATCGCATATGCCACCCAATGAGTGCCAAGACCAGAACTATTATCGAGATTAATAATGCCTGTTTAAATATTGTTTGGTTGTTTTGGTGATTGATCACGCATAAAACATCTCTAAAATTTTTAAAATTTAATTTTTAGGAGCATCAAATAAATCATAATTTGACATTGGAAAGATTAACGAAGTCTCAGACATTTTCCGGATCGAAAAGGGGTTCCTGGTAATCTTAGAACTCTTCCCCTTTTTTAAATCCTTGTCCTTATGCTTTCTTTAAAGCCATTCCAGCAGCAGTTCCAACAGCACCTAGTGCAGCTTCTTTTTCAACAGCTGGGGCTGCAGCGGCTATTAAGGCTGGTATAGCTGCAAGAAGTGGAAATATACCGCCTTTTTTAATTGAATCTTTAACAGCACCAGCAGAAAGATTTAATTTAACGCCTGTTTTTGATTGTTTGGCGCTATTTAAATGTCTGAGTTGACGTTCTGACAATGATAGTTTATTTTGACCACCTGTGATCTGATCTTTTTTAGTGATATTTTTATTCCGCAGTTCTTTGCTGAACTTGATTGAAGCATTTTAATCTGACCATGAGTCAGAGTAACGCTAATAAAATGATATGACATTATAAATATCGTGAGCGATTTAATTACATATTTTCTACTGACTGGAACATCAAGAACTCTCATTCGTACACCAACACCTTCAAGTAGCATTGCTTTGTCTGAGAGTATAAGAGCAATTGCTATGTAACCACAACATGCAGTTGAGCAACATGGGCTCGAAAATGTATATCAATGACAAATTGCCTGAATGAATCTAAATGTTCCAACGAAAAGTAATTGATTGGATATAAATCAATGTTGTGAATTCCCGCTGAGATATCTGCAAACCTGTGTCAACATTTTGATCACGCCCCATAAATGTCATCAACCGATGATAAGCACATGCAACATGATTTTGATCAAACTTTAAGAAAACTTCTTTAGAAGGTTCTTGATGTCCATTTCTTCTCAAATGAAACTTCAGAAACTCCAAGTATGTCAAAAACCATTGGATTTCGTTACTTTGAATCTTTTCTAGCATTTTCCTGAAAAACAATAAATATATGTCGTGGTGCAGAAACTCCATGCTGTGATGCTATCTGCCATATGAATAACCCAGCCGCATTACTTTGAACGCTATCTGTAGTCATTGTCAACCATGATAACAATGATTTACCACCTGAATTCATAAAAACAAGTAGTGTTTATTCTTCCACAAGCGATGGAGTCATTACTCGCATCCACAGTGACAGTTTTGTTAGTATTACTTTACCAGCATCAACTGCGTTGGGTCGCCAGACGGCATCATTGTCAGTGGATTTTCATTCAAGTACCACAGCGTGTGTAGCTCCAAATATAATGTATCTAACATTCCTACAAAATCCAAATATATGTGATAACGGAATCGCACATGAAAATTTGTCTTCTTCATTTAACATTGATCTACGTGCGGAAAATCCTAAACTGAAAGTTTTGTTCATCGATGCAACTGCGTCCCCAGCTGCATTTAGTCTAACGTTGATACTCTCGGGGTGATCAGTGGAATCCTTTGCAAACATCAGTGACGGACCAGCTGACCCTGAGTAATCATCTGAATATCTTGCCAGACCCAATATCGTCCTAGAAATATCAACATTTTCGAGACATGATTCAATACTTTTTCCGTCTATCATGTATATAGCACTATTAAATCATGCCATGACACCATCATTAGCAAAACCAAGCGATCTAAATGTCCGTACGCTGTATCATCTGCTTTCAAAAGTCTACCTTCCACTTCAATAAACACTTCAGCAGGTAAAACAACATATATGCCTGTATGTTGAACTTGTAATTCGATTCAACCATGCTGATTTGGTACACGTGCGTCATAAGAATACTACAAATAATCGCGTAAAAATTCATCTTTAAGAACCGGTGCGTCTGTATCAAAAGCTGGACTGGATACACTATTGAATATTTTTATTATTATTATTATCGTCTAACACGAAGACCACTTCCACTTTTTCTGACTGGGTAATATTAGCCAACTCTGTTAGTTTTTTATTTGCAGCTTGATTTATTTTTTGCTGATATTTGCAGACATAACTTCAATGCTGAGTAATTGTACTGGCTGTGGTTTTCTTCGTATTAATTATGCTAGTCTATCCATGATTGCCGAGAACGCTTTACTAACAACATCACCAACAGCACCAATACCTTTATCACAAACAACGTCAATAGCTTTCATTCCCAGTTGCTTTGATATCGGTATTGCTTTTGGGGCTATTCTCTTAAATAAACCTTGAACAACATCCCCAAGTATATCTCCGTAAATCGCTTTGTATGTTGGCAATCGTGAGTTTACTACCCTAATTACTATAGACCCACGTTGAGCATCGTGTATAATCATTTTCTAAATTACGTGTTGATTAATTACTTGTTTTCATTCGCTGTAATAAACATCGACAATTTCATTAATGAGGGAATGATAAACAGTATGATCCATAACACCACCTGTTAACAATCTTCGGTAAATATCAGACATTTCATTAATAATTTCTGCAGAATTATTTCATGCGCGTTTTCCTCCGATCAGAACTTGTAGTCGGTCAACATCGTCAAGAACACTGTCAGGACAAGTAGTAAGGCCGCTTCCTGTTTTTGGACCAAAATATTTATCATAAGCTTCATCAATTATTTCTTCTGATGTAGGTTCTCATTCTTCCTCACTTGTTATTTGGACTGGTTGCTTTGTTGTTTTTCTTTTTGTTGTGGTTGTTGTCGTTTTTTGTGGTCGTTGTAAGCTTTCAAGATATTTATTTATCCCATCAATACATTCAGTATATTTTGGATCATAATTTTTGACATTATCAGTTTCGTTGTATACTTTATAAATCCAATTGTACCAGGTTCAACGACTTATAAATTTATTAGCGTACTCAGGTTTCAGAAATACTTTTCTATTATCATAACTGTGCACGACAAGTGCAGATAATCTTACCGTTTCAATATTTTTTTATGAAGGAAATATTCATCTCGGAAAATTTGTCATTTGATTTAGTTCTGATTCCTGCTAGTTTTGGTTCAGGTTCTTTTAAAACAGCGTCCTTCAAGTTCTTCTTCATCTTCAAGTTCTTCTTCAAGTTGAGAAGCAGGTGGAGGATTGAGCAGCAGCTATTTCAGTTGAAAGATTTCTTAAATTTTTTGTCTGTTTGGTTTTTCTTGCTATCTTTTCATTTTGTGTAGCAGTTTGTCTTTTTGCAGGCTAAAGACCTTCAGTAGCTTCTGCAACTCTCTCAACAGGCCCCGAGTGGCCGAGTGGTCTAAAGCGCTCTCCGATATGGATCACTGCCATCTCACCTCTGTCTGCGTGGGTTCGAGTCTAGGATTCGGTCAATGTGGGTATGTGAGAAAGCTTGCCAGTAGCTTCTCGTGGGTCGGTGGTTCTTCCCGGGGTTTTCCCGGGTTCTTCCTCCACCATTAATACTGGCCGCCATGTATAGCCTCTCGTGTGCTGAAAAATGGCGTTAAACCTAAAAACAACAACAACAACATCAACTCTCTCAGCAACCTTTGTAACAGGTTTATAAAATATTTATTTATCTTCTTCATCTTCAACTTGTGCTTCTTGTCGTTCTCGCAGTTTTTGTTTGAGAGTGTCATGAACAGGCAGATATCCTCGAATTGCTTCTAATCTTTCTCAAGCTAATCTACTTGTATAAGATTCCATTATTGATATAATAATGATTTAATTACTCACACATTTATAGCAACAGAGGAAGCGCGACCTCAATGAAACGTCCGACGGGTAAACTAATGCACATATAAATTTAGAAAAAAACACGAACGACAAAGATAAGTAACAAAAATACTAACCCAATTAGAGAAACTCTAGTTAAGTTGGAGGCTTCGGTTTGACGTTGTTGACCTTATTTTTGTCGTTTCCGTAAGAAGCTTTATTTTTCAAAAATAACGTTTCAGCCTTAGGTCTGTTCACCTCCTCTGCGGCTGTGGTAGATGTTATTTGCCGTCTTGCCGCTACAGCAACTGTTTGTCTTAGTGTGGTTTGAATATTCCTCAGCTAGGTTGTAATTGTGCCAGATAATTGCGTTTGAAGACAGGAGGTGGAACATTATAAAATCCGTTTACCTTGCCTCACTTTGCCTTAGCTTTAAATATTTCTTATTTATTGTTTGCAGTGCACTGCTCTGTATTAATCAGTTTCATTCAGCAAGTAAATTAATGAAGGTGACGAACATTTATGCTAGTTTAGTTTTTAAACAGCGATCCATCAGTGTCGCATAATTAGGGCACAATAAACGTGAGCGATGCTGACGAGAGTCACGCCTTAATGGGCGAAAGACAACAAAACGGTAAGTACTGCTGGGTTTCTTACAAGCACGAAGGGTATTGTTTGAACTGATTTTTTTATTTATACACTTATATTAGATTGAATTTCTCTCTTATGAGAAGTAGGCTTAGAATAAAACTTTTTATATGAATCTTTTGAAGAGGTATGTGTGTGTGTGCACGTCTAGTCTTATTAGCATATGTATGCGTGTCAGTCGATCCTCGAAAATTGGAACAGAAAAATGGTGCAAGTTCAGAAAAAATATTACATTTTAAAGTTTAGGTAAATGAACATGTTCTCAGGTTTTCTTATAAATATATTCATTCTTTAGAACAGCAAGTTACTCGCCACTCTTTTCTTTGTTTCTTCTGATAACTTGTTGCTCTAACTCAAGCTTTAAATATGAAAAATGATACAGAAAGGTCAGACATCTTCATGGGAACGAGGCACACATTGCTCTTTGTCAGGTTATTGTTTTATAAGATTGTGACAACATTTTTATTTTCGTTTGAATAATGTCACAATAAGAAATAATGTATTGATGATCTTAGCTTTTTGATATGAGCAAATTGCTACATAAAGACAGGTTTTGTTTGAAAATTGCGTTATGACAGTTACGTTCTTACATATTGCAGCTTAATATTAAAAAATTTAAATATGTCTTGATGGAAATCTGATCCAAATTATTTTATAGAAGACATGATTTGACTTTGCAAGTTCTAACATGAAGTCCATACATGTTTTCTGCGCTCTCAATTGGTTCTTGTGAAATTCTTAAGCAACCAATTGAAAAGTGTTCGTAACTGATTCATGTTAAAGGCTATTCAGCGACTATAGTGAATGAACAGAGCATTAAATGAGGTTCCAAAATGGTATTACATTGCAAAAGTGTCAAACAGACATATCATTTATCCAATTTAACTACAGTACAGCTCACGTGTGGTCTATTGTCGAAACCCACGTATTGCGGTGGGTGTGGAGAGAGAATGAGGAGGATTAAGAAAAAACTCCACCGTATCTTCGCGTGTCGTGTCGTAAGTTACGCGGTGACCAGCAAAGAATTGCTCTGCACAACACACTATCTCGTGGAGTAGTCGAGGATAACAACCACGGAGTGGACGTAGTGTCAATCAGATGTGCGTGGTTTACTGTGTATGACCCCTACAGGCAGCTTTTTCATTTAAAATACGCCGATTAACATTTTGCAATAAGTTTACGCTTTTTCTTTATTCAAAGAAATCAGAACAAACTTGCACACTGACTTGACGAGACCTTGTTGGTCTTCTCTTGAACAGCGCAAAGTCATCCTACTGTTCTAAACATGAAAAGCAATCGTCTGAAGTATGCACATATAAATTCCCGATTACAGCAGCTTCTATTAAAGAAAACTTAAACAAGATAAATATGTTTCAAATTATATAATTCTTTAAATACAATAGAAACCATTGCTTTACTTGAAACAAACTTGACATAACAAGACTTACCACAGTCAGAAAAAATAATTTCACGCTATAAGATTAAATGGCCAGTCCGTTACGTCTAACTAAATCTAAATCTAACATAATCAGATTGTTATTTACATTTCATCCAGCATTATTTTGCTAATAAATGTCTTTTATTATTCTTACAGAAATATCATGGAACCAACAGGTCCACTGAACAAAAGAACAAACAATCCAGGGGAAACAAATTTAATAAGCTATTTGAGAATGAGTGTTTTGATTGCTGTTTGTTTTCTATGTTGTCTCCCTTTGCTTGAATCCGGAGGAAGTGCTTTTCTCAATATCTATCCACACAAATTTCCAAAGGTCTCAAATTGTTATGGGGAGGACCCTGGGAAACCGTTGTTTTTGACTCCTTACGTTGAAAGTTGGCAAACTCAGAAAGGTCAGTATTTGTCTCATCTGACTTAAGTATTAACGTTTACTAGGTTTTAAAATTAAAACCATGATCTTACATTAGCTGTAGTACACGTTGTGACACTTGACAAATCTGATATTTGCATGGAAAACACATAGGATCTGCGCTAACTTTTGCTTGGTATTACTGCAGTTTGGAATTGAACCTACGACTGTTGACATGCAGATGTAGCACTGTACTGTAGGGCCAGCCAGGACAATCTTTGATTACCTGTAGTTAATAAATGGTTAAAAAGTGTGATTATAATTTATAGATAAACATAGGTAGAAGTCACTCATTTTTATGTACCTTTTAAGGAAAACATCATGTCTGGCATTTAAATTAATGCGATGAAATTACAGAAATCGTCATGTAATGTCATAGACAACTAAAACAAAAATATTTATATTTGTTTATATGTCGGTTCAATAGATTCTAATGTGAAGACAATGTTGATTAATTTCAGCAACATTGAAAGCCGTATAATCAGGCAGTTTTGTATCAGAATATGTTGCATCCTTCAGAGCAAACTTGTATTTGATACTATATTCAATTTTAATATATTGTTTAAAGTTACTGTACTAGTGTAATACTGTCAAAGCATTTTCTTCAAACTGTACATTTTATTGCATTGAGTACTTACAAAAAGCTTATAATACAAATAAATTAGTGTATCTTCTTATCATACAAATAAATTGCATATTATGGCTTTTTATAAACAAATACATTAAATACTTAGGATTCTTATAATGCAAACACTTTTGATTTAGTAGGCTCTTTAATACCTATATAGTATACTAGTAATACTCTGCTAGTACTTGCATCAAATTCGCTGTTTTTATCTTTCTCATATATTCACATATTTATGTCTTAGCTTCAAAACATGGCCAGGTAGATAAAAACAAGCCAGAGACATCTATGATATTTTCAGTTTTGTCCTTTCTTTTCTGAAACTTACTTTGTCTTCTGCTTCGAAGAGTGTCGTGGTCAACAAAAGTGTGACCCCATATCTATGATTTACTTGTCTTAGTGCCAGCTCCAACATAGATTATATTATTCTCTTTTATCCTTTCAGCGAGACAGTTGAGTCGGGTTGGTCCCCTGGGAGAACTAAATCTGGAAAGTTATGCTGGGTTCTTCACTGTCAACAAGAACTACAATAGTAACATGTTCTTTTGGTTCTTTCCAGCACAGGTATTACCACTATGGTTATTAATACTGCCTTGGTTAAAAGTTATCTGAACCATGGGGTTCATAATTTATTTAGTCACTAGTATACTTTTATCTCACTTTCACGGAATTTGATAACTTGCAAACTTACTTATAATATGGATGGTGGTCTGTATGGCATTTGTATTTAGCTCAGCTATATAAAGTAGTGTAGTGACAAAAACAATCATGAAACCTGTTATTGCCACACATTTATGATAAAATAAAAAGGGCCCCAAGTCTCAGAGTGGTCTAAAATGCTCTTCGTTATGGATCACTGCCGTCTCACATCTGCGTGGGTTCGAGTCTTGAACTCACCTAATGTATGTACATGAGAAAACTTGTCATCAGCTTCCCGTGGGTCGGTGATTCTTTCTTGGGTTTTCCTGGATTCTTCCTCCAACAGATATTCTGGCCGCCATGTATGGAGTATCTTGTGCTGAAAAATGGCATTAAACTCCACAACAACAACAGCAATAAAATAAAAGGTGTTGGTTGTGACCCATATTTGATCTAGCTTTGGTCAAGACTTTGCGTTTAGCTAATGAACACATGAGTTTGTTATATGCATAATGAATTATCTAAATCAAAATCGATAAATGGATGCATCTTAGTAAGCTCTACATCCTCGTTGCCAAAAGAGAGGTCTCTGTGACACGTGTTTCATACTTGAGGGACTATGTTGAAATTTTTTGTGTTAAATTTATTTATTGGGTGATGTATGTGCTGTTACTACTTCAACCTTAAAACCACTGGTCACGGTGACCTACATTGCATGCCTTACTAACGTTGGTTATGTAATCGTGTTTATGATCAAGTTGGGGTGGTTAGGTATGATGTAAAAATGCCCTTTTCTGCTATGACGGCGACACATTCATCTCATAGGCATAAATAGTTCTACAATGTAAGACATAGCACATGTTGGTTTTGTTTTAGTGCCCCCATCCACCAGAACAAAACATATCGGGTGATATGTCTAACGTTGTAGGACTAAGGCACAAAATGCCACACATGGTAGTAATTTGCTTGTCTCACTGTTTTGTCACGCTTCTTTCAAATTTGTTTTCTTTCCAGGACCAATGTGAACCTCTGCAAGGTCACTTTGTGTCCATCTATCCACTTATTTATGTAACAAATACAACAATATATTTCTTTTGTTGACATTTTAATAGTGAAACAGATCAACTCACGCGCTTTATGTCAAGAAATCAATACTTGATGGAAGTTGCTTTCACTGGCTCTTCTGATGCAAAAGCGTGCTTCCCTAAGGGCAGATAAATCACGTTTTCACATTTCGTCTGTTGGCTGTCACGCAAAGGTTAGGTAAAGAAAATGACTTTCATCCTGTAATGCTAGGCTTCCCGGGGTGGACGACAATCCTAATTTTGCTTGTCAAGCAGATATAAGAACAACGATTGTCAAAACACAAAACATCTTTAATATCAGTTGTGTTTATCAACTCATTCTATTACATTTACTTTGATATGGCATACATATGATAGAAGAGAACGTTCAATTTTATTGTGTTTTGTCTTTTATGCCCATTAAAATTAGGTAGGTAGGGAGGTAGCTAAGTATGTGGGTGGGTGGGCTGGTATGTAGGTAAGTGGTATCATAATGCCAGCGCTATATCGACTATGCAGTGTTAATTAAAATTTCAAACATTTAAATATTAAAATGATTACAAGTTCAAAATCAAAATAAGATAGTGCTAAAAAATAATTAGTTAGAAAAGGAGCAGATAATGTATTTTCAGCATGGCTACTGGAGACTTGTAAAACTCAAGGTGAGTTATCTAATTGTCGATTACAGATTGGTTGTCAGAGAAAAGGAAAATGTATTTCCTTAGCATTAAAAGGACCCAACAAATTGGAAAATAAAGCTTGATATGCTGCTCATACAGCATATGTAAATTTGTAATCAACGAAATTAAATTCACAAATTTGAACACGGAATCGTAGACTTATGATTTTCTCAGCAAAAAGATTTTCACAGTAAAACATATAATACACAAAAATGTTGATCAGTGAAAATGTCGCTAATTTTTACATAGTGACACCACTGTAAGACCAAATAACGATATAAGGACTGATTAAAGAATTTGTGGCATTATCTGCTTTAAATGTTAGTTTTGTGAATTGTTTCACTGTCATCATCATACATGTGATGCGCCATCTTCTACGAAATTATTATTAAGGATGGAACGTTTAAACAGTTGTTGGTCTGATAATATGATGCAAAAAGCAAGTACGTGAAAGCTGCTGACATGGCAGTCACATCTATCTAGGTTCAGCCTAATTTCTTGTAAACAACTGCTGTGCTTTTGCTTTTGGATAATATATGTAATGTTGGATAATCGGTGCATTACTAACTGTAATGTGCATTGTTAACTAAGCTGTGCATTTTTCGTCGATCTGTGCATTATTAGCTAATCTGTGCCTTGTTGCTAGTCTATGCATTATTATTAATCAGTGTAATTTCGGTTAATCTGTGTCCTGTTTGCCAGTCTGTTCATAGTTGGCTAATTTGTGCTCTAGTGGTTGATGTGTGCATTGTTCCTCGAAAGACAACTTGGAATTTCTAGTTCTCCTAAAACACATCGATATGTTGTTTTTTTGAACGCAAATTTAATGTTCAATGACAGTTCAGAAATGTGCTTTCTTATTAGTACAAATGATATAGGGTTATACTCAGTAATTTTTCTATCAATACAAAAGTGTTTGACAATAATTAAAGTCATTATCTTCATGGATTAACCAGTGTTATATTTTAGCTATGAAGCCGTAGTTCATTAGTATTTGCTTATGATGGGTACATGTGATAAGATTTTCAGGCTAATTTAGCAATTGTTTGGTTTAGCACCCATTTTGTAAAACATTTTTTATAAAATACTTGCAAGGACGTGCAGTATTACTCTAGCTTTACTGATGCATGAATCTGTTAGTACTGCACGTATTATGTATATATTATTTATATTGTGCCCTTAACACTTGTCCATGGTTGTAAGTTGTAAACAACATGTTTACAATGCTAATATTTGTCCATGATTGTTAGTGATAAAGATGTTTACATAGCTAGAGTTCAAAGTCAGTCTTGTACACTTAGACTAGGTTTTTCTTTTGGAAATCTTCATATTCCATTACATTAGAGGTCAAGTGAAATTGTGCATAAATAATAAACACATAATTCATTCCTGATTTAGATCAGTATATCAGATATAATTTGAGAGGAATTATTTATGCAAAATATTCAATGGAATTACTAAAATGCTCATTGACTTTTGGACTAACACACTACTGTAGTATCATAAAGTTTCATGGGGAAAATTTTGCGTGTGTGTGTGATTTCGTTGTTGCCCCAGACCAAACATTTAACGACCCAATGAAATATTATCCACATATGATATACCCCTCCCACCAATTTTCTTACTGTGTTTCATTCCAAGAGATTAACAAAGATAATAGTTTTGACATCAATACTGTAATCTAGTAATACAATATTAGTTTGTAATATTGTTTGTTTTATGATAACCTTTTGAAAAACGAATTATAAAGCATATATTATTGCCTCCATGTACATGTAGTGGTCCGGTATCCAGTAGGTAGCTGTAATTTCCAGTCACTGTCTCTAACTCTAATCGATATTTGACATAAGTAATGATTGAGAAGAGAAATCATAGGTATTCAAAACCTAGTAACACTTTAAACGAAACAATAATAAATATTATTAGCATATGAAACTTTTATTTAATATTTATTCGAAAATCAATCTATCATTTGAGTACAACTGTTAAAAAAATTATCACCCCCCCCCCCCAAAGCATATATCATTTTATTCGTGCATTTGTATCTGAAAGAACAAGCATGTAAAGTACTAATGCTTGAAGGACTATGTTTATATTAATTACAACAGAGTATTATAGCTCACACGTCATTGATTTTCGGACCAAGCCACTGTATCAATATTGTCTCAATCAAGTCTGAACGTGCATATAAATGCTTGTCAGGTGAATAATCTCCAAATTGTAGTATTAAACAGGACCAGCTTTCTCAAAACCTGATAATTAGATCCACCCTTTCGCCTATGGTATCATGACATTTAGAATAAATTGGCTTAATTATTGAGATTGCAAGGGTTACTAATATAGCGCACTGACCTTCTCCAGATAAAGCCCCTTTTTCCGGGACGGCTTTTATTAAATTTTTTAGCATACTAGTTGTGGAAGTGTGAGTTTAATTAATTTTACTCATTGTTTATTTTCAAGTCTTGTGAGTGAAGTTGGTCTATATACGAGGCATGCACAAACAAAGGAGTGATTCCATTGTCTTTTAATTTCGTTAGCATCTTCGCACGTTGGTGTCATTAGTTTCATTTCATGTTGAGCACTCAGAAGGAAACAGGGTGTAAGTGATTGATCTTTATAGGTGTTTTATTTGTGCATATGGAGGTGGTAGTATTGTTTGAGAGTTGTTGGCTTAGTCCACTATGATTTATCACGTAATCACCGTTAGTGTCAGCATTATTTTGTGTTTGCATATTCCTTATTTTACGTAGTCGCAGAATTTAAACCAGAAATTTAAATAAATACCAATGTGCAAACTATGGCAGGCAAACCCACGAAAATGTATTTTTTTCTCTCAGAAAACCACAAAAATGAGCCCCATGAAAATGATGATACTACGATATTTTGGATGATTGCTAACTCATTCAAAGATATTCTTGGTTGCATGCATCGTACGGACATTCAGAACTATTGGAATTAATCCAGAACACTCTATAATTTTGGACCTGTGATATGAATTTTAGTATTATTTGGGATTTAATTCACAACACTGTAAACGTCTCTTGAAGTTTCACATTGTGCATTGCAGAAATACATGTAATAGCCTGTTAAGTTTACGTATATTGATGATTTCACTTCTTGTTACATATTTTAAGACCTAGCTTCGTAACGCATGTCAAATGGATCTGTATTAAAAACCTGACAACAATTAATGACGTGAATTGACTCCATCATATCTAATATTGATAAATAAAAGAAAAAAACAACAGCATAAAAATATTTGTGCAGGGCAAAGAAAGATGCATCAACGAATATTGCTTGGCCCCATCCCCCATGTGTAACCAGAATTTTAGTCTCCTTTGCTAGCTCATACCCCTGTGTACGCTATTGTCAATGTTTATTAACCCTGTCACTTGCGTGTTACTGAGAGAGATTGGATTATTTTCAATGATTAGTTTCTACTCATCAATAAGTTGTGAAGCACGTTAGAAACCACACATTTGGGGAAAGATGTTTGGATTATATATTTTAAGTTCTGAGCATAATGTTTAATTTTGCTGGGAACTACAGGGGCTCATATCGTTGCTTCAAATTGAACTGTCAAACATGTACTATAATAACTATATATAGTACATATATGACAGGTCAATTTTAAGCGACGATACGAGCCCTTGTGCTGGTAACGAGTAACGGGACATGGATAACTGATAAAGCTGATAAATGATTTACAACTATGAAACTTTTCCAGTTTTAGATTTGCAACTTTGATAACACAAAATAATGTTTTCTTGTTTGATTTGTTCTTTGCAAAGAAAATCACATTGTTTATTTGGCAGGAGAACCCCCAAAATGCCCCTGTAGTTTTGTGGTTGCAGGGTGGACCAGGTCAATCCTCACTGTTTGGACTCTTTGTGGAACATGGACCAATTATGGTGACCAAAGATGGAAAAGGTCTGTCAGTACAGAAGCCATTTCAATGCACTTGCAGATTATTTGAAGTTGATAAGATGGTTTAAATTATTTCTATTGAAAACAATTCTTCTGATATGTTTTGATCGATATCAAATAGAATTTCTGTTGACCTGAATGTAGCTTTGTCACATATTTGAAAAAATGCTTGAGTAACTATAGTGCATCTTAATGAATGTAGCTTTGTCACATATTAGAAAAATATGTATAGTAATTACACTGTATCTTAATGAATATTTGCCTCCAATATTTCAATGGTTATTCTATGTGTATTGAAAATTTTAAAGATAGAATGGGAAAGAGAGAAAACTATATAATTTTAAGGTAATTTTGTTCCTATTTAATTTTCAATGTTTAATATGACAGTGACAGTTTGAAAAGAGAGAAGAACGAAGGAGTGTAGGAAGGTCTGGCAATATTTGCTGTCAAGGGTTTCCCATATAGCTCAGATTCTATCACTGTCCCCAGTCACAGACAGATCATGCCAGAACTGGATAGACTTCTGACCCAGTTCTGCCATGTTATAAAAGCATATGCAAATCAGCTCTGGTGAAGCACCCGATATCACTTATATACCGGTAATCTTGTACTGGCCTTGACCCCTTGATAGTTTCAGTTCTGTCCTAGCTCACGGATAGTAGCAAGCTCAATTACTTCCTTTTCTGGGACATACAGCACTAGCATTGGATCTTAGATGGTGCTCACAGCCAGTCTTTGGAGATTACTGTTACTGTTTTACAACCCTAACCCTAAGTCATCATTCTTTGTTGTCATTATCAACAAGCCTCCTCCATTCAGTATTTGCCACCATCACTGAAGGCTTCCGATTCCCTCTGCACTTTTGAAATTGAAGACAGAAAATTGAAAGACTTTTATTATGTTTTTCATGTTACCAATCCAGAATTAAATATTACTGATTTCTGACATGTTGCATCATCATGAAAGTTTGGACAATAGCTTGAACTCAGGCCACTCGGATCTTCTGGCACATTTTGAGTTGTCTCAAAGCCAAGTCTTGGCACTTTGTCCGAAATTGAACTTGGTTTTGATGTGGTAGAACAAGCCATGCTCTGAAAACTGTCAAAAAGCATTGCTGACCCATCTTATATGACCTGCTTTCTTGTCACCCAAGCCCTCGCCAAACAGAATCGGTAACGATAAGCCTTGTCTTTCAGGTTGAACTATTTGTACTTTCATTGCAAATAATTTCATTCATTTTGTGGCATGCTCTCTACAGACAGAGACCTCACAAAATCCATAGAAACAGTTTAGAAAGTTTCAACCTCAGAACAAGTTGGAAGACCTTTGCATTTTAGTTTGGTTTTTTAAACGATAAATCCACGTTTAAGTTTGACATATCCTAGTCTGGCTAATAAATTGGGGGACTCATTGTCCTACAAAAAGGAACTAATACAAATGGAATGATCTCTTAATCCCTCACTTTTCACTAAATAGATGCTTGAAGCGATTTACCTATCATGGACCTATTGGCAACAAGGTTGAATGCCTAAATTCCAACCTTTCTCTCACGAGTCCCGGATCCAAAAGGCCCGGATAATCGATGCTCTTTCTATCGGTTGGAATTGCAAAATGTTGACACTTCTACATATCGGGTTCTGAAAGTAATACAGAAATTAAAAGAGTCTCATCCTGATTGCTCCACTCAAATGGGAGTCTTGGATCATCCTCATCTGCGTTAAGCAACCTCTATGACACATTTTGCATCCCTATCCAGAGATATTGAAACTGCTTCTCTGGATCAAATTACAATATACTCTTATTAAAGAAGCTGACTTTCTTTTCTCTGTTAACTCCACTAGCTCTATCATACACTGCAATGATGTCATTAAAACTAACTTTATATTCTTATTAACTCCACAAGCTCAATTGTAAGAGTTAACAGTGTCTTTAAAGTTGACCTTAAAAACTCCGTTAACGCCACTAGCTTAATGGTATAATGTAACGGTGTCTGTAAAAATGACTCTATATTCTCTTAACTCCACTAGCTTCATCGTACAAGTTAATGGTGTCTTTAAAGTTGACCTTTGTCTCTGTTAACTCTACTAGCTTCATTGTACAGGGCAATGAGGTCTTTAAAGTTGGCTATATATTCTCTCTTTCCAGTAATGCTAAGAGATATCACATGGAACAAGAGGTATTCCCTGATATACATAGATAATCCAGTGAGTTTGTCTTCTCGTCATCAATAATTAATGTGCCATATACTAAACCACTCCATTCACAAAATTCATGTTTCATTCTCCTCCGAGATAGTGTACAGATTATATATAATTATTGCTGTGAAATATGTATATTTTCTGAAGCAAATATAATCATGGCAACATGCCATAATGATAATAAGTACTTACAGTCATAGACAATATGCCATAATTAATAATAACTATAATCGTAGGCATCATGTCATAATTAATTATAATCATAAGTAACATGTCACAACTAATAATAATTATAATCGTAGGCAACATGTCATAATTAATAATAATTAACTATAATCATATGCAACACGCCATTATTAGTGCACATGCTATGGTAACCAGAATATGCGTTTTTTGTTACCTAGCAATATAAGAATCGAACTTCTACAAAAAATTCTTTATGAAAGAAACAAATTTATATGTGTGTACAGTTATTATTTTGAAAGAAGAAAGAATATTCAAAAGTGGAAATATATATTTTTGACAATATTGAACAGAAAACAGTTTCTAGTTTTTGGAACCTAAGACCTTAAGTGATAAAGATTTGTTTTAGTTCAGATTTTAAAAAAATATTCTCATTGAAATAAGTATGTTGTTTCAAGATGAAGAATTTATATTGCTGATTTTGATTTCAGGTTGGTACTGGATATAGTTTTACACAATCTGATGCTGGATACGCAACAAATGAAGCTGATGTCGGAAGAGACTTGTACAGGCAGGAGCTTTCTTATTATGTCATAACTGATTACGATGCAAATATGAAAGATTGCTGTTCTGTTTGTATTTGTCAAGCCAATAAATCAATTTACTGTGATCCGTCAACTGAATCAGATATATATATATATATATATATATATATATATATATATATATATATATATATATATATATATATATATATATATATATATATATATATATATATATATAAAAACTATGTTTAGTTATGAAGCTATCAAGAAATAAAATAGTTGAACAATCGTTGATACAGTTGTTGAACAATTTGTTGATAAAATTATTTTCTAATCAAGCTCGCATTAATATATCAATTAATGACATATGAAAGTTCTTACTGTTGTGATTTTAATAGAATTACAACAGTGTTCATTTACAACATAATATTGTGTGATATTATATAATTATCTCAATGTATTATCATTGCAATCAAATACTGTGAGATAAACCTTAATGTTATGTTCTCTGTTTGCTGATTTATTGATTTATATGACGTACATTTCATCATTTTTTTTTGCAGCTGCCTCTATCAGTTCTTTACTGTCTTCAATGAATATCAAAAGAACGATTTCTATGCCACAGGGGAGGTAACTTGTACAGAAAGGAAATATCCTTTTTCCTCATCTAAGAGTTAAAATGCACTCAACCTTTCTTCATTCTCATTTCCTGTCACCTGTTATATCCTTAACCACATCTTTTATCAACATATGTGATTTTGGCATGAAAAGGTTCATGGTCAGATCATTAACCGAAATAAGAAGAATACTTTCTGCACAGTAACATTCTCTATCACAAACGTTGGCCATATTTTGTGGATAAAAACTTGTAATTGGGATAAGACAAAGCCTTTTCATTTTGAAATCAAAAGGTAAATGGTCACATTCACTGTGACTGAAAGGATTAAAATGGCTTCTACATAATAATATTAATTCTACATCAAATACAAGGACCAAACTTTGTGGATTGCTCGAACATGATGATATAAACAATTATATAGATTTGGGTATCAAAAAGTCAAAGGTCAGTGTCACCATGACTGAAAGAAAGAAATATGGTTTCTGCACAATAACATTCTACATGAGACTTGGATCAAACTTTGTGGATATTGTTCACGTTGGGTAAGGTAGAAGCCTATAGATCTTACCATCAAAATATCAGAGGTAAAGGTAACTGTAAAAGAAAGAAGAGAAATGGTTTAGAGGCAATACATGAAATAAAATTTTTAGATACCCTGCACTTTTATCAATATAAATGTTGTTTGCACAATAACATTAGTTCATCATCTCCTACCTGGAATAAAGCAGCCTGTTTATAAAGGGGTCAAAGAACAAGGTGAATGTGACTGTAAGGAGAAAAATGGTTTCTGGGAAAATGCTTAATTTATTAATTATGTACTTTCATTAAAAGTCTTCGATGACTTACACATTGTGTAAGAAATAACCCTTTGTGGGTAAAAATGTCAAAGGACAAGGTCACTGAGTGAAAATATAATACTGCTTCCAGCACAGTAAGTTGAGTTCTACATCATAGATCCGACTACACGTGTAGTAAAGAAGAGACCTGATTGACTTTTGGATCAAGAGGTCAAGGTCAATGTCACTGTAAGACTATAAATGTATTTAACTTAATTTTAGACCATATACCTTGACCAGATTTTGTGGAGGACTTGCATTTAATGTAAGGAAGAGTTCTATTAATTTTGAGGACAAGGATCAGAGGCATTGTAGCTCATAATTTCTTCTTGAGTATGTGTCTTGACAAAAAATTATGGATGGCTTGCACTTAGGGTAGCAAAGGAACCTTTAGATTCTGGGATGTAGAGGTCGGAGGTTACAATCATGGTAATTCCAATAAAAGTAATGGTTATCAGAACATTAACTTTAGGTCAAGAGCACATACCGTAACCAAAAGGCCCACACCACTGAGACCTATTGGTCAGTAATCTCCAAGTCAGCTATGCCATACTTATTCTTGGATAGATTACTATTAAACACGGTGTGTTCATATAATATCTGCCATTCACTCTTGTTGCTATGTAGAATTATTTTGTTAATTATGTACATTTCTATGTACATTTTAGTATATAGTTAGTCAAAGCGAAGAAATTTAGTAAACTGATGAACTAAGTAATAAGTTTTCATTTCCATATATATGACCATTTTATAATGGGCAGTTTATTACTAAGTTCAATTAATCAATCCACTAGCTACATCTATGTATCACCATCTACCAGTCAGTTGTTATTTATTTGAAATTATGTTAGATCACTAAGTTAAACAGAAACATTACACGTGGACGTGCATTTCGAACTTAAAATTACAAACATTAATTCCAATTGTCGTAGCTTTACTCTATTCAGTCAGTTTGTGTAAAGTTTCAATATAAATGTTAAATGTCGTACTAAATGTATTTTATTAAGAGAACAACTTTTAAAAATTCTTATATTTTGTTATTTAGATTGGAATTTTATAAGGCTATTGCTTGTCCTAGACTTTTGTACGGTTAATTGTGTGGTGTTTTATTTCAGTCATATGCTGGTAAATATGTCCCTGTCATCTCCTACTATATCCACATGAAGAATCCAACAGCAGCCATGAAGATAAACCTGAAAGGCATGGCTATTGGAGGTGGTCTTACTGACCCAGAAACTGTAAATAGTTCCACTTGATATTTGTCTTATCACCTTATAAAATACTTGTACAATTAGCAAGACAGAGATGATATCAAGAACTTGTCGCCTTATTGCATATTTGTATAGCTAGATTGAGATAGACGAAATGCACAATTTGTAGAATCTCTTTCCGAGCTGCTTTGATACCTGTAATAGCAAATATGTATGGCATCAATTTTTCTATGCATTAAGTCTTTCTTTCATTACCATATAGACTCGCTTATAAGCTGACTCCAGCTGCAAACTGCACAGACCAAGATCTGCAGTCGCAAAATGCATCAGCAAATATGTGTCTGTTACATTTTGTTAGGAGTAATCAATGGGACAAACATAGACCCTGACCTACTAGCGTATTATGCAATGGCATAGTAGAGGATGTTGTTCACATTCGGAGTCAACTTGTAACCGAGAATATATTGTATTTACTTCCAGAAGTGCCAACAATTGTTTGTTGCATAACAATAATACAATCAAAGAATATATCTTTATTTGAATTTCACTATAAATCCATGTCTCTATTTCCAAGAATGTTATTTTTGAGCACATTGTATTTCCAGAGAATAATAACTTGAATTAGATAATATGAATAAATAAATTCAAGCTCAAATCTAATACTGGACACAATAATAATACAACTGATTCTGCTCAGATCTTAAAGCATGAATGAATAATTCTTAGATAAACAAAAATATACTTAACCTCATGTCATCATTAGTGCTTTCCAAAATCTACTACCTGAAGGAAAATTTCTTTCTGAAGGTTCCAAATGTTTACAAGATAAAATCTTAGCTATAATTAAAAGGTCTGTTACTAATATTTTAATATAAAATGTTGTAAACAACAGGTAGACCCAGCATTTCATGGAGAATTGTCAATGTTCTGGTCTCAGACTGAGATAAAGATATTGCTTACAAAGCAAAAATCAATGATTTAGGTCAGGTGGATTATGAACTTCATTTTGGGCAAGGTTATGTCCAAAATACAATTATCCATAGCATTTAATGAATGAAAATGAACTATCAGTAAATACAAATTAAATATACATGACAACACACACACACACACACACACACACACACACATATATATATATATATATATATATATATATATATATATATATATATATATATATATATATATATAGAGAGAGAGAGAGAGAGAGAGAGAGAGAGAGAGAGAGGTTTTATTACTCTTACTTGACATTGTTGTCCCATATGTTTCTGATCTTTAAACAATTATTTTTAGGCTAAATCTTTTATTACACACTATTTAGACTTCGCTTTCTATGAATTGTATATTTTCATTTATTTTTGTGCCTAATGCATTAAAAAAGCAGTTTGGTTCAACACACTGTTACAGTTTCAAACTGACTTTTAGGAAGAAGAAAATGCAATAATGGCAGTTAAAATCTCCAAATAGATTTAGAAAGTACCTTTAATGACTATGTCCTTAAACACAGATTGTTGTTTACATGTTGCTATTCCAAGTTCAGAAATACAAGTTGGTATGTTTCTATCTTCAAAAATTAACTTGTTGGGGAAACGGTTAATGGTCAATCAGCTATTGAAACATATGCTTGCAAATGTGCAAAAGTTTGTTTTCTTGGCGCAATTGATATCAACACCGGAATAAAAGACATTTTGCCTGGGGCTCTCCTCAATGCGTTACTCACAAATGGACAGAGTAGGCATGTAAAAAGCCATAAATTATTGCCATTATATGTATTTTAAAAATATTACAGAGTGATATCGTTTTCTTTTCCTAATAGAAAGGTGGAGTTTACATTTTCTTGGTGGCTTAGTTGCCCACTTCAGCTGGTAGAGTTATCCCTGTAAAACATTATAATTTATAAGTCATGTTCACATGTTTAAGCATATGATTTTCAAATTTAACAAAGGTAATACTTGTGTACCCTGTTAATAAACTACAAATGTAACTATGGTAACACTTCCTCTGTGTATCAATTACAAATATATTAGAGATAGAATTTATGTGTAGTGTTAAAAATATCAAGGATTCGTCACTTCCACATATGTATTAACATGAGTTACAATGATGGTGGTTCTGATAAAGCCAGGTGTTTGTGTGTGTGTTTGTTTACAACATTTAATTCAAAGACAGACTGGACCAGAAACAAATACTTTTATTTAGAGACGAGAGGCATAGGCTTAGTTCACATAAACCATATACACCCAATGAACAAAGCATGTAACTGGTGTGCTACATTGACCAGATGATGAGGTTTCTGACCTTGGCACTTTGTGCTTGTTCTTATTAAGAGACTAAGACAAAGACATCAATCAGCTCTGGCAGTAGGTAGCAACACTATAGACAAATGATTTGCTCGACACACTACAGTGAAATGAATGAGAATATCTCTCAATCGTCCACCATTGGTATTGTATGTATTTTCAATACAGATGAAGAATCAGTATTTATTTTGAACTGTGTATGAGTGAGACTTTCACAAGGGATGATTAAATGGTAGTGTCATGTACTTTAGTGTGGTTATGGTCTGCAACATGCAAGGCATCTTCTCTAGTTAAGGTTACAATGTGTTAACCCTATATACACCTTGGTGGATTATTCAAATATTTCGTTGCTTTGGGTCTGTGAATTCCATTCGATGCGATGGCAAGTCACCACATCCAGTCGAAATCAAGTTGTTCAAATTTGAACACTGTTCCTACAAGATAAAGACAAAGGGAGCACATAATTGGAATTGACTCATAAGTAAGCAATCTTTCACTGCCAGTCTTTGTTTGTACAAATACATTCTTTTCTTCAAATGCATCTGTAATGGTTTCTCTATGGTCTATAATAATACTTTGTATATTAAACTTACAAAGTATCCTTTTGAAGTAAATTGCTTTCACCATTTTCGGCCGACGAACAATTTACTGCTGTTACATGCTATCGGTTAATTGGTATTACATACTAAGGGAGACAACTCATTGGTGTTGCTAGGACAAAAAGCTCTGAAATATCTGAACGATCTGCCAAGGTGTATATAGGGTTAACACATCGGAACCTTGGCTAGCGAAGATGCATACAAGGCTGCATGTACTTAAGGTAATTGGTAGACACAGTTAGCATTTTCCTTTTTAATTTTTGTGCTTTAGGACAATATGTACTTTGTATACCCTTCTCACTAATTATAGTCATGGGATTAAATAAAGGTCTCCAGCATTTGTATTAGGAATTGTGTTACAGTCATTCTTAGGAACACTGAAATACATTATTTACCTATAAATTAAGGCAACTGCTTGTTGCATTCAGTGAGTGCTCACTCATGGCAGTGCATGTCTGTATATAAAATGTCTGTCCATTGTCATTTTGTTGGTAAATTAAATATTGGTTGCTCATAGCAGAGGTTACATAATCAGGTTTTATTTTATGTACAGATGTAAATAAAGCATGCAATGTTGCGATATCGTCTTAGACTTCATCATAATTCTCATTGTACTCATTATGCTCAAGATAATCTTGTTAGAGTTTAAAGTTTCGATAAATTTTCCCAATTGCAGATGATGCCTGAGTATGCTACCTTCATGTACAGTATTGGTCTGCTGGATGAAAATCAGAGGGCGTACTTCCAGTCGATGACTGACATGGCTGTGGCCTACATTCAGGATAAACAGTTTCTTAAGGCTTTCAAGGTGAGATTCATCCATCCATTCATCCATCTATCCATCTAGTATAGAGAATGTTAATGAAATATAACTTGAACTCATAAAATGCACGTTATCAAGTTCTCATTAAAACATGGTTCAGTGTTGTCTGAAACGGACATGAAACTTTATTAACAACTCATAAAGACATAATGCAGTATTGTTTAATACAAAACTATAATGCAAGTATATTAAGATCTCATTAAGAAATGATACAATCTTGTCTCATACACACTATAATGCAAGTGTATTAAGACTTCATAAAGACAAGATGCAGTATTGTCTTGGACAAAACTATAGTGCAAGTATATAAAAACTCCATTAAGACATAATGCAGTCCTCTTGTCTCATACTATACTAAAATGCAACTCTATTAAGAACTCTTAAAGACATGTTTCAGTCGCATACAATGATACTGAGAACTCATAAAGACATGATGCAGTCTTATCTCATGAACAGTTTTCATGCAATATTCAGATTAACTAATTTCCTACTGGATGACTTTGAATAAGCATATATTATTATGCACCATATATAATTACACTTTAGTAAAAGAAAACAATACAAACATTAATTTTCTTGAGTCTTCACAATTTTGCATAAATGCAAGCTTTTACTTATTTCCATATAAAAAATATTAATTTAGCCCAATCAGGAAAATTGTCCAAAGTTAGTAATAAACAGATTACAAAAACATGTATTTCTGACATTCTTATAGTTAAAATAATAAGCTGGTATTTACTTATGTGACTTATGTGAACATGTAGTTTTAAGCAAGGTAAAAACACTTTCATCACATGTTTAGTCTTTGTAATCTTGACGTAGCCATTCAATTAATACATGGAGTTGGCTTAATGAAACCACACCGTAAATAATTATGCGGACATTGTAAATTTATAGCTTAAGGACACCATCCTAATTTCTCTTTTTGTAGCTAAAGGAATACCCTTCTAATTTATATTTATAGCTAAAGGAACACCCCCTAATTTATGTTATAGCTATAGGAACACCCTCCTAATTTCTGTTATAAATGTTCCACTTTAATGACATACTGAGCATCAAAGCTGTATACTAATTAAAACCTTTCTTTCATCAAATTCATTATTAGTCTTTTTTAATCAAAAATGGTTCTGAATAATGAATGGTTAGTACTTGTAAATAAAACTTTGTTCCAAATAATCAATGATCATTACATTTAAGCCAGCAAATTTTCTTAGTAATAAAATGTCAGTTCTTATATATATATATATATATATATATATATATATATATATATATATATATATATATATATATATATATATATATATATATATATATATATGTGTGTGTGTGTGTGTGTGTTGTTTTTTTCAAGATCATATTGGATTTAAAATAGTCTGGCTTGTTTGTGTTACATACACAGCATCTGACAACATTGTTGTCAAAAGATAATTTAATATGGATGTGTAGGCACTGAGAAGTTATACAAGTTTTATCAAATTCAGAGATCATGTGTTTCCATTGAAATAAGGTTCTGGATGAAATATTACTAAATCATAAAGTAAATTATGTTTCAATACGTCAAAGATCCATGATGTTGTAGTCATGAAAGATTGTCATGACAAAAGTGAAAATATCACAATCAGCTTCTGCAGGGAGGGTTACAGTTGATAGAAAATGAAATGTGTGGTCATTGAGGGATTGTAGTTGGACCCTAATGAGAATGACCATTATCATGTCAACGTTTGAGTAAATTATCTTTGTAGTCATACGTGATGGTCATAAAATCTGGTCAGCAGTTATGGACATAATTGTTCGTCATGAATTTCTATAGCTTGTATAGACAGAGGGACAGATGCATATACATGCTGATATTATATGCAGTTATAATAGAAGTCCATTGTGAACAACTTCCACCGTGCTTCAACCTTCACATGTTATTTGTAATACTATCCGCTTAGAAATGGTACCAATTTATGGTTATATATGAGCACTTATGACTTCCTATTGCGACATTTAGAACCGTAAAGAAAAACTATTTCATTTTGGTATTTATTGTAGTAATTCGCTGATGTTGTTAATTAGTTCTTAATTATACAAGGTACATATTTCTGTTAGTAACTTAACATTACCACGAATGCTATATGCGCATCTGAATCTTCATGTGAAATGAACAGAAGTTTCAGATTCTTTTAATTACATAAAATGTTCGTGCAAGTTGGAGTGACTGATATTACTGGTCTGCAATGGTCTGACATATTTATCAATCCCATGCCTGTGGAAATATGAGACACTGAAGTCAAATTTCTTGCATTTTGGTTCAAGATGCCGTAGGCCTGTTTCTTTTTGTATTGCTTAACAATGGTACTATGTTATTATTTTGTAAAAATATGAAAATATTATGTTTAAGGATGACCAGTAAAACATACTTGGGACCCAGAGAAGGCATTTGGATAATCACACAAAGAGGTAATTTAGAATATTTAATCATTTCTATGTGCACTGTTAAAGTAATTAGAATACCCTGAGACATATTTTTAAAACTGCCTTCCCTGAGTGTCATATTTGTTTAAGCGGAACAGCTCTAGTTTGATTAGAAAAGAAAATATATGACCAGATTCTGTATACAATTTAGAAATGTTATGCTTAAAACATGTAATTGCTTTTACTACCAGTTAATAATTGGTCTCAGAATTTTAGTTTTCTGCATGTACTGTTTCGCTTCTGACTTAATTGTTTCTGCTCAATTCTTTCCAGACAATGGATTCACTACTCATTGGAGACCTAACCAGATATCCCTCGTACTTCTATAACGTCACAGGGACTAAATACTATTACAACTTTTTATTAACAGAGGTAAAGTGCATGGTTATCATTTCTTTCAGATACTAACAGGTCATGAAACACAGGCAATACATTTTTGGTATTGGTCACAAGTAGGGGATCATAATTTGTCGAAACCGATACCAAGAGCTATTTCACACACTAAACTCATCACTGGCCTCAAAATTAGTTCATACTCTATTTAGCAACTTTTGTAAAAAGCCTCCAAACTAGCAATTAAACTTGCAACAGATAATCATGGTTCAGAACTAAAGATATTTAAATGAACAAAGAGAGTCAATAATACAGATTGTGTGACAAATTCCTTTTCAGATCCCAAACGTTTGATTTAAGGCAGTATTAGATACGTTTGTCGTAACTATTTGTATACTTTAATTTTGTTCTAATTCTGAAATGAATTTTATAATGTATTGACCTTTTAATAAATGTGTGAATATTCAAGACTCAATGCAAATACAAAAGTTGGGTCTTAAGACATTTCCATTGACATAATTTCTCACAATCTATAGCATCCCATCTTCTAATCTGTGTCACGTCTATGTAAGTTGTTTCACCAAGTATATAATTAAATCTTGTGAGTTGTTTTGTTGCTGAAAGTATCTTTGTTAAAATCTGTTTACTTACCATAGTGACAGTTAACATATGTACTTGCTTATTCATATACTCCAGCTGCACATAATATAGACCCTGATTGTGTAATACACTAGCAAATCAGGGTCTGTGTTTTTGTTCAACATATTAACTCCTAACAAACTTTGCAAAGACCCAGATCTGCTAGCACACTATGTAATGACAGATCTGGGTCTATACCATTGGATTATGAAATTTAAGTTAGTATAAATGGAAGTTTATAAATTAGTTTTAAATGATAAACCTTTCAGATACAGATTTTGCTTTCACGTCAATTCCAACGTTCATGAAGACAAAAATTCCACTTTTTGCATATGAGTTTCCTATTTTCCTTTTTTTAATAGCTAAATCCTAAACTTTATTCTTTCAAAAAATAAGAGAAAAATATGAATAATGTTTCTTGTGTTTTGTAATATCTGTATTTAGCTTTCCGATAAGAAAATGTTTGACAAGGGAACTTTTTAATATCTTGATGGAGTAAAGGCATTATTTCTTTTCCTTATTTACGTATTCATTCTGTCATTCACTGGTAAACAATAAACAGTTGCATAAAACTTCTGAATTACTGATACAAATGCATTAAATTACTCCATATGCAGCTTGTCCTAAAGTTTTTGTGTAGTTCTTCATATATACATGTTTAGAATTTTACGTTTAATTGGTCCCACATAGCCATTATTTTACTGATATGCCATTAAACATATGCATTTACTTAGTTCTTGTTTCTGTTCTGACATAAAATGCCACCATTTAAAAGACATCTTTCAACTATATATTTCTGATGACTTCATTATCTGCTCCACCCTGCTAATGTTATTAATCCATGGAGAGGCCCAGAGTGGCCGAGTGGTCTATTAATTCATATAGTAATAATTATTCCTGTATGCCATGATATTTGTGCAAAACAATTGTTCTTATGAAACGTTTGCAAATTTTTGGTACTGAAAAAGACTTGTTCTAATAACATCTTTGCACATATCTCGACAGTGTAAATGTTGAAGATCACTAAGATGGTGGAGATCATCGAGAGTGTGTTGATCATTGGGGTGGTTCGGATTATTGGGATGGTTTGGATTATTGAGAGTGTTCTGATCATTGAGATGGTTCGGATTATTGGGATGGATTGGATTATTGAGAGTGTGCTGATCATTGAGATGGTTCAGATTATTGAGAGCATGCAGATCATTGAAATTGTAGAGATCATTGAGTGGATGCAGATCATGAAGAAGTGATAGATCATTGAGATGGTGAAGATTATTGAGTGAGTGCAGATCATAGAGAAGGTATAGGTGATTGAGAGCGTGAAGATCATTGAGAGGGTGCAGATGACTGAGATGGTAGCAATCATTGAGAGTGTGAAGATCATTGAGAGGGTCAGATGATTGAGATGGTAGCAATCATTGAGAGTGTGAAGATCACTGAGATGATGAAGATCTCTGAGATGGTGAAGATTATTGTGATGTTGGAAATCATTGAGTGAAGATCATTGAGGTGGAGGAATCTGGATAAATATTGACATACATTCTAGCACATGCTGCCTCTAGAAATTGAACATTAAACTACAGTGTTCCTAAGGGAGTATGTTAACCACTAATGCTGCATATCCCTTCTTCCCTTGGTTATATTATGGCTATCTCCAATTCCAGCAATACTGCAATGTATGATGATGAAACCCCTTAGCTTCAGAAGGTACAGTGTGTAGTAGTAATGCACATGCTTTCCATTTCAGCTATCCCATGCCTGATCGCTAATATGGGAATATACAATGATAATTATCAGCCATTCAAGATTATTGTGTTCTCCAGTCTTCTCTAAATCGAAGACTAACATATGTCTACATATGAGCTGCTATTGAAGAAATATAACACAAGTTGTTGGGACTTGCTCCAATGTAAATGCCAAACAAATGGAAGTGAAACTTTTAAAATTTGACTTCATGTTACTTTTCACAGGAACCAGCTGACTTTAACTACTATCGTAGTTTTGTAACCTCCCCAGACGTAAGGAGGTCAATACATGTGGGGAACCTCACCTACATTGAGGGTTTAGAGGTATTTAAACACCTGCAGAATGATATCATGGATACGGTCAAGCCTTTGATCTCTGTTCTCATGGAGAATTACAAGGTACTCCAAACAAATGAGTATATAAAGTTAATGTGTGTACGCCTAACCAGTGGAAATTGAAAATTCAAGATATAAAGTTGTCGCAGTATTATACTTCTATGTGTCAGTTATAAGGACAAGTTTTGTAATACGGTAAAATGGATTAATTAGATAACTGGTAAAAATTCATTTACAATAATGTTTAAATGCATTTTCCTAAAAGGTTAATGTATCATAAAAGAATTGCATTTCATATTTTTTAAAACAGGTGTGCTTGCAGTCTAGTTTATTGTTATTTTATATACACCAGACAAAAGAAAGAGAATATATTGTCCTTCCGTTGGTCTGTCCATCTGTTCATATTATTATTTCTGCAAAATATATTCAGTTTTTTACCGTTGCCAAACTTTGTAGATGGCATACATTTGGATCAAGGAAGAAGCATATTTATTTTAGGGGTCAAAGGTCGTGGTCACTGTAACTGAAAAAGGTGGATTCTGCACAAAAACAAGTTCTAAAATTAGTTCCATATCACAGAACTGAACAACTTTGTTGATAGATTGCTTTTGGAGTAGGGAAGAAGCTTAATGATTTTTTGGGGTCATAAGATAATATTTCATATAAAATGAAAAATGGTTTTTGAACTAGCATTTCACCCTTTAATTATATACATTCGGCAACTTTCTGTGTGTAAGAAAGATGTCTATTCATTTTGGGGTGATAAGGCAAATGGTTAAGGTCACTGACTGAATGAAGAAATATTAATTTTACATAATACATTTAGTTCTAGATCATGTATCTTGACTATATATTTGGAGTGATTCAGTGTAAAATATGGAAGACACCTACTGATTATGTGGCAATATATCAGCGTCATTGTGACTAAAAGAAACATGGATACTTTTTACATTATATTTTGTTTTAGAACAAGGAAATAGCAAGTTCTTGAACCAAGTAAGATTTTCCGGTTCACGTTTAGGGTAAGAAAGGATGGATCAAGTTCAGCATATGCAGCTGAGAACCAAATGCAGTAGCATAAATAATGATTAATTCCTAAATCTTGTTTATAGCAACAGGACTGCACATGCGCACAAGTATAAATAGCAGAACATTTTCTTGTACAACTCTAAGACATTGTGTTCAGTTAAGATTTTCATATTGACTTAAAATTAAGGTATTATTATCTAGCGTCCTTTGCTCTCTGTTGAATAAAGATGTAGATATTTATGTCCGTACAAACCTTCATAAAATTATCGAATGTTTGTAACGAATACATATATCACAATCAAAATATGTATTCCTTCTATTCTTGCTATTATATGATCTCTAAAATAACTACACATGCTAGAAGTGATAATGTGTATATTTAACCCGTCTATAAAATGCTCCTCAAATAAGTAACAGAAAAGAGTGAAAAGCAGCAAGCTTTGTAAAATTCAGCAAATAATTTTATTCCCTAGAATACCAGTGAATATGTAAAAATAAAACAGGAAACTTACCGTATTGCGAATCAAATCTGAAACAATCTAAGAATTACAAACACAAGTCCTAATGAGAAAAGTTCTGTATAAACTTTAGCGGAAATCCAAATTTAGTCCAGTGCTGAAAGTGTAACGATGTGACTGTGATGGCTCACAAAGTCTTGATTTGCGAACAGTCTTTTGTTGAAACAAAGTAATATAACTCCAGGTTTGAATTCACTATGAATCCCAGTGAATGTCTCTGTCCAAGAATATTATTATTTTATGTGCACTCTCTATTTCCAAAGAAACAAATTGAATTGAACAATTTTGAAGAAATAAATTCCAGCCAGCCAGAATGAAATACAGGGCACAAACGATGATACAAAGTGATTATGTTTGATCTTAATGCATGAATGAATAATTTTTCCAGTGACTAGATTACGTAGTTCTCTATTTGACCTCAGGTCACAATTGGCATTTCTAAAAGCAACCATTAATTAATGGAAAATAACTTTCTAGAATCTTTTTATTGTTTAGAAAATAAAATGTAAGCTATAATTAGAAAGTCTGTTACTAAAATTATATAACCTGGACTATGTCAGGTACACCAGGGGAATCCCAATAATCTATTCCGAGACCCAAAGAAACATGATTACATCTATTAATAATGATAATAACATTAAACACATACACATTGAAAATAACTTTTTTAGCTATGTATTAGTTATTTACAGAATTAAAAAATATCAATAATTCAGATTAAATAAAAAAAATAAAATAGATTTTGTACATGGTTAAATCCATCATACAATGTTACTTCACAATAATATATAACGAAATTGATATTTGTTTAAAAATCGCTTAACAAACAATGCAAATTAAATATATAATATATATATGACTATTCAAGTATATATTGATATTTGCATAAGACTCTTCATGTGTATATTTATTTTTTTATGGGACTATTCATGTATATATTAATATTTTTATGGGACTGTTCATATATATGTTTATATATATATATATATATATATATATATATATATATATATATATATATATATATATATATATATATATATATTTATATATATATATATATATATATATATATATATATATATATATATATATATATATATATATATATATGAATAGGACTAGTCATGTATATACTTATATTTCCATAAGACTATTCATGTATTTATTTATTTTTATGTGGGACTGTTCATGTATATATTTATATTTCAATAGGACCATTCACGTATATAATTATAGTCGTATAGGCCTGTTCATGCATATATTTATGACCGAATTACTTGAAGTCACCATACTATTATTAATTGTTAAAATTTTTTTGTAATAGTGTAATAGGGAAGACAGTTTCCAACAATGCATTGAATCCCCGGATATTATATTGTTGTAAATCATAGGGGAAGCTCTTCTCTTGAATAAATATTAAAATAAATTAACCTGAAAGGTTTTGGATATAGACTCAGTTGTCATGGTCATAATCATGGTAGGTGTTATATGAAAATAATGATTCATGGTCACTCTGACTGACTGCCACCTAAGTGGACAGATAACATTTATGGTCACTTTGACCGACTGCCACCCAAGTTTGCAGATAACATTTAGCTTTTTCAGCTAAACAGTCTTATCTGGGAATGTTGGATTTGCGAGGTTGTTGTTGTTCTCCCAAAGTATTATGGTTGGGTAAGTATTATCGAATAAACATATTTTGCTAGAAAAAGTCATTTTCAACAAGGTTTCATCCTTCTACTGAAACACCAGGTATTGCATTGTTATAAATCATACAGGAAGATGTTTCTTGGATAAATACTTTAAACAATAACAAAGTATGCGGTGTAAATATCAATGGTCATGGTAGGTGTAATATGAAGATAATGATTTATGTTCAGTAAGTTTCATTCATTGACAGCATAACTTGGCTAAAACTCAAGGTCATGCAGACCATTGGTCAACAATCTCTAGAGTCAAATATATTCCAACAGTGCCTACATAGTGGATTATTAAATGTGGGGCAAGCCAAAGATGTACTGGTCATGGCAAGGGTCAGCCATAATGCCTGTGCTGCATACTGATATGAACTGCAGTACACAAAATGTGATATGATACATTATTGATACACATATCAATTTGAAGTTCTTGTCATCTTTCGAAGAATTGTCAGTTGTATAATGGTGCCATTTCGGATTTGTTGACATATTGATCTGTACTTCCAGCATGCAGATTGCAGACAAGGCAACAAATATACTTTCAAACGGACCACAATCTGAAAGTTGTCAGTGGTTTTTATTCAGCCATTTCAGGCTGTCTGATTTGATCAAATGCAGGGCTCGTCTTGCTTTCCATTGCATTGCAATAATGCTTTAAAAATCTTAATACCATTTTGTTTGTTATGGTTGAATCTGGAAGGGAGCATGGTATCATGGTAAAACAGGCACAAATAGCACAATTTTATCATGTAAGGATATCCTATCTAGAACAGGTCTTCATGCGGAAATGGAGATGACTACCAACCGGATCCCTCACACAACTTTCTGCAAATGAAGGACAACTGCCACAGACACTTCTCTATTAAAAGGAAAAACATTTAACGATGCACAAATCCTTTCTACAAATAAACACAAGATGATGAACTTATACAGTTTGCTCATAGGCTGATTGTGCTATTATTTTATGCAGTGTTCACACTCATTCACTGATAAAATATATAAACGGAAAGGATACTTTCCAAAGGTGTTCCCTGAATATGATTTAAGTACTTTACGGATCATAAAATGGTCACTATTACATGGTTTCTCTTTTGTTTTGTATCTACTGGGATCAGGTCTGGATGCATACCCTGGTACATTTCCATAGTGTCTGGCAGTGAATAAGGTACATTTCATAGCAATGGTGGTTACTGTTGACCGAAAATTGGAACTACCAATGACTACCAATCAGAAATGGATGTAGCAAATTACAGTGTGACACACTGCAAGTGTAGACCTCGGAAGTCAATACAGCTAGACAAGATACAAAACAGAGGATCTTCTCTTAAATATAACTATTAAAGGATTAGTGATGTATTTAAATATCACCTGCATCAAGTAGCACTGTAGTAGGTTTATCAGTGAGTCCATGACCTGGAAATGTCACAAGGACACGCGAGATACTCAACACATCTATCAACACAGATTAGGACCAATAATGGGCTAATCAAAAGTCTTAAAGAATGGCCTACATCGATAGAAAATTATTAACAATTAAATATTTGTAGATAAACCAATTAAGAGAGATTATATTTATGAGCTTATCAGCTAATTATGTTTGATGCTATTCCTCAAAATAAGACATATTCATAATTATGTCTTCTCTCCCAAGTTGCGTTAGTTCTTGCCCTATTTCACATGTCCATCCAAAAACAATTTTGTTTCTGTCTCTGTCAAATCTTGGGAAAAGCATTAACGGTGATTAGTTGTTCAAAATGTTATATCTTTTCTTTAAATTTAAGACTGGCATCGATGATAATTCCAGTTGTTGCAAAAAGACACTATCCTTTTGATTAATTGCCTGGAAACTTGGTTTTACATTACTTGATCAAGGTGCAGATATTGTTCTGTTGTCATACTTGGATGCATTTTTTATTCTGAGTTACACCCATTTTTGTGTTGGATGTGCCAATTTTTCTCTGTCTAACTGTTCGCTTAGTTTTCTATGAAATGCCATGAAAATTGGCAGACATTGTTTACATCAGCACAGGATTCACATTTCCATATCTTGTCATGATCTGATGCATTTTCTCAAGAAATATTCTGCTTAAGTGTGCGTTTATGAGCATGTGTGGATATGTATGATAATTCTAGTGTGAACATCTAGTCCCCCAGTTTTGAATGAAATGGATTGAAACTTGGTAAGTATATGATCAACGTTCACATATTGTTCTTTCATCATGTACTTTTACGCCCCTTTTTGGCATTCAAACATACAATTTGCAACATGTACCAATCTAGAAGAATGTAGGAGTGGCATCCCTTTTATGGATATATTTCTAGTTGAATTTGCATGTTACTCTTCATTTTTATGCATTGTTTTTATATAAAATTATCCATTTGATTCACTAGTGTAAAGTTTCAAAGAATTTTGACAAGCATCCTTTTCTACCTTTCCATTTGCCTATGTAGGTTATGTTTTATAATGGACAACTGGACCTTATCGTAGCTGTACCATTGACAGAGGCATTCCTCTTAACTGTCCCCTGGAACGGACAAGTCATGTACAGAAAGGCAGAGAGAAAGATCTGGAAAATTAACCCTAATGATACGGTTATTGCTGGTTATGTCAGACAAGTCAAACAGTTCTATCAGGTAATAACTTTGGTTTATTGCATACAAATTGACATTTATAGGTTTTGTGAAATAATGTCTTGATGTGATCCTGAATAAAACTACAACATGTCACATAGCAACTTAAGCGTACAAGGTCGTTGCAGTTGTATAGTCATGAATTACAAGGCCCAACTAGCCTGGACAAGTTAAAAGTGTTGTTGTGCAAGTGAAATATCTTGCAAGTAGTACAGCATAAATAGAATAAAGAATAAAAATATAGATTACATGACTGTTCTCCTATTTGTATCCTTGTTAAGTTAGTAGATAAAAGATATAACTGTCAGCCAGTGGAATAGTATCTTAAATTTGTGTTTGTAACATGAATAATTCATGAACTTTATTGGATGGCACATATGAAAACATGCTGCAAAGAACTTATGGCATGTAACTTTTGATATCAATGTATTTAATAATTGTCACAAATTGTAAATGCACAAATAATATCCTATACATCAATCCTACTTTTGTACCTTATAAACATAAATGCTTCAGGAAGTTGTTTACATTTGCATACTTACTTTGCCTATTACTTGTTTTAGTTATACCTTTAGAAAATTTATCTTAGCTATAAGAATGGATTAGAATGAACTTACTGTTTATGACATTTCCTGTTTTCTTAATATGATACCCACTTTCTGTGACAAATCCTGATTAATTTTGGCTTTTATTTATTTTTCTTCTTTGGCTGTCTTTTCAATTAATCTCTGCAGCTTGTGTAAAACAAATTTACTATTAAGAGATATGAAAGTTACTCACATCATCAGGAGGACAAAGAACAGGTTTTTAGTCCATCAAGTAAATATTCCATCGCGGGACGCAGTAAATATTTGAAGAATACATATTTACTGTTCACAACTTTGAACATGTCTGTTGCAACAAAATCCCATAAAGACTGTCATTAAGTGTAAACCTATAAACAGACAAGATTTGGCATACACAAGAAAATTTAAAGGAATCACATGTTCGGATCATGTGGATTTGTGGCTGTTTTTTGTCTTGGAATAGTCCTCCTTGCCATTAATGTATACAGGCTAAGTTTTCAAATTTTTAAAGTACAACTTGTGATAACAGCAGATTTCTCCTGTACATCTCTTTAAATGCTTTTTACAACGCAATAACAAGGAATGTTAATAAGCAAGAACCTATTTAAAACAAACATATGGTATAGTGGTGGAATTCTGGAGGCGTTCTGGTTGGTCAGAAAATTAGCAGAGAAATATATTGGCCAAATATAAGTATAGACTTTGGAAGATTCCAAACATAAGAGCAGAGCTGTGGAGGCTGACAAAAAGGTATCACAATGTAGTGGATGAAGTGATAATGGGGCTGTATGACCTCAGAGAAGTCTACGTGAACTACTGATGATACCAAGAAGAGCAGAAAACCTTAGAAAGAACAGAAGGTAGCACATGTAGAAGTGAGCACACTTCAATGCCAATATGTTTGGTTTTGTCAAAAAAGATGTTTGTAGACAAAAAATTGAGGAGACTTGAACGTCCAAAGGAGGAGGTAGAAGAACACTTGATAAATGCACACAGTGATCGAGTGAGAGAGAAGTTCTTTGGAGATCAGCCGAAACTTATAAACTCTGAAGAACCAGCAGTTCCAACTGACAGATCAGAACCATGGCTGCAAGAAGTGAAGGGCATGAAGGACATTTTAAAAGATTATGCTCTTTATATAAATACTGTCCAAGACTAATCCAAACTAATACAAACCGTTTGGAGAAGAGGCAAGTTGACAGAGTTGGTTGCTTGCATAGGGTGTCTTTATTCTGAAGGAAGAGAATTCATTAGGAGCCAGCAATTCAGGACAATATCCCTTCTAAGCATGTAATAAAAGATATGTCTAGACATCCATGCCCGGCATGAACCAGTACCAGACAATCTAGCTATTACTTTATATATTGGAATCTCCTGGATTTTGGCAAAGTCGTTAACTCATGAGTTTAGTATCCATTGGTAAAGTATGTATGAACTCCACGATACCAGTGAAACCAAGATAAACATGAGAAACATTAGCCAATAAATAGCTAAGAAAGACGTTATGAATGTTTGTTTTAACCATTCCTTGATAACCCCAGTATGTGAAAGAATAACTGCTTACCCATCCAACAGCCAAACGTTTTCTCCTGACTATCGGTTTATCTCCATCAGTAAATACCACACTTGGCAATATATGCAAATCCTGCTTAGCTGTTTTCCTTCACCACAAAATACGACACTATACTAATATATGAGCAATTGCAAGAGCTTGTGTTCCGATTGACCAAAAACAATTTAATGTTTTTGTTAAGCTAAAATACAGTGTATCTTGTTTTCAAACACGGTGTTAACAAGCTGATTATTTCTCTACAACCAGACTGATGTACTATCTTTGTTTTCTTTTTCAAGGTGATTGTACGAGGAGCAGGACACATACTGCCATATGACCAACCTGCCCGAGGGTGGGACATGATACAGAGATTTATAGAAAATAAATCTTTCTCCTAGATCATACTCTATCATAGTTTGCATAAGATATATCATAATAATAAAAAAGAAGAGTCAGTTTAATTTACACTCACACACAATTGTGCAAATAAAAAAATTTCCTAATGTTTTGAGCTAAACATAGAATTTAGTAAGATTATCCATTTTCGTATGAGGCATTTGCTTTAATTATACTTGGGATGCCACCTTTCCTTGGCGAATCTTAACCATGACAAAAATTGTATCCGTTTGGGTTGGATCTCCTATTCCAGGTCATGGTCACTGAATGGATTTCATGTAATAAAATACTTATATATGTGACAATTTCTGTTTTCCTTGGAAGTATTAGATAGGCGGAGATTGTTGACATTATAGAAACAACATTTCTTATCAGAGTTTGATTATATGTATTATATTGTTCTATAATAAAGATTTTTTTTATGAATTTAATTATAAGACTGGGGCCCCGTGTGGCTGAGTTGTCTAAAGCGCTCTCCGTTACGGATCACTGCCATTTCACCTCTGTCTGCGTTGGTTCGAGTCTTGGATTCGGCTAATGTGGGTATGTGAGAAAGCTTGACAGTAGCTTCTCATGGGTCGGTGGTTCTTTCCGGGGGTTTTATAGGTTCTTCATCCACCATTAATACTGGCCACCATATATAGCCTATCGTGTGCTGAAAAATGGCGTTAAACCTCACAACAACCACAACAACAACAACATTTATAAAATTCATATATATGTACATGATAATTTTGTATATGATTTGCTGAGGTTGTTACCACTCTGTGGACTGCATTTCGATCAGATTTTTCTCCTACTCAATAATCAAAATGAAACTATGTTTATCCTGTTATTTAGCCTGATACAGGTAAAAGTGTATTTTCACTTTCAAAAGACCATGACAATAACTTTTCTTGAAAATCACAGGAGTGCGTGAAGATGAAAAGGCAATGCTAACTTATTCTGTTCTACAAGCATGACTGTTATTCCCTCAGGGGTTCTGAACTTGTGAACATACAGTAACTTTTAACCAAAACTTAACCCGATTACTTGGGCAAGGGCTCATGTCTCTGATATATATATATATATATATATATATATATATATATATATATATATATATATATATATATATATATATATATATATTATCCTGCTTTCCGTTTGGGCAGCTATTTCTGCCCTGATTTGAGATTCACAGTCACAAGAAAGAACATTAACCAAAAACATAACCAAGGTTTGCAAATGACCTTGACCTTCCCTGAAACTCACATAAATATTAAAGGACCAAGCCGCCTGATTATACAGTCTAACAAAGAACATGTCAAACCAATTTGAAACAATTGTACTTGATACAGTCTGAAGCAGTTTATAGCTCGTTTTCTTGGATGAAAACCATAAACTAGTACAGTAAAAAAAATTATAAGCACTAATTGTTTTCTAAATAAGCCCATTTCAGAAACTGATGATGAAATCGTTGGAGTTCAGGCTTAGTACTGTTCACTTTTGATCACATTAGGAATTATAGAGCTGAGTTGATCAATTTGTTTTTACGTTTCAGCAATTGTGTTCTGAAATGTGTGATGTTCATAGCGGCTGTATGTAAAGCAAACAAACCTTGAACTATGTTTTCAATAATTGCAGTTAGTACAGTAGACTATATATGCCACATTTGGAAAGACAATGGGTGTATGAGATGTGCCAGTGATTTATACACGTTCGATCATAATAATGTTGATACCCTTATTGTACTTATCAAAACAAAGTTGATGCTGGCAAAAATTAAACGTTCATGGCCATATTTTAATTTTTAGTTTTATTTATGTAGTCTAATAACTTTAGGGGTATATAAAGAATTCAAAAATATATAATTTCTTTAATCGCTCTTATCAGTTTCAAAGATGTTGCCGATTATTGTAAACCATTTTCGTCAATAATCAGGGTTTATGAAAGTTGCTGTGAATGATACGGTTGTGTTCTCACTAGGTTGCAACTGGTCTATTAACAATAAACTGGTCTACCAATTTGCTATTGCCATAAAGATGTTTGGATTTTTTTTACAAAAACAGAATCTAAACAAAATAACGATATTAAACTTTACTTCAGTAAATAATGACATGTTTAGATTTTGGAGATGCATGAGAAATTCATGTATAAGGAGGTTGTATTTGTGTCACCTTTAATGAGATCATACTGTAAAAAAATAACATTATCTCCATATTAAATCCAAATTTTCTAACAAACATCAAAACTCCAAGTCACATTGAACCAATTGTCATTTTGTCCCATAACCAAAATGAACATCTGGACAGTCATTGATTGCATAAAAGAAATTGAGATATTAAATTATACAAACGTGCTAAAATGCAAACATTGATAAATGCAGATTTCGTAAAAGCACATTTCGATTAATAATATTGATTTGTCACAAGAAGAATTTATTTTTATAATAGTATCCAGTATAAGGAATTGCACAAATGGTACATTATAGACCTATCTCATGACCGTTTCCTCCTCTTGACCTTGACCTTTGTGTGGGTATGGGTAATTTTTCATCATAGTAGCTGTTGGGATTGAAAGGTGACGGTTGTCAAAAGGAAGCCAGCGATTATTTTATTAAAATATCTTCATTTGTTTAGAAGTTACAACCATACATAATAAGAATAATAATAACATTAAAGCTTTTATTTAGAGAAGATAACTCAGTTAGTTACAGAACTAATCTACCTTGAGGTCTTCTGTCTGTTATGTACAATATATACAGCATATACAAGATGATGTGAAGAATCTGGTATGACACTAAGTAATTAAGTAATTTTAAAATTCAAATTATCAAGCTTGGAACAGATGCACAGGCATCTGTGAAAACATAAACATATATAAAACATAAAATATCATCCTGCATTGAAAATTTCAACTATGAAAATGATGCAAAATTACAGTAAAACAGGCGGTATTTTCTGTACTGGAACTGTTCATTTTTTTTAAAGATTTCATCCATTTAAGACATTGATTATAAAATGAAGAAATGCTAGGAGCCTGCCTTGTGTCACTGGGAATATTGTTCCATACCAGTGGACTAGTATATTGAAAACTTTTTTAAACAATTCCTTCTTTGGCATTGGTAAAATTTAAGTTTTACTTTATATGGACCTTAAATTTGGAGTACTATCAGCATCTCTTTGGTGAAAGATATTGCTTAAATATATACTATTGGCTTTTCTGGGTACTTTATACATCAATTTGCCTTTTCTAAGAAATGTTCTGTCATTCATTGTTAAAACCTTTATATTATTCATTGCATCCTGAAAATTGTCCATACATTGATCTAGAATTAAATGGCAAGCCCTCTTTTGGAGTCTTAAATGTGCTGTTATGCTTGAATTAGAGGTATAACCCCACATTACATTACAATAGTCCAGATATGGCTGAATATAACGTTTATAAAAGATGACCATATACTGAAGAGGAATGTAAGTTTTGATTTTCCTTAGTAGCCAAATATAAGAGTTAACCTGTTTTGAAACATGTTTAATGTTAATAGACCAAGTAAGATTGTTTTCTGCAAATACACCAAGAATTCTAACTTCAGAGGTCATATTAAGGCTCACATTGTCAAACAGAACCTGGAGTTTGTCTCTATCTAGCCTTATTTGTTTTTGTTGTGTTGTAACTAATAGGGCATTCATTTTTTTCTGTATTTATGATCATACTGTTTTCCTTGCACCATACTTGAAGTCTGTTGAGAGCATCTTGTAAGTTATTTTCATGTATCGTTTTGGTTTTACAGTGTAGTATCATCTGCATAGAGGTTAGTGGAAGAAACTGAATTCCCAATCTTAAGAGGTAAATCGTTGACAAATATAATGAATGACAAAGGTCCAATGATAGAGCCCTGTGGTACTCCACAATTAATATTTTTACTTTCAGAAAGTTGACCATTTAAAGATAATTTTTGCACTCTATCGGTTAAGTAAGAAGTAAACCAGTTTAGGGAGTTTTCACTGCATTAATAGGATTTTAGTTTTTCAAAGAAACATTCATGGTCTATGGATAGCAATTACTGATATGTAGTTTTTCTTGCTGTGAGTTTGACCCTGATGCAGTGGTTCAAAAGGAGGAGGGATTTAGAGAGGGTCAGTTTAAGCTCGAAATATCACAATTTGGAATGAAAAACAAAACTTTTAAAGCCATAACAATCGAAGATTTCTAGAAATGGAACACACAGAGAGAAACCCCAGGTCAGCCCCTGAAAACAACAACTGCTACTACTCACGATGATATTGTTTGCTACAGTCTTCTTTCCCTCTGCAGCTCTTTTTTTTGGGGGGTGGGGTGGGGTCAATTGTTTATACAGTAAATACTATTATTTTAATATTAATCTATAAAAATCTTCAAGTAATTTGCTTGATTTTGACAAATTATCTAAAGGCCAACCTACCCACAAGTATTGTATCAAATGAGACATAAATTATCTCATTATAAAGGCCAACCTAGCCAAAAGTCTCGTATCAAATGTGAGAGATATTATTTCATATCAAGGACACCCTAGCCACAAATTCTGGATCAAATGAGACAAAATTATCTTATTCAAAGGCCAACCTAGCCACAAATCTTAGATCAAATGAGACAATAATTATCTCATATAAAGGCCAATCTAGCCACAAATCTTGGATCAAACAAGACATAAATTATCTCATAAAAAGGCCAACCTAGCCAACTGTTCTGAGATGGATTTATATGTAGATTAACAAATCAAATCAAATATACATGAAGAGGCAACAAGAAGTAATAAACTACAACCACAGTGGTTGTTATCGCTGTTGTTGGTGATGATAAGTGCCGTGATTGTGATGATGATTGTATTTGTATTCCGCTGTTATTTTTTTTTTCAAACAATAAATTAAATAGAAGAAACTAAAAACGATAAATTTCAAAGTAATTCGAAATGAAAACATGATTAATCTTCAAAGTTTTCTTTAACATGGCTTGTATGATACGTTCACTTGACAAGCAAGTAATTAGTAACAGAATTTCTGCCAATTTCACCTAGATTTTGGAAAGAATTATAGCTGGTCCTAAGTAAGTTTATCTGATAATTTCTAATTTCATTAAAGCAGATAAGTGAAATTGTAACTGGTATTTTTTTTCAAATGTTAAATATCATATTCTTAAATATGATCAAAAAGCATACATTAATAATAAGCTCCCTACATATTGCTATGTCTTTAATTTGCAATGCTAATATTGTTAACTTAATCATCAGCGTGGTTGTCATCATCATCAATCATAATAACATCAATCAATACATCTTGAGCTCTTATACAAGAAATAATATATTTGTCCAAAATAGTGCGCCGCGAAATTTAAATCAAATATTTTCCATATGGAGTTCCATACATATTTGAAATTCGGATTATTGCACATGCGATTCGGAATTCCATTTATGACAACTAAACAGTTATTCGGTGTCTGAGAACATTGATGTATCATATTGGATATTCAGACAGATAGTATTGGAAAATGAGAAGTAAAATCGTTTGAAATTTGAATTTAGATGGCCTGCCGTTGACCGATTGCGTGATCTGTACATCCTGATTTGGAAGGAGAAAGAACGGAGCAGAAGAAGAAGACTGAAATATGCCTAATCTTGAAATAAGGTTTTGGATAACATACATGAGGGCAGATATAGCTCCAAAACGTGGGGGAAAGGTAGTTCCAAATGTGATATCGCCATTACAAGGTGTGGTGATATATTTTTTGTCTCACTGATATATTTCTATATCTGATCATGCAATTGCTTTTCATCTGACGAGTTTTATTGACACAGATTTCTCAGGTCAACAAAGAAACTAGAAATTAAGAATGATAAATCTCTTTATATAAAATCTAATTACAGACCAAAAGAGTATGATGTATGGAAATGACATTAAAGAAAATGACAGCTTTAAGGCAACACCTCGTCTAATTACCTAATGAAATCACTTTTTCATATTTGTGAAAGCCATTACCTGCATTCCGATAAGAACTTTCATTTTCATTGTACCTACCAATCCTTCATTAAGCCGTGCAAAAGTCGATTCTGGTTGAACATGACTAAACTAAGCTGTCGTTTTCGTCTGTTATTGCAGTCTTTATCTGCAGAGCACCTGTGGGTAAGTGCCCGGATTATTTGGGTTCATACTAGTCCAATAATGGAGAGATACAGTAAAATATATTATTGATTGATTATCAAGTCCTTAATGTAACTGGACTTTCATAAATCGTGTGCTACAGCACGAGGTGGCTTTAGCAAGCTCCAGGGTGTGGAGAAAATATAAGTGGTTGCGAGAGGCACGTACTCTTTTTTTAATGCCAGGGGAGGGCTTTTAACGTTACAACGGTTTATTGGATCCTCTTAGCTGCTTTCAAACATCTTAGTAGAACAAAAAGTATCACATATTTAGCTTTAAATTAGAAATTTTCTTTATATAGAATCTTATTACAGACCGAAAGACGATGAAAGGTGGATATTGCCTGAAAAATGCAGTTTTCAATAGGTAGTAAGAGTACAGTATTTTCCCCTCATATAGTGATTTCTTGAGCGATGCTGTTTGTTGCTACAATGCATCTCAAATGAATCGCAAAGGCTATACTATCACTCAAATTACCATGCAGTCCATTTTTCACATCACCGTGAAAACTTTGTTGTACAAGAAGAACTTTTTCTGGCATTAGGATTCTGCAACATATCCATACATTTCCAAATATAAAACATGCCATATTTCACACAATGGGAAAAATATGTAGATTTAAACATGGTCATTAGTGCATGTGATTTTAGACGCAGTCGACTCAATTTAGTCAAACTTAAATGGGGAAAAGAATGAATCAAACCCGACAGTATATAAAAAATAGTCAAATAATTTTGTGCACCAGTTTGAATTCTTTACATTACAATCAAGCCAACACGATTTGAGAATATGTTAGACCTTTTCCTTACACGTAATTAAATTCTTGTCAGCAGGTTTCCATTATACCAGGTATGAGAGACAATATTATTTCAGTTCATCCTAACATGGGAAGAAAACATTCAGAGCAACTCGCCCCATAAATATAATTTGTTTTAAAAAACAGATTGGGGAATGTTAAAATGTTATCAAAAACACGTCTGAAAATTTAAAACATCCTAGCGAGTTAATGAACTTTAAAATCGCATACTGTGATGTATATTTAATATGTATTATTTGTTTTTTTTTTCTTAAAGCTTATATGTTATATACATTTTCTACTTGGCCTTGTCCAAAATCATGTTCACTATGTACGTGACTACGACCATTGATTTCTAAACACCGAAATACGCAACTAATATTTGTATCTGAGAAATGATTGCATATTAGGATCATTATCAATGGAAGTAAACATTTTCACCGTAATCTGAGTACATAACGATTGTATTACCCATGGATGAATCTGGAAGCTGAGATTTACTATGATGTGTAGTCTAATTTAAGTAACAGATTTTATCCTGCTGATAACATAGAATTATGAAGAAATGAACTTGTTACCGCCATCTTGGTTCTATTTGTGTGTTCTAGTTTAACAGCTAATGTTGTTTACTTGAGAAATCACTCATTCTTGCATTAACATCTATATCAGAATCAGTCTTATTGTTGTGTTCAGTATTCAAATCATGATTCACTGGAAACACCAAACACTCTTCAATAACATTCTTGGACAGAAATATTAATGTGGAATTACAGTGAATTCAGACAAGAACATTTTTGTATTATATTATTGTGAAACAACAAAAGACTGTCAGCACGTCATCACAATTCAGGCCATTGACAGATTATAACGTTCTAGACTACTGCACATCAACACACATTGGAAGATATTTTGGAATACCGCTGGAATTTAGTTATATCTGTCTTCATTTACACTTGTGATAAAACTTTTAGAACAATTTGGGATTTAATTCACACTACTGTTAAGTTATATTTTTAAATTTTCATTTTTTTGGTCTTGGGAAATAAATTATTTGTTGAATTTTGACAAAATTTGTTTTTTTTTTCTCTCACTCTTTTCTATTACTTAGTTTAAGACTATAGTCTTAACAATGCAAATTCATTGGCACATGCTGTTAATGAGTGGACCCCCAATAAACTGGATTTTAAGGCGAAGAAGATGGAAGGAGACAACTTTTACCAAACCAGAAAAAGACATATTGGACTGTAAATATAAATCAATTTATATAACTAAGAAACATTATCAAAAGCAATATGAAATCGGTCAATGATCTCTCTCTCTCTCTCTCTCTCTCTCTCTCTCTCTCTCAAGTCCTGGCCATAATATCATGTCATTGTTGTTCAGTTATTATAGCTACATATTATATATTAAAAACTGTTACATCAAAGGTAGGTCACAACTTGCAATACATCATGAACATCTTGCAAGGCATCAAAAATTGAAGACATTACGAGAAAGCCTAAGAAAAAATCATTGAATATATATATATATATATATATATATATATATATATATATATATATATATATATATATATATATATATATATATATATATATATATATATATTCAATGATCAATATACAAAATTATTAGGTTTTGCACAAGAAGATAAGTACTGTAAAATACAGATGAGATGCCTATGGCAGTAAAAGTAAAGTTGAATGGCGTAGGTAAATTATTATGAAACAATAAAAGGTAACGGATCAATGCCTGTGCACAAGATCATGCAGTAAGGTTTATGTCATGGCTAGGAAAATAATAATTATTTGACTTGCCTTATCTGGATTAAAATTTTAATCACTTTAGGTGTTTTAATGAAAATAATATATTAATTCATATCTTGACCAGCCTATTTCACACATGCCATATCCAAAACTACATTCTTGAGGTCAAGGTTGTGTCCTGTTCCTCATATAACCTTTAATGTGCTGAAAATATCGTAGACAATACTTTAGCTATTCCCCTCAAGACACCTTCTAAAGACTTTTTTTTACTTCTTGTGTTTATTTTTCTTATTATTTAATATTGGTATGACTCTATGGTCACAAATTAAGTAAGAAAAAAGAAGCAAAACCAACAACTTTTATAAAACTTAACAGTTTTATTATCAAATTTGTAAATGAAAAATTTGAGAGTAACTTATAGTATTATGATGTGAATCGAAAGTAGTAATTTTAAAGGTCTATGAAAGTTCTAAATGAAAGAAATGTTCCTTATAAATGTCATTACTGGAAATGTGAGTGTGTGTGTAATTTCAACATAGCTTTAAAAACGTACAGTCATATCGCTATGATGTCTGCAGTGTGACAGTTTATAGTGATGTCTAGGATTGGGGCATCATGCTACAGACATGTAGCACAATGTCCCACCTAGTCACATTATCCTGACAGCGGGTTGACCAGTCCTATCACTAACCTCTTAATGCTGAGTGGCTTGTGAGGCACTGGTAGTACCATTTTTATTTCTATGGTATGACTCGGTCGTGATGTACCAGAAATGTATTGGTCCTCTTAGAATTGTGAAGTTTTTAAGATTGCATTATCCAGAATAATATTATGGTCCAAATAATGAGCACCTTCTGTTTCCATTGAACTGTCCAAGCAATTATTTCCTCTCGAATAATATCATAAAACACGTTCGCAGACTTATAGCTGGAACCCAGTAAGTGTGAACGAGTCAAAAAACATAATTCTGATTGCTGAACTTTCTCCTTATATACACCGTATATTGCGACTGGACTTCGCAATAGACCCCCACGTGAGAGCACATACTATTGATTTTACGTCAAATTAAGTATAGTCACGGGACGTAGCACAACCAACTGGAAGCCACATAATTATTCTCAAATTTATATTGTCATGCCAGAATTCTTCGTGTCAAGTTGGTTAAATTCTACTGATCACTTTTTGAGAAAAAGTCGTTTAAATATTTTTCATTTGTATGAACCAATGCAAAATTAACAACTTTGAAAGCACTTCAAGACCGGATGCAAGCTGACAAATTTGGGCCATTGTGAAATAGATTTTTAAGGGTTTTCTGGTTTCATGTTCTTGGCAGCAACGTTTGATAGAACATCGGCATGACTTGTTAAACGTTGGAAGCCCAATCTTCCCTGCTGCATTGTTTGAGTAAATCCTATTCATGATGGACATTCATAACGATCATAACATTAGCATTGTCCGAACTCTATCTGTTGCAGTTTGACCACTGGATGTCTAGGTAGAAAAAATTAATATATATTACACGTAGGACTGGCCATTTCATTGGGGAAGGGGAGGAAGGTAATCATTTCAAGTTTGATGGGGGCTTTACAGGTAACACAGCAATAATAAATGCGTCTGTCTAGTAATGGTGTTAACGCTTTATAAACACAAATCAACTGTGCAAACATGAGTGTGAGCTTACTATTGTCTTTCGATCAGTCTATTTGATAGCTAAAATCATCCTGAGAATTCTGAGACAGGTAATAGTAGTTTAACAAAATTAAGATAACAAATAATAAAAGAGATTCTATTTAATTCAGTATGTTGAATATACTAAATGCAGGTGGTATGGACTTTATTCATGTCCATATGATGCTTGCAGTATGTGCAATGAATTAAATGTTTCCTATGCTGCTGTGCATGGCAAAGTCAAATTCCCTGGAGTTTTTGAAATTTATTTGTGCTGGGTTTTGCTGATAGCATATTGCTTCCAGATTCACACTCTTTAAAAAGTTCTCTCACCTGAACACTATTTCGACAGAAGAAATAATCATTCTTTCATTTTGTATATCATGTCTGTCTATATTTTTTGTAACTCCTGGTACATGATTTTGTCTAATGTTTGTAATTTGTATTGTATTAGGGTCTAAAAAAATAGCATAAAAAAGTATATTGAGGCAAGAGCTATCTTATATTTATCAGATACGTATCTTTTTATAAGTTTATCCAAATACTAGATTCAAGAAACAGATGCAAATGAAGGTTTTGGTAAGAAGCTAGAAGCCTCAGTGCCAATAATTCAAGACAACAAAAAGTAGGAGTGTCACATAACAGCTACCTTTGAATTTTCCCCATGTAACTATTTTGATACAATGTTAGGCTAGCCATGGAAAACATATGTATGATACAGGTCATAGCTGGGTTCCCTTCAACAGCGAGATGCAAGTGACATCGTCTAAGCATGTTTTCTTTAGCTAGTAATAAGAATGGTAATAAATATACTTACAATTTATGCACATATATTTCAGCATATTAATAAATATACAGACATTTATGCATATATTTTCAACATAGCAATACATATACTTATATTTATACACATATTTTTCAACATAGAATGTCGATAAGGTCAGTAACTTATAATTGCAGGTCGTAATATTGCATAGGATCTATACACAGATGCTTACTTATGTCTTGTCGGTTTCTAAAAATAGAATTATTAGTAAATATGTTTACGTGATTCGTCCTTCTTCCCACTGGAAAGTCACATGAACAGGTATTTCTAAACATTATATTGGGTAGTATGATATTTCATGTCGGGTATATTGCTACATGTATATTGTGTCTATAAGGAGAGAACTGAGCAATTCAATTCAGTTTTATTTTGAAGTCATTTTTATTTCTCTTGTTAATGTTGTAACATTAAGTAAGCAGACGCAATGTATGTTGTACTTAGATATTATCTGAGAGGAAAAACAGTTGTTTGGATTGTTCAGTGGAGATAAAAAGTGTACATTGGTCTATAATATTATTTTAGAAATATTGTAAATTATACTACTGAGTTTTGGACAACATCATTTTGACGACATCACGATTATTGACGGACGAGTACATAATACTCAAAGTTCCTCTAAAAGTTTCATTTACCACTTAGATAATTAAATTATTTAAGTTTTACAAACTTGTTGGTTTTACTTCTTTCTGGTACTTATTTTTTTTACCATAGTCATAACAATATGGGATTAAAATTTAACTTCAAAGAAACATTGTCTTTGATCACAAACTCTATAAAGTTGCCTTCAGTATTCTCCTACAGTGCAATGATCTGTAACCATATATGTTCAGCACATCTCTCGATGTACTTAGCTTCCAACGAATTGATATGTTCTACTTTGTATACTTTGTCTATGCAAATTAGATACATGGACTCACCCGCAGCAGAATTTGACACGAAACATCAACCTAGCTATTGTAAGCCAATTAAATAATCTCTTAGAGGTGCTTGTTTATTTCTGACTACTTTAAATGTGAATTGTCTTGAATTAGCTGTATGTCCTCGGTTACATTTAGCTGAGCTTAACAGGAATGTTTACTGTTCATTCACATAATACAGAATACAAACATATATTGTACAATTCCCGTGGCCTAGTGATTAGAGCGTCACGCAAAGCACACACACACACACACACACACACACACACACACACACACACACACAATCATATATCACGTTGGTCAAGAAATGTAGTGTTCATGTGCGGTTGAAAAAGTTTGGGGTCAAGATACTGGAATATTGTGTTCTACATGCAATTTTGTCATTGGGTGGTATCCAACTTTGTGTTTTCGTGTGACGTGGCATGTTATGGCAGGTAGGCCAAGCTATGTCGCATAATCTGAACATATTTCACAGAGAACACTTTGGGATAAAGAGATTTCAAATTTGTCCGTATGATGCAGACCCAGAATCAAGTATGGCTGCCTTTACCAAAAACAAAAGAAAAGTATTTCAAAGACATCGAAAAAGGTGCTTGTCTCAGTCTGACAAAAGTAGATTAGAAATCATATTGAACTGAAGGACTGTTGATCTTTTTTTTTTTGCAGATGATGCAAATCCGCTTTCAGATATGACAGCTGTCATTAAATATTGGAAGAAAAACATTTAAACAATTTCTTCTCAAAAATTCTACATTTTGACCAAGTTCAATAGAAAGCATTCTCACATAATGAGTTTATGGTTTATAAATGATAGTAATTTGCCATCAAGTGGGCCTCGTGTGGGCTTAACAGGGCCTGACATGTGTTCCAAGAGCCAAATGCAGAATCATTTTGACCGAGGACAAAATGAATGCAATTATGTGTTAGAGCTGATTAATGATTAGTTAATTCAGAGTACTGATTAATTAAAGAAGATTACTGATTAATTAAGAGTAAATAAATAAAACTGAAAATAAAAATAAAGTTATCATAGTTTAGTTTCTGCTGCTAGGATCAACTTTGTTTTGAAAAGATACCCTCTTTTTTAAAGTACGATAAGGGTATCAACATTATTAAGTTACTGTATAAAGCACAGTGGCACCTCTCATACCCTCGAAGTGACAAGCACTCTGCTGGATGAAAAGATTTCCAAGACTTTAAGATTAGACCATTTCTTCATTTCAATTGCTATATGTTTCAAACATTTCAGATATTCTTCATTGGTAAGATATTCAAATAAGTAGCTGTGGTGGACATAATATTTGTCAGATTGTCATCATTTTCATTTAGGACAAGGTAAACATACACAGAAGTCTTTTGGTGAAAATTCCATGTCATAATGATCCATCCATTCAGTTGGAGTAGTGACAGATTTTCAAGGCAGATGTCATAGCAGCCATATTAGATGTATGACTGGCACCATTTTATTTAGGACCAATTATGTAACTAAGAAGTCTGTTGGTTTAAACTCGATGTTAATATAGGCATCCATTTGGGAGGAGTAGATAATTATAATATTTTCCAGATAATCAAGGTTAGTCATTTAATGACCAACTGGCTACCTTATGAACATAAATAGCTGTATTTAGCTCCAAATATAACTTTTCTAACATTTCTACAAAATCCAATTATATGTGATAATGGAATCATGCATGAAAACTTTTCTTCTCCATTTAACATTGGTCTAAGGGCGGCAAATACTAAGTTGAATGTTTTGTTCATCGATGCAACCGAGTTCCCAGCTGCATTTAGTCTAAGGTTGATACTCTCGGGGTGATCAGTGGAATCCTTTGCAAACATTAATGATGGACCAGCTGACCTTGAGTAATCATCTGAATATCTTGCCAGATCCAATATAGTCGCAGCAATATCAACATTTTCGAGACACGATTCAATATTTATTCCGTCAATCATGTTCATAGCAATGTTATATAATGTCATTACTCCATCATTAGCAAAACCAGGCCCATCTAAAAGTCTGTACGCTGTATCATCTGCTTTCAAAAATCTACCTTCCACTTCAATAAACACTTCAGCAGGTAAAAAATATCTGCTTGTATCTTGAACTTGTAATTCGATTCGACCACGCTGATTTGGTACACGTGCGTCATAAGAATAATTCTGATAATCGCGTATTCATCTTTAAGAACCGGTGCGTCTATATCAAACGCTGGATCGGATACACCATTGAACATTATTATTATTATTATTATTATTATTATTATTATTATTATCGTCAGAGACGAAGACTACTTCTTGCTATTAAACTTGCTGCTACATGTTTTCTTTTTCTGACCGGGTTATATTAGCCAACTCTGTTAGATTTTTATTTGCAGCTTGAGTTATTATTTTACTGATATTTGCAGCCATAACTTCAGTGCTGGGCAATTTTACTGGTTGTGGTTTTCTTCGTATTAATTGCGCTAGTCTATCCTTGATTGCCGAGAATGCTTTACTAGCAACATCACCAACTGTACCAATACCATTATCACTAACAACGTCAAGAGCTTTTATTCAAAGTTGCTTAGCAATCGGTATTGCTTTTGGGGCTATTCTTTTAAATAAATCTTGAACAACATCACCAAGTACATCTCCGTAAATCGCATTGTACGTTCTCAATCGTGAGTTTACTACCCTAACTATTAAAGGCCCACGTTGAGCGTTGTGTATAATCATTTTTTAAATTACATGTAGATTAATTAATTGTTTTCATTTTCTGTAATACTCATCGACAATGTCCTTAATAAGAGAATGATACACATTACGATCCATAACACCGCCTGTAAAACATCTTCGGCAAATATCAGATATTTCATTAATAATTTCTGGAGAATTATTTCATGCGCGTTTAACTCCGATCAGAACTTCTAGTCGGTCAACATCGTCAAGAACACAGTCAGGACAAGTGGTAAGGCCGCTTCCTGTTTTTGGACCAAAATATTTATCATAAGCTTCATCAATTATTTCTTCTGATGTAGGTTCTCGTTTTATCTCACTTGTTATTTATTCTGGTTACTTCGATTGTTGGTTTTGTTTTTGTTTTGGTTATTGTCGTTTTTGTTGTCGTTGTAAGCTTTCAAGATGTTTATTGATCCAATCAATAAATTCAGTATATTTTGAATCATTATTTTTGACATTATCAATTTCATAGTATACTTTATAAATCCACTTGTACCAGGTGCCAAGACTTACATATTTATTAGCGTTCTCAGGTTTCAGAAATACTTTTCTATTATCATAACTGTGCACGACAAGTGCAGATAATCTTACCGCATCAATATTTTTATGTAATAAATATTCATCTCGGAAAATTTATAATTTGATTTAGTTCTGATTCCTGCTTGTTTTAGTTCTGGTTCTTTTACAACAGCACCTTCAAGTTCTTCTACACATTCAAGTTCATCCTCAAGTTGAGAAGCAGGTGGAGGTAGAGCAGCAGCTATTTCAGTTGGAAGATCTATTACAATATTTTTTGTCTGTTTGATTCTGCTTGCTATCTTTTCATTTTGTTCGGCAGTTTGTCTTATTCCTGGAAGAAGACCTTCAGTAGCTTCTACAACTCTCTCAGTAACCTTTGTAACAGTTTATAAAAAAAAATTATTTTTCTTCTGCGTATTCAACTTGTTCTCCTTATCGTTCTTGCAGTTTTTGTTTCAGAGTGTCATGGACAGGCAGATATCTTGTGATTGTTTCTAATCTTTCTTGAGCTAATCTACTAGTATTAGAGTCGATTATTGACATAATAATGATTTAATTGCTCACACATGTATAGCAGCAGAGGAGGTGCGACCTCAATGAAACATCCGACGGGTAAACTAACGCACATAAAAATTTTGAAAAAACACGAACAACAATGATAAAGTAACAAAACAAAAAACAAACCGAATTAGAGAAACTCTCGGTAAGTTAGAGACTTCGGTTTGACGTTATTGACCTTATTTTTGTTGTTTTCGTAAGAAGCTTTATTTTTCCAAAAATGACGTTTCAGCCTAAGGTCGGTTCACCTCCTCAGCTGCTGTGCTAGATGTTATTTGCCGTCTTGCCGCAGCAGCACCTGTTGGTCTTAGTGTGGTTTAAATATTCCTCAGCTAGGTTGTAATAGTGCCAGATAAATGCGTTTGAATACATGATGTGGAAGATTTTAAAATCCCTTTCCCTTGCTTCACTTAGCTTTAAATATTTCTTGTTTATGATTTGCAGTGCACTACTCTGTATTAATTAGTTTCTTTCAGCAAGTAAAATAATGAAGGTGTTGAACATTGATGCAAGTTTTGTTTAAAACATCGATCAAATAGTGTCAAATAATTAGTACATAATAAGCGTGAGCGATGTTGACGACCGTCTCGCCTTAATGGGCGAAAATCGACAAAACGGTAAGTACTGCTGGGTTCCTTATAAGCGCACGAAAGGTAATTTTTGAAAAGATATTTTTTATTTATACACTTATATTAGATTGAATTTCTCTCTTTTATGATAAGTAGGCTTAGAATAAAGCTTTTTATGTGAATATTTTGAAGAAGTATGTGTGTGTGTGTGTACGTCTAGTCTCATTAGCATATGGATACGTGGCAGTCGAGCCTCGAACATTGCAAGAGAAAAATGGTTCAAGTTCAGAAAACAATATTCAATTTCAAAGTTTAAGTATATGGACATTTCCTCAGGTTTTCTTATAAATATATTCATTTTCTAGAACAAAGATGATCGCCACCTGTTTTTTTTCCTTCTGACAACTTGTTGGTCCAACTCAGCCTTTAAATATGAAAAATGATTCACAAATGTCAAATAAAGTGATGGGAACAGGGCACATATTTCTCATTGTCAAGTTATTTTTTTATAACATTTTGATAACATTTTAATTTCTGGTTGAATCCTGTTACAATACGAAATAATGTATTGATGATTTTAGCTTTCTGATATGAGCATATTGTTACAAAAAGACAGGTGTTGTTTGAAAATTGCTTTATGACAGTTATGTTCTTGCATATTGCAGCTTAATATTAAAAAAGATCAACATGTATTGATGGAAATCTGATCCAAATAATTTTATAGAAGGCATGATTTGATTTTGGAAGTTCTAACACGAAGTCCATGCATGTTTTCTGCGTTCTCACTTGGCTTTTGTGAAATTGTTAAGCAACTAATTGAAAAGTGTTCTTAACTGATTCATGTTAAAGGCTATTCAGCGACTAAGATACAAATGAAACACAGACACATACACACAGACACACACACAGACACACACACACACACATAGTGAATGAACAGAGCATTAATGAGGTTCCAAAATGGTATGAGATTGCAAAAGTGTCAAAGAGACATATTATTTATCCAATTTAACTACAGTACAGCTCACGTGTCTATAATTGTCGGAACCCAAGGATTGCGGTCGGGGTGGAGAGAGAATGAGGAGGATTAAGAAAAGAAACTGCATCATCTCTTCGCGTGTCGTGACGTAAGTTACGCGGTGACCAGGAAAGAATTGCTCTGCACACCACACTATTTCGTGGAGTAGTCGAGGATAACCACCGCGGAGTGGACATGGTCTCAATCAGATGTGCGTGGTTTATTGTGTATGTCCCTACAAGCACTTTTTCATTTAAAAGAAGCCGATTGACATTTTGCAATAAGTTTACGCTTTTACTTTATTAAAAAAATTCAGAACAAACTTACACACTGACTTGACGAGACCTAGTTGGTCTTCTCTTCAATAGTGCAAAGTCATCAAACTGTTCTAAACATGAAAAGTAATCATCTGAGGTATGCACATTTAAATTCCCGATTTCAGCCGCTTCTACTAAAAGCAACAACAAGACAGAAAACATTGAATTTTACACTTAAACAAGATAAATATGTTTCATATTATAGAACTCTTTAAATACCATAGAAATCATTGCTTTACTTGAAACAAACTTATCTTGTGATGAATGAAATAACAAAACATACCACAGTCGGAAATAATAATTTCTAACTAAATCTAAATCTAACATAATCAGGTTGTTTTTCACATTTCATCCAGCATCATTTTGCTAATAAAGTTCTTTTATTATTCTTACAGTAATATCATTGAACCAACAGGTCCACTGAACAGAAGAACAAACAATCCAGGGGAAACAAATTTGATAAGCTATTGGAAAATGAGTGTTTTGATTGCAGTTTGTTTTCTATGTTGTATCCCCTTGCTTGAATCCAGAGGAAGTGCTTTTCTCAATATCTATCCACACAAATTTCCAAAGGTCTCAAATTGTTATGGAGAGGACCCTGGGAAACCGTTGTTTTTGACTCCTTACGTTGAAAGTTGGCAAACTAAGAAAGGTCAGTATTTGTCTTCATCTGACTTAAGTATTAACGTTTACTAGGTTTTAAAATTATAACCATGATCATACATTGGTTGTAGAGCATGTTGTGACACTTGATAAATCTGATATTTGCATGGAAAACATATAAGATCTGCGCTAACTTTTGCTTGTTAGTACTGCAGTTTGGAATTGAACCTACGACTGTTGACATGCAGATGTAGCACTGTACTGTAGGGCCAGCCAGGAAAATCTTTGATTACCTGTAGTTTAATAAATGGTTAAAAAGTGTGATTATAATTTATAGATGAACATAGGAAGAAGTCACTCATTTTTATGTACCTTTTAAGGAAAACATCATGTCTGGCATTTAAATTAATGCGATGAAATTACAGAGATCGTCATGTAATGTCATAGACAACTAAAACAAAAATATTATATTTGTTTATATGTCGGTTCAATAGATTCTGATGTGACGACAATGTTGATTAATTTCAGCGACATTGAAAGCCGTATGATAAGATAGTCTTGTATCAGAATATGTTGCATACTTCCGAGGAAACTTGTATTTGATACTACATTCTATTTTAATATATTGTTTAAAGTCACTGTACTAGTGTAATACTGTCAAAACATTTTCTTCAAACTGTACATTTTATTGCATTGAGTACTTACAAAAAGTAGATAAAAAAGCCAGAGACTTCTTTGAGATTTGTAGTTTTGTCCTTTCTTTTCTGGTATTGTTCGAGTTATCTTGGGTCCAAATTCTGGTATTGTTCGAGTTATCTTGGGTCTAAATTCAGGTATTGTTCGAGTTATCTTGGGTCTAAATTCTGGTATTGTTCGAGTTATCTTGGGTCTAAATTCAGGTATTGTTCGAGTTATCTTGGGTCTAAATTCTGGTATTGTTCGAGTTATCTTGGGTCTAAATTCTGGTATTGTTCGAGTTATCTTGGGTCTAAATTCTGGGTCTCTGTGTGACATTTTAATTCAACTTACATGCATACATAATTTTCTCTTTCCTTTGTGAAGGGGGAAATAATGAGAAAATCTCATGTTAATTATGGATTGGCACCAGACAACGAAAGTGCAGTCTAGGACTAAGAGTTACTTTATTTGTCTTCTGCTCCGAAGAGTGTTGTAGTCAAAAAAAGTGTGGCCCTATATATATATATGATTTCCTTGTCTTAGTGCCAGCTCCAACATAGATTATATTATTCTTTTTTATCCTTTCAGCGAGACAGTTGAGTCGGGTTGGTCCCCTGGGAGAACTGAATTTGGAAAGTTATGCTGGGTTCTTCACTGTCAACAAGAACTACAACAGTAACATGTTCTTTTGGTTCTTTCCAGCACAGGTATTTCCACTATGGTTGTTTATAATGCCTTGGATAAAAGTCATCTGGACCATGGGGTTCATCATTTGTTGAGTCACTAATATACTTTTCCATCAATTTCATGGAATTTGATATCTTGCAAACTTACTTATCATATGGATGGTGGTCTGGATGGTATTTTTATTTAGCTCAGGTATATAAAGTAGTGTAGTGACAAAAACAATGATGAAACCTGATATTGCCACACATTTATTATAAAATGAAAAGGCCCCAAGTGTCCGAGTAGTATAAAATGCTCTTCGTTATGGGTCACTGCCGTCTCACATCTGCGTGGTTTCGAGTCTTGAACTCACCTAATGTATGTACATGAGAAAACTTGTCATCAGCTTCCCGTGGGTCGGTAATTCTTTCTGGGGTTTTCCCGGATTCTTCCACGAACAATGATTTTGGCCGCCATGTATAGCTTATCTTGTGCTGCAAAATGGCATTAAACTCCACAACAACAACAATAAAATAAAACGTGCTGGTTGTGACCCATATTTGACCTAGCTTTGGTCAAGACTTTGCGTTTAGCTAATGAACACATGAGTTTGTTATATGCGTAATGTCCAATCTAAAACAAAATCGTTGAATGGATGCATCTTAGTAAGCTCTACATCTTCTTTGCCAAAAGAGAGGTCTCTGTGACCCGTCTTTCATGCTTCAGGGACTTTATTGAAAATTTTTGTGTTAAATTTATTTATTGGGTGTTGTATGTGCTGCTATTACTAACGTGGGTTAAGTACTCGTGTTTATGAAAAAATTGGGGTGGTTAGGTCTGATGTAAAAATGCCCTTTTCTGCTATGACGGGGTCACCTTCATCTCATAGGCATAAATAGTTCTACAATGCATAGCACATGTTGGTTTTGTTTTAGTGCCCCCCTCCCCCAGAACAAAAGTATCGGGTGATGTGTCGTACGTTGTAGGACTAAGCCACAAAATGCCACACATGGTAGTAATTTGCTTGTCTCACTATTTTGTCACGCTTCTTTCAATTGTTTTGTCTTTCCGGGACCAATGTGATTGGTTGTCAATGTGACTGGAACGAATACAACAATAGATTTCTTTTGCTGACATTTTAATAGTCAAACGATCAACTCACGCGCTTTATGTCATGAAATCAATACTTGCTGGAAGTTGCTTTCACTGGCTCCTCCGATGCAAAAGATTGCTTCTCTAAGGGCAGATAACTCACGTTTTCACATTCGTCTGTTGGCTGTCACGGAAAGGTTAGTTAAAGACATTGACTTTCATCCCGTAATACCGGGCTTCTAGCGGTGGACAACAACCCTAATTTTGCTTGTCAAGCAGATATAAGAACAACGATTGTCAAAACACAAAACAGCTTTACTCTCATTTGTGTTTATCACCTCTTTTTAGTACCTGTGCTTTGATATGGTATAAACATGATAGAAGAGAACGGTCTATTTTATTGTTTTGTCTTTTATGCCCATTAACAGTAGATAGGTAGGGAGGTAGCTAAGGATGTGGGTGGGCTGGCATTTTGGTATGTGGATTCATTGTGTCAGCGCAATATCGACTATGCAGTGTTAATTAAACTTTCAAATATTTAAATATTAAAATTGTTAAAATTTCAAATGAAAAAATAAGAGTGCTAAAAATCATTAGTTTCAAAAGGAGCAGATGATTTATTTTCAGCACGGCTTCTGGAGACTTGTAAAACTCAAGGTGGGTTATGTAATTGTCGATTACAAATTGGTTGTCAGAGAAAAGGTAAAAGTATTTCCTTAGCATTAAAAGGACCCAACAAATTGGAAAACAAAACTTGATATGCTGCTCATACAGCATATGTAAATTTGTAATCAACGAAATGAAATTCACAAATTTTCACAGTAAAACAGCTATAATACACGAAAATGTTGATCAGTGAAAATGTTGCTAATTTTTTCATAGTGACACCACTGTAAGACCAAATAAAGATATAATGACCGATGAGAGAATTTGTGGCAATATCTGTTTTAAATGTTAGTTTTGTAAATTGTTTCATTGTCATCATCATAAATGTGATACGCCATCTTCTAAATAATTATTACTAAACATGGAACGTTTAAACAGCTGTTGGTCTGATTATATGATGCAAAAAGTTAGTACATGAAAGCTGCTGACATTGCAGTCACATCTGTCTAGGTTCAGCCTAATTTCTTGCAAACAACTGCTTTGCTTTTGCTTTTGGATAATATATGTAATGTTCGATAATCGGAGCATTACTAACTATAATGTGCATTGTTAACTAAGCTGTGCATTTTTCGCCGATCTGTGAATTCTTGGCTAATTTTTGCTTTGTTGCTAGTCTACGCATTGTTGGCTAATCTGTGTACTGTTGGCTAATCTCTGCTTTATTGTTAATCTGTGTAATTTCGGTTAATCTGTGTACTGTTGGCCAGTCTGTTCATAGTTGGCTAACTGGTTCTCTAGTGGCTGATATGTGCATTGTTCCTCAAAATTTGCAGTCATGAATTAGAAGACAACTTGAAAATTCTAGTTCCCCTAAAACACATCGATATGTTTCTTTTCTTCAACGCAAATGTAATGTTCAATGACAGTTCAGAAATGTGTTTTCTTATTAGTAAAAATGATATAGGGTTGTACTCAGTAATATTCCTATCAGTACAGAAGTGTATGGCAATAATTAAAGTCACTATCTTCATGGATTAACCAGTGTTATATTTTAGCTATGAAGCCGTAGTTCATTAGTATTTGCTTATGATGGGTACATGTGATCAGATTTTCAGGCTATTTTAGCAATTGTTTGGTTTAGCACACATTTTGTAAAACATTTTTGATAAAAGACTTGCAAGGACGTGCATTATTACTCTAGCTTTACTGATGCATGAATTTGTTAGTACTGCACGTGTTATGTATATTTAATTTATATTGTGCCCTTAACTCTTGTCCATGGTTGTAAGTTGTAAACAACATGTTTACAATGCTAATACTTGTCCATGATAGTAAGTTGTAAAGATGTTTACATAGCAAGAGTTCAAGGTCAGTCTTTTACAGTTAGACTAGGTTTTTCTTTCGGAAATCTTCATATTCCATAACATTATAGGTCAAGTGAAATTGTGTATAAATAATAAACACATAATTCAGTCCTGCTTTGGACCAGTGTATCAGATATAATTTTAGTGGAATTATTTATGCAAAATATTCAATGGAATTACTAAAATGCTCATTGCCTTTTGGACTAACATACTGGTGTAGTTTCAGACACTTTCATGGGGAAAAGATTATTCTTTGTGGATTTCGGTGTTGCCACAGACCAAAACTTTAACGACCCAATGAAATATTATCTACTTATGATGTACCCCTCCCACCAATGATCTAACTGTGTTTCATTCCTAGAGATTAACAAAGATAATAGTTTTTGACATCAGTACAGTAAGCTAATACTACAATATTAGCTTGTAATATTGTTTGTTTTATTATAACGAAATACGAATTATAAAGCATATATTATTGTTTCCATGTACATGTAGTGATACGGTATCCGGTAGGTAGCTGTAATTTCCACTCACCGCCTCTAATCGGTATTTTACATAAGTAATGATTGAGAAGAGAAAATCATACGTATTCAAAACCTAGTAAAACTGGAAACGAAAGAATAATAAATATTACTAGCATATGAAAATTTAGTTTAATACTTTTTCGAAAATCAATCCTTCATTTGAGTACAACTGTTGAAAAAATTACCTACCCACCCCCAGAAAGCATATTTAATTTTGTTCGTGCATTTCTTATCTGAAAGAACAAGCCTGTAAAGTACTATTGCTTGAAAGACCATGTCTATACTAATTACAGCAGACTATTATAGCTCACAGTTCACTGATTTTCGGACAAAACCCCTGTATCAATATTGTCTCAATCGAGTCTCAAGGTACATATAAATGCTTGTCAGGTGAGTAATCTCCAAACTGTAGTATTAAACAAGATCAGTTTTCTCAAAACCTGATAATTAGATCCACCCTTTGGCCTATTGTATCATGACATGCAATTATCCATTTATAATATATTTGCTTTATTATTGAGATTGCTAAGGTTACTATCTAATATAGCGCACTGACCTTCTCCAGATAAAGCCTCCTTTCCCGGGACTGTTTTTATTAACGTTTTTAGCATACTGGTTGTGGAAGTGTGACTTTAATTAATTTTACTCATTGTTTATTGTCAAGTCTAGCGAGTGAAGTTGGTCTATACACGAGGCATGCACAAGCAAAGGAGTGATTCCATTGTCTTTTAATTTCGTTAACATCTATGTGCGTTGGTGTCATTTGCTTCATTTCATGTTGAGCACTCAGAAGGAAACAGGGTGTGAGTGATTGATCTTTATAGGTGTTTTATTTTTGCCTAAGGAGGTGGTAGAATTGTTATAAAGTTGTTGGCTGAGTCCACTATTATTCATCAAGTAATCGCCGTTAGTGTCGGCCTAATTTTGTATGTGCATATCCCTTATTTAACGTAGTGGCAGAAGTTAAACCAGAAATATAAATAAATACCAATGTGGAAACTATGGCAGGCAAACCCACGAAAATGTATTTTTCTTTCTCATAAAACCATAAAAATGAGCCCCATGAAAATGATGATATTACGATATTTTGGATAATTGCTAACTCATTCAAAGATATTCTTGATTGCATCATCGGAACATTCAGGACTATTGGAATTAATTCAGAACACTCTATAATTTTGGACCTGTGATAGGACTTTTAGTATTATTAGGGATTTAATTCACAACACTATAAATGTCTTTTAAGTTTCACATTGTGCATTACAGAAATACATGTAATAGCCTGTTAAAGTTACTTAAATTGATGATTTCACTTCTTGTTACATATTTTAAGACCTAGTTTCGTAACGCGTGTCAAATGGATCTGTAATAAAAACCTGACAACAATTAATGACGTGAATTGACTCCATCATATCTAATAGTGATAAATAAAAGAAAAAACAACGGCATAAAAATATTTGTGCAGGGCAAATATCAATTATAATTTTCATTATCAACGAATATTGCTTGGCCCCATCCCCCATGTGTAACCCGAATTTTAGTCTCCCTTGCTAGCGCATGCCCTTTGTGTACGCCATGGTCAATGTTTATTAACCCTGTCACTTGCGTGTTACTGAGAGAGATTGGATTATATTCAATGATTAGTTTCTACTCATCAATGAGTTGTGAAGCACATTAGAAACCACACATTTGGAGAAAGATGCTTGGATTATATATTTTATGTTCTGCTGGGAACCACAGGGGCACGTATCTTTGCTTCAAATTGAACTGTCAAACACGTACTATATAATAACTATATATAGTACATATATGACTGATGAATTAGAAGCAACGATATGAGTCCGTGTGCTGGGAACGAGTAAAGGGACATGGAAAACTGATAAAGCTGATAAATCACTTATAACTATGAATATTTTCCAGTTTTAGATTAGCAACTTTGATAACACAAAATAATGTTTTCTTGTTTGTTTTGTGCTTTGCAAAGAAAATCACATTGTTTATTTGGCAGGAGAACCCCAAAAATGCTCCTGTAGTTTTGTGGTTGCAGGGTGGACCAGGTCAATCCTCACTGTTTGGACTCTTTGTGGAACAAGGACCAATTATGGTAACCAAAGACGGAAAAGGTCTGTTAGTACACAAGTCATTTCAATACACTTGCAGATTATTTGAAGTTGATAAAATGGTTTAAATTATTTCTATTAAAACACTCATCTGATATTTTTTGATCGAGATTAAATAGCATTTCTGTTGATTGGAATTGTAGTTTTGCCACATATTATAAAAAAGGTAGAGTAATTTCAGTGTATCTTAATGAATGTAGCTTTGTCACATTTATAAAAATAGGTGGAGCAATTACAGTGTATCTTAATGAATGTACCTTTGTCACTTATTAAAAAATAGGTAGGGTAATTACAGTGTATCTGAATGAATGTAGCTTTGTCATAAATAGAAAAAGAAGTAGAGTAATTACAGTGTATCTTAATGAATGTAGCTTTGTCACATATTAGAAAAATAGGTAGAGTAATTAGAGTTTATCTTAATGAATATTTGCCTCCAATATTTCAATGATTATTCTATGTCTATTGAGAATTTTAAAGATATAATGGGTTAGCGAGAAAACTACATAATTTTAGGGTAATTTTGCCCCATTTTAATTTTTAATCTTTTATATGACAGTGAACAGTTTGAAAAGAGAGAAGAAACAGTGTAGGAAGGTCTGACAATATTTGCTGTCATGGGTGTCCCATATAGCTCAGGTTCTATCTCTGCCCACAGTCACAGGCCGATCATACCAGAATTGGATTGACTTCTGACCCAGTCCTGCCATGTTACAAAAACAGATGCAAATTAACTCTGGTGAAACGTCCGAAATCACTTATATACCGGTAACCTTGTACTGGCTAACGTTGGATCTTAGATGGTGCTCACAGCCAGTCTTTATAGATTACTGTTACTGTTACCCAACCTAGTCAGACAGCCATCATTGTTTATTGTCCTTATCAACAAGGTTCCTCCATTCAGTATTTGCCACCATCACTGAAGGCTTCCCATTCACTCTACACTTTTGAAATTGAAGACAGAAAATTGCAAGACCTTTATTATGTTCTTTATGTTACCAATCCAAAATCAAATATTACTGATTTTTGACATGTTGCATCATTCATGAAAGTGAAGACATTAGTTTGAACTCAGACCACTGTGATCTTTTGGCCCGTTTTGAGTTGTCTCAACACCAAGCCTTGGCACTTTGTCCGAAATGGAACTTGGTTTTGATGTGGTAGAAGAAGCCTTGCTTTGAAATCTGTCCAAAGCATTGCTGACCCATCTTATATGACCTGCTTTCTTGTCAGCCAAATCCTCGACAACAGAATCGGTAACAATAAGCCCTGTCTTTTAGGTTGAACTATTTGTACTTTCATTGCAATAGTTTCATTCATTTTGTGGCATGCTGTCTACAGACAGAGGCCTCACAAAATCCATACAAACAGCCTAGAAAGTCTCAACCTCAGAACAAGTTGGACATGGCTTCATGCCCTCACTCACATGGCTTCCAGACGTTTTGTGATTTGCAAATAACAGACACAAAAAACAGCAGACTAGCTATATTCTAGTTATGTTCTGGAGTAAAATATGATTGCATGGGTTAACCTCCTTATCATTATATATCCACGTTTCAAGAAGGATATCTCCGACCTCGAACCCTTCAAGATCATTTCTGTTGACTTGGTCTGGAATCAACATTCAGGTAAGACTATGCTTCCCACAGGAATCAGAATTGAACTAATACAATGGTAGATTCATTGTCTATATGGAGAAATCCATCTGCTAGAAAATTCCGTCACCTGCCAAGTTTTGCTCAATGTGGGAGTGTATGTCCTAGTAATTGGTCACTTTCTTGGGCTCCATAACAATGATCCTGTCGTAAACAACCTGCATTGGGGATACTTCTGTATGTACACCATCATGCACTCACAATCAGTATGGATGTGAACACAGGACTGGGGCAGAAAGTGTGCTATCATTTTGGAATGGTATAGGAGTATGGAATATTATTTATATAAAAATATTCTCGAGATGAAAACTATTTTGAAAGCTTTTCATTGTTGGCTGGAGACCCAACACGGGAAAGGAGTTCTTATTCTGTGTGACAACTATCTATGGTGACTGGTCTCAGCAACAAAGCGGACCAAGTCCCAAGTCCCCAGACCTTTGCATTTTAGTCTGGTTTTTTTTTTAAAGTAGTCTTCTCAATAATCCACGTTTAAGTTTGACATATCCTAGTCTGGCTAATATATTGGGAGACTCATTGTCCTGCAAAAATGAACTAATAGAAATGGAATGATCTCTTAATCCCTCAGTTTTCACTAAATAGATGCTTGATGGGATTGGCCTATCATGAACCTGTTGGCAACAAGGTTGAATGCCAAAATTCCAACCTTTGTCTCACGAGTCCCGGATCCAAAAGGCCCGGATAATCGATGCTCTTTCTATCGGTTGGAATGGCAAAATGTTGACACTTCTACACCTCGGGTTCTGAAAGTAATACAGAAATTAAAAGAGTCTCATCCTGATTGCTCCACTCAAATGGGAGTCTTGGATCAGCCTCATCTGCGTTCAGCAACCACCATGACACATGTTGCATCCCTACCCAGAGATACTGAACCTGCTTGTCTTGATCAAATTACAATATACTCTTATTAAAGAAGCTGACTTTCTATTTTCTGTTAACTCAACTAGATCTATCATACAATGCAATGATGCCATTAAAACTATCTTTATATTCTTATTCACTCCACAAGCTTAATTGTGAGAGGTAATAGTGTCTTTAAAGTTGACTTTAAACTCCGTTAACTCCACTAGCTTAATTGCATAAGGTAATGGTGTCTGTAAAATTGACTTTATACTTTCTTAACTCCACTAGCTCCATCGTACAAGTTAATGGTGTCTTTAAAGTTGACTTTCTTTCCTGCTAACTCCACTAGCTTCATTGTACAAGACAATTCGGTCTTTAAAGTTGACTCTATATTCTATGTTTCCAGTAATGTTAAGAGACATCACATGGAACAAGAGGTATTCCCTGATATACATAGATAATCCAGTGAGTTTGTCTTCTCATTGTCAAGAATTAATGTACCATATACTCTACCATTCCATACACAAAATTCAAGCTTCATTCCAATCTGAGATAGTGTACAGAATATATGTAATTATTGCTGTGAAATATGTATATTTTTTAAAGCAAATATAATCAATGGCAACATGCCATAATTAATAATAATTGTAGTCATAGGCAACACGGCATAGTTAATAATAACTGTAATCGTAGGCAACATGCCATAATTAATAATAACTATAATCGTAGGCAACATGCCATAATTAATAATAACAATATTTGTAGGCAACATGCCATAATTAATAATAATTAACTATAATCATATGCAACATGTTATTGTTAGTGTACATGCTATGGTACCAGAATATGCGTTTTTTATGTTACCTAGCAATATATGAATTGAACTTCTACAAAATATTCTTTATGAAAGAAACAAATTTATATGTCTGTACAGCTATTATTTTGAAAGAAGAAAGAATATTCAAAAGTGGAAATATATCATTTTGACAATATTGAACAGAAAATAGTTTCTAGTGATTGAAACCAAAGACCTTAAGTGAAAAAGATTTGTTTCAGTTCAGATTTTTAAAAATATTCTCATTCAAATGAATTTGTTGTTTCAAAATGAAGAATTATGTTGCTAATTTTGATTTCAGGTTGGTACTGGATATAGTTTTACACAAGCTGATGCAGGATACGCAACAAATGAAGCTGATGTCGGAAGAGACTTGTACAGGTATGAGCTTTCTTATTATGTCATAATTGAATACGATGGAAACATGAACAATTACGGTTCTGTTAGTATTTGCCAAGCCAATAAATAAATTTACTGTGATCCTGCAACTGAATCAGATGTTCATGTAGGTATATATATATATATATATATATATATATATATATATATATATATATATATATATATATATATATATATATATATATATATATATATATATATATATAAGAAATATAATAGTTGAACAATCGTTGATACAGTTGTTGAATAATTTGTTGATAAAAATATTTTTGTGATTTCAATAGAATTACAACGATGTTCATTTAGAACATAATATTGTGTGATATTCTGTAAGTACCTCAATGTATTATCATTGCAGTCAAATACTGTGAGATAAACCTTAATGTTATGTTCTCTGTTTGCTGATTTATTGATTAATATGACATTCATTTCATCAGTTTTTATTTGCAGCTGCCTCTATCAGTTCTTTACTGTCTTCAATGAATATCAAAAGAATGATTTCTATGCCACAGGGGAGGTAACTTGTATAGAAACAAAATATCATTTTTGCTTATCTAAGAGTTAAAATGCAGTCATCCTATGTTCATTCTCATTTAATGTTACCTGTTGTAACCTAAACCCCAAATGTTATCAACATATGTGATTTTGGCATGAAATGGTTCAAGGTCAGATCATTAACCGAAAGAAGAAGAATAGTTTCTTCACAGTAACTTTCTCTATCACAAACTTGGACCATATTTTGTGGATGGCAACTTGCAGTTGGGATAAGGATGAAGCCTGTTGATTATGGAATCAAACGGTTAATGGTCAGATTGATTGTGACTGAAGGAATTAAAATGTCTTCTGCATAATAATATTAATTCTACATCAAATACAAGGACCAATCTTTGCGGATTGCTCGAGCATGATGATATAAACAATTATATAGATTTGGGTATCAAAAAGTCGAAGGTCATGGTCATAGTAATTTCAATAAAATAATGGTTATCAGAACAGTAAATTTAGTCTAAGAGCACATACCGTAACCAAAAGGCCCACACCACTGAGACCTATTGGTCAGTAATCTCCGATTGAACTATGCCATACTAATGCTTGGATAGATGACTAGTAAACACTGTGTGGGCAAACACTATCTGCCATTCAGTCAAATAATAACTGCCATTCACTCTTGACGCTATTTGTAATTATTTTGTTAATTATGTACATTTCTGTGCACATTTTAGTATATATTTAGTACATATTTAGTCAAAGTGAAAGAAATATATTACTGTTGGTCTCTCTCTCTCGATATATATATATATATATATATATATATATATATATATATATATATATATATATATATATATATATATATATATATATATATATATATATATCTGTGTGTGTGTGTGTGTGTGTGTGTATTTAAAAAGATCTTTGACTCGATGTATGACAATTGTACCTCGTTTAGGATTTCTAACCTTTCATGACCGATTTTGCTCTTGTTTATATTTGACTTACAACGTAACCCCCATTGATAAGTACTTCGAATAGCCGATGTTATTACACATTTTGCATCAGAAATGTTAGCAGGGGATACATTTTAGAGTAATAGGTTTTCATTTTCTTATATATAGCCATTTTGTAAGAGGTAGTTGATTACTAAGTTCAAGTAACCAATCCACTAGCCACATTTATGTATCACCATCTACCAGTCAGTTGTTATTTATTTTAAATTCTGTTAGATCACTAAGTTAAACAGAAACATTACACATGGAGGTACATTTCAAACTTAAAAGTACAGACATTAATTCCAACTGTCGCAATTTTACTCTATTCAGTCAGTTTGTGTAATGTTTCAATATAAATGATAAATGTCGTAATAAATGTATTTTATTAAGAGAACAACTTTTAAAAGAAGTGGTTAGCAAATAAATTAATTTTTATATTTTGTTATTTAGATTGGAATTTTGTAAGGCTATTGCTTGTCCTGGAGTTTTGTACAGTTAAGTGTGTGCTGTTTTATTTCAGTCATATGCTGGCAAATATGTCCCTGCTATCTCCTACTATATCCACATGAAGAATCCAACAGCAGCCATGAAGATAAACCTGAAAGGCATGGTTGTAGGAGGTGGTCTTACTGACCCAGAAACTGTAAACAGTTCCACTTGATACTTGCCTTATCACCTTATAACATACTTGTACAATTAGCAAGACAGAGATGATATCAAGAACTTGTCACCTTATCGCATATTTGTATAACTAGTATGAGATAGATGATATACACAATTTGTAGAATCCCTTTCCATGCTGCTTTGATACCTGTAATAGCAAATCGGTATGGCATCAATTTTTCTATGCATTAAGCCTTTCTTTTATTACCATATAGACTCGCTTATAAGCTGACTCCAGCTGTAAACTGCACAGACCTAGATCTGCGGTCGCATAATGCATCAGTATATACGTGTCATTTTGTTAGGAGTAATCAATGGGACAAACATAGACCCTGACCTACTAGCGTATTATGCTATGGCATAGTATAATCTGTTGTTCGCATTCGGACTCAACTTGTAACCGATAGTATATTGTATTTACTTCCAGAAGTGCCCACAATCTTTTGTTGAATAACAATAATGCAATCAAAGAATATATCTTTATTTGAATTCACTATAAATCCATGTGTCTATTTTCAAGAATGTTATTTTGAGCACATTGTATTTCCAGAGTATAATAACTTGAATTACATAATATGAATAAATAAATTCAAACTCAAATCTAATACTGGACACAACAATAATACAACTGATTCTGCTCAGATCTTAAAGCACGAATGAATAATTCTTAGATAAACAAAGTTATATAGCCCTGTACTTGACCTCATGTCACCATTAGCGTTCTAAATAAACTACAACCTGAAGCAAAATTTCTTTCTGAAGGTTCCAAATGGTTACAAAATAAAATTTTAGTTATAATTAAAAGGTCTGTTACTAAAATTTTAATATAAAATGTGGTAAACAACAGATCGACCCAGCATTTGATGGGGAATTTTCAATGTTCTCGACACAGATTGAGATAAACATGTTGCTTACAAAGCAAAAATCAATGATATAGGTCAGGTAGAACATGAACTTGATTTTGGGCAAGGTTATGTCCAAAATACAATTATCCATAGCATTTAATAAATAACAGAGATCATATTATTCATACTTGACAGCATATGTTTACATGGATGGTATAATGTATATTATGTAATGGATTTTGGCGGCATTACTTTCAAAGAGCACAACAGAAACTCTACATCGTAATTGATTTTAACTGACAGGAGTACCATGATTGAAGTTTAGTTACATTGTTACTGAAGAAAAAATAAAATGTGACCGCAGCTATGCATCAACAATAATCGAAAGTATTAATTTTGATATATGAATGAACTATATCCTTTTTTCAACTGAATCGGCACACAGCAAAAAATGAACATCTAGCCTTGCAGGCCATGTAGTTGAATCTATTTTTAGAAACTGATTTTCTTAATATTACCAATGACACTTTGTAGTGTCAGTGCAATGATCCATAGATAGGTTTGTGAATTTATGATTTTAATATTTGTCAGCTTACTCGTAATAACATTTTGAGCTGGCTAGTTATTATTTACTTTGCTACTTTTTTGGTTATTTTTTGGGTAAAAGTTAAGTCCGGTAAAAAAAATCCTGACATTTACAGTGTTTTTTTGGACAATACAGCGTTGTCCCATCTATTTCTGATCTTTAAAGAATGATCTTTAGGCTAAATCTTTTATTACACACTATTTAGACTTCGCTTTCTATGAAATGTATATTTTCATTTATTTTTGTGCCAAATGCATTAAAAAACAGTTTAGTCCTAGTTTCAAACTGAGTTTTATAAAGAAAAAATGCAAGCATGGCAGTTAAAATCTTCAAATAGTTTTAGAAAGTGCCTTTAATGACTGTGTCCTTAAACACTAAACACAGATTGCTGTTTACATGTTGCCATTCCAAGTTTCGAAATATTACATAACTCTTTAATTATTAGTTACTTTCCTACTCTTTGAGTCCGGTAAGAAAATGTGCTTTATTAATTAATTCCAAATGTAACTATAGTAACACTTCCTTTGTGTTTCAATTACAAAGTTATTAGAGATAGAATGTGTACTGTTAATAAATATCAAAGTTTCGTCACTTCCGCATCTGTATTAGCATGAGTTACAATGATGGTGGTTCTGATAAAGCCAGATGTGTGTGCGTGTTTACAGCATTTAATTCAAAGACAGACTCATCCAGAAACAAATATTTTTATTTAGAGACTAGAGGCACCGGCTTATTTCACACAAACCCTGTACACCCAATAAACAAAGCATGTAACTGATGTGCTACAGTGACCAGATGATGAGGTTTCTGACCTTGGCATTTTGTGCTTGTTCTTGTTAAGAGATTAAGACAAAGACCTCAGTCAGATCCGGCAGTAGGTAGCAACTCTATAGAAAAACGATGTGCTTGACATACTAAAGTGAAATGAGCGCGAGTATCTCTCAATCGTCCATCATTGGTATTGTATATATTTTCAATACAGATGAAGATTCAGTACTTACTTTGAACTATGTATGACTGAGAGTTTCATAAGAGATGATTAAATGGTAGTGTCATGTACTTTAGTATGGTTATGGTCTGCAACATGCAAAGCATCTTCGCTAGCAAAGGTTCCAATGTGTTAACCCTATATACACCTTGGCGGATTATTCAGATATTACGGTGTATCAGCTCTGTGAATTTCACTCGATAAGGTGGCAATTCACGGCACGCAGTCAAAATCAAGTTGTTCAAATTTGAACACTGTTCCTACAAGATCGCGACAAAGGGAGCATATAACTGGAATGGACTCATAAGTAAGTAATCTTTCACTGCCAGTCTATATTTGTACAAGTACATTCTTTCGCTCAGATTCACCTGTAATGGTTTCTCTCTGGTATATAGTAATATTTTCTATATTAAACTTGCAAAGTATCCTTTTGAAGTCGATTACCTTCACCACTTTTGGCCGAAGTACAATGTACTGCTGTTACATGCTATCGGTTAACTGGCATTATATACTAAGGGAGACAACTCATGAAATCTAATAGATGCTGCTAAGACAAAAAAGCTCTGAAATATCTGAACGATCTGCCGAGGTGTATATATGGTTAACACATCATAACCTTGGCTAGCGAAGATGCTTACAAGGCTATATGTACTTAAGTAATTGATACCCAAAGTTAGCATTTGAGTTTTTAATTTTTGTACTTCAAGACAATATGTACTTTTTCTGTATACCCTTCTCACTAAATATAGTTATGGGATTAAATAAAGGTCTCCTGTGTTGTATTTAGTTTTGTTTTACAGCCATTCTTATGAATACTGAAATACATTATTTAGCCATTAAACAACTGCGTGTTGCATTCAGTGAGTGCTCACTCATTATAGTGTATGACTGTATATAAAATTTCTGTCCATTGTCATTTTGTTGGTAAATTAAATATTGTTTGCTCATAGCAGAGGGTACAGATCCAGGTTTGATTTTATGTACTGATGTACATAAAGCAACCAATGTTGTGTTATAGCCTTAGACTTCATCATAATTCTCATTGTACTCATTATGCTCGAGATAATCTTGTTTAAAGTTTCGATAAATTTTCCCAATTGCAGATGATGCCTGAGTATGCTACCTTCATGTACAGTATTGGTCTGCTGGATGAAAATCAGAGGGCGTACTTCCAATCCATGACCGACATGGCTGTGGCCTACATTCAGGACCAACAGTTTCTTAAGGCTTTCCAGGTGAGATTCATCCATCCATCCATTCATCAATCTATCCATCTAGTATAGAGAAATGTTAATGAAATATAACTTGAACTCATAAAATGCACGTTATCAAGTTCTCATTAAAACATGGTGCAGTGTTGTCTCAAACAAACATGCAACTTTACTAAGAACTCATAAAGACGTAATGCAGTATGTATTAAGACTTCATAAAGACAAGATGCAGTATTGTCCTGTACAAAAACATAGTGCAGCTATATAAAAACTCCATAATGCAGTCCTCTTGTCTCATACAATACTAAAATGCAACTCTATTAAGAACTCATTAAGACATAGTTCAGTCACATACGATGATAATGAGAACTCATAAAGACATGATGCAGTCTTATCTCATAAACGGTTTTCATGCAATATTCAGATTAACTAACTTGCTATTGGATGACTTTGAGTAAGTATATATTATTATGCACCATATATAATTACACTTAAGTGAAAGAAAACAATACCATCATTAATTTTCTTGAGTCTTCACAATTGTGCATAAGTGTAAGCTTTTACTTATTTCCTTATAAAAAATATTAATTTAGCCCAATCAGGAAAATTGTCCAAAGTTAGTATTAAACAGATTACCAAAACATGTAGTTGTAATATTCTTATAGTTAAAATAATAGGCTGGTGTTTAATTATGTGACTTATGTGAACATGGAGTTTTAAGCAAGGTAAAACATTTTCATCACATGTTCTAGTCTTTGTAATCTTGACGTAGCCATTCAATGAATACATGGAGTTGGCTTAATGAAACCACACGGTAAATAATTGTGCTGACATTGTAAATTTATAGCTTAAAGACACCCTCATAATTTCTCTTTTTTATAGCTAAACGAACACTCTCGTAGTTTATATTTATAGCTAATGAACATCCTGCTAATTTCTACTGATAGCAAAAGAAACACCCTCCTAATTTCTGTTATAAAACGTTCCACTTTAATGATAAAGGTGTATGTTAATAAATACCTTTCCTTCATCAAATGAATTATCAGTCATTTTAAGTCAAAAATTGTTCTGAATAATGAATGGTCATTACTTGTAAATAAAACTTTGCTGAAGATGATCAATGATCATTACTTTTAAGTCAGCAAATTTTCTTAGTAAATTGTCAGTCCTTGTACATTGTTGTCAAAAGATAATTTAATATGGATGTGGAGGCACTGAGACGTTATACAAGGTTTACAAAATTCAGAGATCACGTGTTTCCATTGAAATAAGATTCTGGATGAAATATTACTAAATCATAAAGAAAATTTATTTTCCAATACATCAGAGATCCATGATGTTGTGGTCATGAAAGATTGTCATGGACAAAAGTGAACATATCACTATCAGCTTCTGCAGGGAGGGTTACAGTTGATAAGAAATGAAATGTGTGGTCATTGAGGGATTGTAGTTGGACTCTGATGAGAATGACCATGGGTCATGTCAAAGTTTGAGTAAATTATCTTGGTAGTCATACGTAATGGTCATAAAATCTGGTCAGCAGTTATGGACATAATTGTTCGTCATGAATTTCTATTGCTTGTATAGACAGAGGGACAGATGCATATACTTTCTGATATCATATGCAGTTATAATAGAAGTCCATTGTGAACAACAACTTCCACCGTGCTCCAACCTTCACATGTTACTTGTAATACTATCCGCTTATAAAAGTGCACCAATTTATGGTTATATATGAGAACAGACGTTTCAGATTCTTTTATTACATAAAAAGTTGGTGCAAGTTGGAGTGACTGATATTACTGGTCTGCAATGGTCTGGCATATTTATCAATCCCATGCCTGTGGAAATGTGTGACACTGAAGTCAGATTTCTTCATTTTGGCTCAAGATGAAGATGCTGTAGGTCTGTTTCTTTTCGTATTGTTTAACAATGGTGCCATGTTATTATTTTATAAAAATATGAAAATATTATGTATGAGGGTGACCGGTAATACATACTTGGGTCCCAGAGAAGGCATTTGGGTAATCACACAAAGATGCAATTGAGAATATTTTATCATTTCTGTTAAAGTAATGAGAATACCCTGAGACATATTTTTTAAAAACTGCCTTCCCTGGGTGTCATGTTTGTTTAAGCGGAACAGCTCTAGTTTGGTTAGAAAAAAAAATATATGACTTGATTCTGTACAAACTTTAGAAATGTTGTGCTTAAAACATGTAATTGCTTTTACTACCAGTTAATAATTGGTCTCAGAATTTTAGTTTGCTGCATGAACTGTGTCTCTCCTGACTTAATTGTTTCTACTCCATTCTTTCCAGATAATTGATTCACTACTCCCTGGAAGCCTAACCAAATATCCCACCTACTTCTATAACGTCACAGGATCTAAAATCACGTTCAACTTTTTATTAACAGAGGTAAAGTGCATGGTTATCGTTTCTTTCAAGTACTAACAGGTCATGAAACAGAGGCAATACAGTTTTGGCATTGGTTGCAAGTAGGGAATCATAATTTGTTTTAACCTATACTGGAGCCATTTCACATAATAAACTCATCACTGGCATCAAATTAGTTCATACTCCATTTATCAACTTTTGTAAAACCCTCCTAACTAGAAATTAAACTTGCAACAAATAACGATGGTTTAGAACTGAAGATATTTAAGCGCACAAAGAGATTCAATCATGCAGAAAGTGCGACAAAGTCCTTTTCGGATTCCAAACATTTGATCTAAGGCAGCATGAGATAAGTTTGTTTTAAGTTTGTATTGACTTTAGTTTTGTTCTAATATTGAAATGAATGTTATAATGGGTTCACCTTTTACTAAATGTGTGAATATTCAAGACTCAATGTAAATACAAAATTTGGGTCTTAGAACATTTCTATTCAACATTATTCCTCGCATCTCTAGCATCCTAAGTTCTAATCTGTGCCACATCTATATAGGTTGTTTCTCCAATTATATAATTAAATCTTGTAAGTTGTTTTTATTGCTGAAAGTTTCTTTGCTAATATCTGTGTATTTGCCACAGTGACAGTTAACATATGTACTTGCTTATCATAGACTATAACTGCAAATAATATAGACCCTGATTGTATAATATACTAGTAATCAGCGCCTGTATTTTTTAAACAGATTAACTCCTAACAAATTGTGCAAAGACCCAGATCTGCTAACACATTATGAAATGACAGATTTGGGTCTGTACCATTTGCATTTTAACTTTTAAATTAACATAAATGGCAGTTTATAAATTAGTTGTAAATGATAAACCTTTCAGATACAGATTTTGCTTTCACGTCAATTCCAACGTTCATGAAGACAGGAATTCCACTTTGTTGCATATGAGTTTCCTTTTTTTTATAGCTAAATCCTACATTTTATTACTTCAAAAAAGAAGATAACTATATTAAAAATAATTTCTTGTGTTTTGTAATGGCTGTATTTAGCTTTCCATTAAGAAAATGTTTGACAAGGAAACTTTTTAATGTCTTGATGGAGCAAAGGCCTTATTTCTTTTCCTTATTTATTTATTCTGTCATTCACTGGTAAACAATAAACAGTTGATAACCTTTCTGAAATATTGATACAAATGCATTAAATTATTCCATCTGCAGATTTTCCTAAAGTTTTTGTGCAGTTTGTCATATCTACAAGTTTATAACTTTACGTTTAATTTGTCCCCTATAGCCACTATTCTGCTGATATGCCATTAAACATATGCATTTACTTACTTCTTGTTTATGTTCTGACAGCAAATGCCACCATTTAAAAGACATCTATCAACTATATATTTATGATGACTTCATTATCTGCTCCACCCTTCTAATGTTATTAATCCATAGAGGGGCCCCGAGTGGCCGAGTGGTCTATTAATCCATAGAGGGGCCCCGAGTGGCCGAGTGGTCTATTAATACATAGAGGGGCCCCTAGTGGCCGAGTGGTCTATTAATCCATAGAGGGGCCCCAAGTGGCCGAGTAGTCTATTAAACCAACTAGTAATAAATATTTCTGAATGCCATGCTTTTTGTGCAAAACAATTCTTCTTATGAAACGTTTGCAAATTTTATGTATTGATAAAGACTTGTTCTTAACATCTTTACATATATTTACCCGCTAAAATGGAAAATTCATACACGAAGTTACGATGCTTTCAACATATAATTTATGGGCCATAAATCGTTCAAGAACTTAGTTCAAATTTCTTGTGTAGAGAGAGAGTCTGTGGCATTAAGTAATATTTATTTTAGTCTTTATCAGTTACTGAATAGTTATGTCAATACATTCATGCCAAATGTAATGCAATTGTCAAACTAACATCATACAAATTTAGTGTGTGTCCTTTGTACAAAATTATTAAAAAAAACTGCTAAGTAATCTCGACAGTGTAAATGTTGAAGATCACTAAGATGGTGGAGGTCATCGAGAGTGTGCTGATCATTGAGATGGTTCAGATTATTGGGATGGTTCATATTATGGGGATGGTTCAGATTATTGAGTGGGTGCAGGTAATTGAAATTATAGAGAACATTGAGATCATGGAGAAGGTATATATCATTGTGATAGAAAGATTATAGAGAGGGTGCATAGCATTGAGGTGGAGGAATCTGGAGAAATATTGACATGCATTCTAGCACATGCTGCCTCTGGATATTCCTAAGGGAGTATGTCAACCACTATGCTGCATATCCCTTCTTCAATTTGTTATATATTGAATATATCCTGTTCCAGCAATACTGCAATATATGTTGATGAAACCCCATAGCTTCAGAAGGGACATTGTGTAGTAGTAATGCACATGCTTTGCATTTCAGCTATCCCATGCCTGATCGCTAATCTGGGAATGTATACAATGATAAATGATCAACCGTTCAAGATTATTGTGTTCTTCAGTCTTCTCCAAATCAAAGACCATCATGTGTCTATATTTGAGCTGCTATTGAAGAAATATAACACAATTTGTTGGGACTTGTTTCATTGTAAATGTCAAACAAATGGAAGTGAAACTTTTAAAATTTGTCTTCATGTTAAATTTGTCTTCATGTTGCTTTTCGCAGGAACCAGCTGACTTTAATTACTATGGTAGTTTTGTAACCTCCCCATACGTTAGGAGGTCAATACATGTGGGGAACCTCATCTACAGTGATGGTGAAGAGGTAAAGAAACACCTGCTTTATGATGTCATGGATACGGTCAAACCTTTGATCTCTGTTCTCATGGAGAATTACAAGGTAATCCAAACTAATGAGTATATAAAGTTAATGTGTGTACGCCTAACCAGTGGAAATTGAAAATTCAAGATATAAATTTGTCGCAATATTATACTTATATGTGTCAGTTATAAGGACAACTTTTTTTAAAAGGATAAAATGGATTAATTAGATACTCAGTAAAACTTCATTTACAATAATGTTTAAATGCATTTTCCTAAAATTTGAATGTATCATAAGAGAACTGCATTTCATATTTTTTAAAATAGGTGTGCTTGCAGTCTTGTTTACTGCTATTTTTTTGTATACACCAGCCAAAGGAAAGAGAATATATTGTCTTTCCATTGGTCTGTCCAGCTGTTCATATTTTTCTTTATGCAAAATATCTGCATTTGGATCAAGGAAGAAGCATATTTATTTTAGGGGTCAAAGGTCATCGTCACTATAACTGAAAGAGGAATGGATTCTGCACAAAAACTAACTCTACATCACAGAACTGAACAACTTTGTTGATAGATTGCTTTTGGAGTAGAGAAGAAGCTTAATGATTTTGGGGTCATAAGATAATATTTCATATAATATGAAAAATGGTTTCTGCACAAAAATTTCACCCTTTGATGATGTACATTCAGAGACTTTCTATGTGTAAGACAGATGTCTATTCATTTTGGGGTGAAAAGGCAAATGGTTAAGGTCACTGACTGAATGAAGGAATATTAGTTGTACGTAATAAGTTTAGTTCTAGATCATGTACCTTGACTATAGTTTGTGGAGTGCACCATATTGACTTAAAAAATGGGCATTATTATCTAGCAATCCTTTGCTCTCTGTTGAATGAATATGTAGATATTTATGTCCGTACAAACCTTCATAAAATTATCAAATGTTTTTAACGTAATGCACATATCACAATCAACATATGTATTCCTTCTATTCTTTTACCGCTCCGGTGGCCTAGTGGTTAGAGCATCCGCCTCGGATGCGGGAGGTCGTGGGTTCGATCCCCGGCCGAGTCATACCAGATGCTTAAAAAATGGTACTAACAGCTGCCTCGCTTGGCGTTCAGCATTTAGAGTTTAGTGTTAGGACTGGTCGGCCTGGTGTCAGGATAATGTGACTGGGTGGGACATCATGCTACATGTCTACGGCATGATGCCGCAGTGCTAGACATCACTATAAACTGCCACATTGCAGACATCGTAGCGATATGACTGAAAAATTGTTAAAGCTACGTTAAAAGTAAAAATCACATCACATAACACCTTCTATTCTTGCTATTATATGATCTCTAAAATAACTACACATGCTAGAAATGATAATGTATATATTTTACCAGTCTATAAAATGATCCTCATATAAGTAACAGAAAAGAATCAAAAGCAGCAAGCTTTGTATAATTCAACAAATAATTTTATTCCCTATAATACAAGTGAAAATGAGAAAATAAAAAAGGAAACTTACGGTACTGCGAATTAAACCAGAAATAATCTAAGAATTACAAACACAAGTCCTAATGAGAAAAGTTTTGAATAAACTTTAGTGGGAATCCAAAATTTAGTCCAGTGCTGAAAGTGTAACGATGTGACTGTGATGGCTTCCAAAGTCTTGATTTGCCAAAAGTCTTTTGTTGAAACAAAGTAAATAACTCCAGGTTTGAATTCACTATGAATCCTAGTGAATGTCTCTGTCCAAGAATATTATTCTTTTATGACCACTCTGTATTTCCAGAGAACAAAAATCACTGAATTGAATAATTTGACGAAATAAATGCCAGCCAGCCCGAATGAAATACGGGACACAAACGATGAAACAAATTGATTATGCTACATCTTAATTCATGCATGAATAATTTTTCCAGTGACAAGATAATGTATTCCTCTATTTGATTTCAGGTCACAATTGGCATTTTTAAAAGGAACTATTACCTAATGGAAAAGAACCTTCTAGAATCTTCTTTTTGTTTACAAAATAAAATGTTAGCTATAATTAGAAAGTCTGTTACTAAAATTATATAACTTGGACTATGTGAGGTACACCTGTGGAATCCCAATAATCTAGACCGAGACCCAAATAAACATGATTACATCTATTAATAATGATAATAACATTAAACACATACACATAGAGAATAAAAATTTTAGCTATGTATTAGTTATTTAAAGAATTAAAAAATATCAATAATTCAGATCAAGTAGAAAATAAACTTGATTTTTGACACAGCTAAATCTATGATACCATGTTACTTCACAATAACATATAATGAAATTAAAATGTAAAAAAGTCTAACAAACAATGCAAATTAAATATATTTATATTTCTAGGACTATTCATGTATATATTTATATTTGCATAAGACTATTCATGCATATATTTATTCTTGTATGGGACTATTCATGTATATATTTATATTTGAATGGGTCAATTCATGAATATATTTATATTTGCAATGGACAATTCATGTATATATTTATATATGAACTGGACTGTTCATGTATATATTTATATTTGCAGAAGACTATTCATGAATATATTTATTTTTGTATGGGACTATTCATGTATATATTCATATCTCAATAGGAGTATTCATGTATATATTTATATTTTCATAAGACTATTCATGTATATATTTATTCTTGTATGGGACTATTCATATATATATTTATATTGTATTTGCATAACACTATTCATGAACATATTTATATATGTAGGACTATTCATGAACATATTTATTTTTGAATGGGATTATTCATGTATATATTTATATTTGAATAGGAATATTCATGTATAGATTTATATTTGCATAAGACTATTCATGTATATATTTATTCTTGTATGGGAGTATTCATGTATATATTGATATTTGATTAGGACTATTCACGTATATAATTATATTTGTATAGGCCTGCTCATGTATATATTTATATTTGAATGACCTAATTACTAGGGGACACCAGACTATTATTAATTGTTAAAAGTCCTTTGAAATAGTATAATAGGGAAGATAGTTTCCATCAATGTACTGAATCCCCAGATATTATATTGTTATAAATCATAAAGGAAGATCTTTTCGTGAATGAATAGTTAAAAAATAAACCTACAGAGTTTAGGATATAGACTCAGTTGTCATGGTCATGATCATGTCATATGAAAATAATGATGTATGGTCCCTCTGACTGACTGCCACCTAAATGGGCAGATAACATTTAGCTTTTTCAGCTAAACAGTTTTATCTGGGATTGTTGGATTTGCGAGGTAGTAGTTGTTCTCCTAAGGGATTATAATTGGTTAAGTATTATCGAATATACATATTTTACTTTAAAAATTCGTTTTCAACAAGTTTTCAGCCTTCTACTGAAACACCAGATATTTCATTGTTATAAATCATACAGGAAGATGTTTCTCGGATAAATGCTTTTAAAAAGTAGCTGTTTGTGGTGTAAAAATCAGTGGTCTCGGTAGGTGTAATATGTAGATAATGATTTATGTTCAGTAAGTTTCATTCATTGACCGCATAATTTGACTGAAACTCAAGGTCATGCAAACCATTGGTCAACAATCTCTCGAGTCATTTATGTTCCAACAGTGCCTACATAGTGGATTATTAAATGTGGGGCAAGCCAAAGATGTACTGGTCATGGCAAGGGTCAGCCATAATGCCTGTGCTGCATACTGATATGAACTGCAGTAAACAAAATGTGATATGATACATTATTGATACACATATCAATTTGATGTTCTTGTCATCTTTCGAAGAATTGTCAGTTGTATAATGGTGCCATTTCGGATTTGTTGACATATTTACTTGTACTTCCAGCATGCAGAGATATTCAACACATCTACCAACACAGATTAGGGCCATAAATAGGCTAATCAGAAGTCTTAAAGAATGTCCTACTTCCATAGAAAATTATTAAGAATTAAATATTTGTAGATAAACCAGTTAAGAGAGATTATGTTTATGAACTTATCAGCTAATTCTGTTTGAAGCTATTGCTCTGAAAATATTTTCAAAATAAGAACTATTCATAATTATGTCTTCTCTCCCAAGTTGCGTTAGTGCTTGCCCTATTCCATATGTACATCCAAAACAATTCTGTTTTTCTCTGTCAAATCCTGTGAAAAGCATTAGTAGTGACTTGTTTTTCAAAAATTTATATTTTTCTTTAACATTAAGACTGGCATCGATGATAATTCCAGTTGTTGCAAAAAGACACTATCCTTTTGATTAATTGCCTGGAAACTTGGTTTTACATTACTTGATCAAGGTGCAGATATTGTTCTGTTGTCATACTTGGATGCATTTTTTATTCTGAGTTACATCCATTTTTGTGTTGGATGTGCCAATTTTTCTCTGTCCAACTGTTCGCTTAGTTTTCTATGAAATGCTATGAAAATTGGCAGACATTATTGACATGAGCACAGGATTCACATTTCCATATCTTTTCATGATCTGATGCATTTTCTCAAGAGACATTCTGCTTAAGTGTGCGTTTTTGAGCATGTGTGGTTATGTATGATAATTCTAGTGTGAACATCTATTCACCCAGTTTTGAATGAAATGGATTGAAACTTGGAAAGTATATGATCAACATTCACATATTATTCTTTCATCATGCGCGTTTGAGCCCCTTTTTGGCATTCAGGCATACAATTTGCAACATGTACCAATCTAGAAGAATGTAGGAGTGGCATCGTTTTTATGGATACATTTCTAGTTGAATTTGTATCTTACTCTTCATTGTTATGAATATTAATTTAGAAAATCTCCAACTGATTCACTAGTAAAAAGTTTCAAAGAATTTTGACAAGCATCCCTTTCTACCTTTCCATTTGCCTATGTAGGTTATGTTTTATAATGGACAACTGGACCTTATCGTAGCTGTGCCCTTGACAGAGGCATTCCTCTTAACTGTCCCCTGGAGCGGACAAGTCATGTACAGAAAGGCAGAGAGAAAGATCTGGAAAATTAACCCTAAAGATACAGTTGTTGCTGGTTATGTCAGACAAGTCAAACAGTTCTATCAGGTAATAACTTTGGTTTATTGCATAGAAGTTGTCATTTATAGGTTTTGTGAAATAATGTCTTGATGTGATGCTGAATAAAACTACAACATGTCACATAGCAACTTAAGCATACAAGGTCGTTGCAGTTGTATAGTCATGAATTACCAGGCCCAACTAGCCTGGACAAGTTAAAAGTGTTGTTGAGCAAGTGAAATATCTTGTAAGTAGTACAGCATAAATAGAATAAAGAATACAAATATGGATTGCATGACTGTGTTCCTTTTTTATCCTTGTCAAGTTAGCAGATAAAAAATGTAATTGTCAACCAATGGAATATAATCTTAAACTTGTGTTTGTAACATGAATGATTCATGAACTTTATTGGATGGCACGTATGAAAACATACTGCAAAGAACTTGTGGCATGTTACTTTTGATATCAATATATTTTTAATGGTCACAAACTGTAAATGCACAAATAATATCCTATATATCAATCATAGTTTTGTACCTTATAAACATAAATACTTCTGGAAGTTGTTTACATTTGCATACTTTCCTTGCCTATTACTTGTTTTAGTTATAGTTTTAGGAAATATGTCTTAGCTACACAAATGGATTAGAATGAAAATAGTATTTATGACATTTCCGCTTTCTTTTATATGATACCCACTTTCTGTGACGAATCCTGATTAATTCTGGCTTTTATTTATTTTTCTTATTTGGCTGTCTTTTCAATTAATCTCTGCAGCTTGTGTAAAACAAATTTACTATTAAGAGATATGAAATATATCCCCATCATCAGGAGGACGAAGAACAGGTTTTTAGTCCATCAAGTAAATATTCCATCGCGGGACGCAGTAAATGTTTGAAGAATACATATTTACTGTTCATAACTTTGAACATGTCTGTGGCAACAAAATCCCATAAAGACTGTCATTAAGTGGAAACCTATAAACGGACAAGATTTGGCATACCCGAGAAACTCTAGATGAATCACACGTTTGGGTCATGTGGATTTGTTGCTGTTTTTTGTCTTGGACCAGTCCTCCTTGCCATTAATGTATACAGGCTAAGAGATCACATTTTTGAAGTCCAACTTGTGATAACAGCAGATTTCTCCTGTACATCTCTTTAAATACTTTTCACAACACAACAACAAGGAATGTGAATAAGAATGAACCTATTTTAAAAAAAAAAAAACATATGGCATAGTGGTGGAATTCAGGAGGCATTCTGGTTGGTCAGAAAATTAGCAGAGAAATATATTGCCCAAAGATAACAATAGACTTTGGAAGATTTCAAACATAAGAGCAGAGCTGTGGAGGCTGACAAAAAGGTATCACAATGTAGTGGATGAAGTGATAATGGGACTGTGTGACCTTAGAAAAAGTCTACGTGCACGAGTGATGATATCAAGAAGAGCAGAGAACATCAGAAAGAACAGAAGGTAGCATATGTAGAAGAGATCACACTTCAATGTCAATATGTTTGGTTTTGTCAAAAAAGATGTTTGGAGACAAAAAATCGAGGAGACTTGAATGTCCAAAGGAGGAGATAGAAGAACACTTGTTAAATGCACACAGTGATCGAGTGAGAGAGACGTTTCGTGGAGATCAGCCGAAGCTTATAAACTCTGAAGAACCAGCAGATCCAACTGACAGATCAAGACCATGGCTGCCAGATGTGAAGGACATGAAGCACATTTTAAAAGATTATGCTCTTTATATAAATACTGTCCAAGATTAATCCAAAGACTTTAGAGCTAATACAAACCGTTTGGAGAAGAGACAAGTTGACAGTGTTGGTTGCTTGCAGATTGTTGCTTTCTTCTGAAGGAAGAGAATTCATTAGGAGCCAGCAATTCAGGACAATATCCCTTCTAAGCATGTAATAAAAGATATGTCTAGACATCCATGCCCGGTATGAAGGAGTACCAGGCAATCTAGCTTTTTGGTAAAGTAGTTGTCTCATGAGTTTAGTATCTTTTGGTAAAGTATTTATGAACTCCAAGATACCAGTGAAACCAAGATAAACATGAGAAATATTATCCAATACATAGCTAAGAAAGACGTTATGAGTGTTTGTTTTAATCATTCCTTGATAAGCCCAGTATGTGAAAGAATAACTTCTTACCCATCCAACAGCAAATCATTTTCTCCTAGCTATCGGTTTTCCTCCACCAGAAAATACCACACTATGCCAATATATCTTAATCCTGCTTAGCTATTTTCCACCACCACAAAATACAACACTATGCCAATATATGAGCAATTGCAAGAACTTGTTTTCCAATCAACATAAAATAATTTAATGTTTTCGTTAAACTACAATACAGTGTATCTTGTTTTCAAACACGCTGTGAACAAGCTGATTTTCTCTCTACAACCAGACTGATTTACTATCTTTGTTTTCTTTTTCAAGGTGATTGTACGAGGAGCAGGACACATACTGCCATACGACCAACCTGCCCGAGGGTGGGACATGATACAGAGATTTATAGAAAATAAATCTTTCTCCTAGATCATACTCTAAGTTTGCATAAAATATATCACAATAATAAAAAAGTATCAGTTTAATTTACACTGACATACAATTGTACAAGCAAAAAAAAAATTCCTAATGTTTTGAGCTAAACGTAGAATTTAGTAACATGATCCATTTTCGTGTGAGGCATTGGTCTTAACTGAATTTGGGATGCCACCTTTCCTTGGCGAATGTTAAATCTGGCTCAAATTGTATCCTTCTGGGCTGGATCTACTATTCCAGGTCACGGTCACTGGAAGCATTCCATTTGTAAGTAGACCAGGAAAATTTCATGTAATAAAATACATATATGTAACAATTCCTGTTTTCCTTGGAAGTTGCAAAAGATTGGCTGAGATTGTTGATATTATAGAAACAACATTTCAGATCAAGTTTTGGTTAAATGTGTTATATTGTTCTATAACAAAGATTTTTTTTAGTGAATTTAATAATAAGATCCATGTATATGTATATGATAATTTTGCACGTGATTTTCTGAGGTTGTTACCACTCTGGGGACTGCATTTCGATCAGAATTTGCTCCTACTTAATAATCAAAATGAAACTATGTTTATCTTGTTACCTAGCCTGCTACAGATAAATGTGTATTTTCACTTTCAAAAGACAATGAAAATGAACTTTCTTGAAAATCACTGGAGCGAAGATGAAAAGGCAGTGCAACTGATTATGCTGTGCAAACAAGGATGTTATTCCCTCAGGGGTTCAGAACTTGTGGAAATACAGTAAATTTTAACCAAAGCCAAAGCAGATATTTAAAATACAGTGACTATCTGAGCAAGCGTTAATGTATCTGATATATATATATATATATATATATATATATATATATATATATATATATATATATATATATATATATATATATATATATATATCTTATCCTGCTTTCCGTTTGGGCAGCTATTTCTGCCCTGATTTGAGATTCACAGTCACACAACCGAACATTGACCAAAAACATAACCAAAGTTTGCAAATGACCTTGACTTTACCTGAAACGCACATAAATATTAAAGGACCAAGCCGCCTGATTCTACAGTCTAACATAGAACACGTTAGTCCAAATTTGAAACAATTGTATTTGATACAGTCTGAAGCAGTTTAGAGCACTATTTCGTGGATGAAAACCATAAACTAGTACAGTAAAAAATTATCTAAGCACTAATTGGTCTCTAAAACAAAACAATTTCAGAAACTGATAATGAAATCTGTTGGAGTTTAGGATTAGTACTGTTCATTTTTTATCAGAGTGGGAATTTCAGAGCTGAGTTGATCAATTTGTTTTTAAGTTTCAGCAATTGTGTTCTGCAATGTGTGATGTTCATAGCGGCTGTATGTAGTTAACACACTTGAACTATGTTTTCAATAATTACAGTTAGTAAAGTAGACTATACATGCCACAATTTGAAAGACAATGGATGTATGAGAGGTGCCACTGTGATTTATGCACGTTGAATCATAATAATTTTGATAACCTTATTGTACTTTTCAAAACAAAGTTGATGCAGGAAAAATTAAACTTTGATGACCATATTTTAGTTTTTAGTTTTATTTATGTAGTCTAATCATTTTATGGGTATATAAAGAGTTCAAAAATATATAATGTCTTTTATCAGTTTCAAAGATGTTGCCGATTATTTTAAACCATTTTCGTTAATAATCAGGGGCTATGAAGGTTGCTGTGACTGATATAGTTGTGTTGTCACTAAGCTGCAACTGGTCTATATACAATAAACTGGTCTACCAATTTGCTGTTGCCATAAAGTTGTTTGGATTTTTGTACAAAAACAAAATCTATACAAAATAACTATATTCAACTTTACTTCAGTAAATAATGACAGGTTTAAATTTTGGAGATACATAAGGAATTCATGTATAAGGAGGTTGGATTCGTGCCACCTTAATTGATAACCTACTGTAAAAAAATAACATTAACTCCATATTAATTTTAAATTTTCTAACAACCATCAAAATTCCAAGTCACATTGAACATATTGTCATTTTGTCCCATAACCAGAATAAACATCTGGAAAGTCATTGATTGCATAAAAGAAATTGAGAAATTAAATGATACAAACGTGTTAAAACTCAAACATTGATAAATGCAGATTTTGTAAAAACACGTTTTAGATTTAATAATATCGATTTGTCACATGCAGAACTTTTTCTTAAAATAGCATTCAGTATAAGCAATTGCACAAATGGTACATTATACACCTGTATCATGGATATTTCCTTATGATTACCTTGCCCTTTGTGTGGGTATAGGTAATTTTTCAACACAATATCTGTTTGGGTTGTCAGGTGACAGTCGGCACAAGGAAGCCAGCGATTATTTTGTGTCACTGGGAATGTTGTTCTATACCAGTGGACCAGCATATTGAAAACTTTTATTTAAACAATTCCCTTTTTGGCCTTGGTATAACGTAAGTTTTACTTATTATGGACCTTAAATTTGGAGTACCATCAGCATCTCTTTGGTGAAAGATATTGCTTAGATAGACATAAATGGCTTTTCTGGATACATTATACATTAATTTGGCTTTTCTAACAAATATTCTTGCATGTATTGTTAAAACCTTTATATTATTCATTGCATCCTGAAAATTGCCTATACATTGATCTAGAACTAAATGGCAAGCCCTCTTTTGAAGTATTTAAAGTGTAGTTATGTTTGAATTAAAGGTATTATCCCAAATTACATTACAGTAGTCCAGATATGGCTGAATATAACTTTTATAAAAGATGACCCTATATTGAAGAGGAATGTATGTTTTAATTTTCCTCAGTAGCTAAAGATAGGACTTAACCTGTTTTGAAACATGTTTAATGTGAATAGACCAAGTAAGATTGTTTTCTGCGAATACACCAAGAATTATATCTTGAGAGGTCATATTAAGGCTCACATTGTCAAACACAGAACCTGGAGTTTGTCGCTATCTAGCTTTCTTCGTTTTTGTTCTGTTGTAACTCGTACGACTTTCGTTTTGTTTCTGTATTTATGATCATACTGTTTCCTTGCACCATACTTGAAGTCAGTTGAGAGCATCTTGTAAGTTTTATTTAAGTACCGTTTTGGTTTTACCCATCTCAGATGGTGTTGTATCATCTGCATAGAGGTCAATGGAAGAAACTGAAGTTTAAATCTTAAGAGGTAAATTGTTGGCAAATAGAATGAATAACAGAGGTCCAAGGATAGAACCCTGTGGTACTCCACAATTCATATTTTTACTTTCAGAAAGTTGACCATTAAAGATACTTTTTGCACTCTATCGGTAAAGTAAGAAGTAAACCACTTGAGGGTGTTTTCACTGCATTGATAGAAGTTTAGTTCTGCAAGGAAATTTTCATGGTCTATAGATAGTAATTACTGAGATGTAGTTATCCTTGCTGTGAGTTTGACGCTGATGCAGTGGTTCAAAAGGAGGAGGGATTTGAAGAGGGTCAGTTTAAGCTCAAAATATCACAGTTTGGAATGAAAAAGCTTTCAAAGCCATAACAATCGAAGATTTCTCGAAATGGAACGGCCACAGAGAGAATCTCCAGGTCAGTCCCTGAAAACTACAACTACAACTACTGATGATGATATTGTTGACTACAGTCTTCTTCCCCTCTACAGCTTCTTTTTGTTGGGGGGTAAATTGTTTATACAGTAATACTCTTATTTTAAAATCAAGCTATTAAAATCTTCAAGCAATTTCTTTGATTTTGACAAATTATCTAAAGCCAACCTACCCACAAATCTTGCATCAAATGAAACATATCAAATGTGAGAGATATTATCTCATATCAAGGACATCATAGCCACAAATTCTGGATCAAATGAGACATAATTATCTCATTCAAAGGCCAACCTAGCCACAAATCTTGGATCAAATGAGACATAAATTATCTCATATCATGGCCAACCAAGCCACAAATCTTGGATCAAACAAGACATAAATTATCTCATAAAAAGGCCAACCTAGCCAAAAGTTCTGAGATGGATTTATATGTAGATTAACAAAGAAAAAAAAATATACATCGAGAGGCAACAAGAAGTAATAAACTACCACCACACTGGTTGTTATCGCTCTTGTTGATGATGATAAGTACCGTGATGGTGATGATGATTATAAATGCATTCTGCTATATTTGTTTTCAAACAAATAATTAAATAGACGAAAATAAAAACGGTAAATTTCAAAGTAATTCGGAATGAAAACATGATTAATCTTTTTTAAATATGACTTGTATCACACATTCACTTGACAACCAAGTAATTAGTAACAGACTTTCTGCCAGTTTCACCTAGATTTTGGAACTAATTATAGTTGGTCCTAAGTAAGTTTATCAGATAATTTCTAATTTCATTAGAGCAGGTCAGTAAAATAATAACTGGCATTTTCTAAAATGTTAAACATATTCTTAAATATGATGAAAAGGCATACATTAATAATAAGCTCCCCGCATATTGCTATGTCAAGAATTTGCAATGCTAATATTGTTAACTTAATCAGCAGCGTGGTTGTCATCATCATGAATAAAATTAATATCAATCCGGAATAGTGACATGCATAATGGATTCACTATTGCTTCGACGTGCTTTTTAGGTATGACCATTGGTTTCCAAAGCAGGTGTTATGTACTTTTGAGCACATATATTTTGGTTCCTAGCTCAGATGTGCGCTGGAGAACATGTTAAACTGACTTGTTATCAACACAAATATTTCATCGGACTCGAAAAAATAAAATTAAGAGAGACAGATTTATTCCATTTTTGATGTATACCGGAAATCTCTGATATTATTTTACTGAAAAAGAAAAACTTAAATAGTACCGTTTATGTTTATAATAAACAGAAATACTTGCGGCCTTTCCTGCAGTAAATAGCTTCTGTCTCTTGCATGTTTATTAAGCGAAGGTCATGTGACATTAGTGGGTGCATGTTCTAAAATTGAAGCTACAGTATGGACTCATTACAACTTGAGCTCTTATACAACAAATAACATATTTGTCCAAATCATTGTTCGCGAAATTTAAATCAGATATTTTCCATATGGAGTTTCATACATATTTGAAATTCGGATTATTGTACATGCGATTCGGAATTCCATTTATGACAACAAAACATTTATCAGTGTCTGAGAACATTGATGTATCATATTGGATATTCAGACAGATAGTACTGGAAAAATGAGAAGTAAAATCTCGTTTGAAATTTGAATTTAGATGGCCTGCCGTTGACCCATAGTAAGATCTGTACATCCTGATGTGGAAGGAGAGAAGGACGGAGCAGAAGAAGAAGACTGAAATATGCCTAATCTTGAAATAAGGTTTTGGATAACATACATGAGGGCAGATATATCTCCAAAACGTCGGGGAAAAGTAGTTCCAAATGTGCTATCGCCATTACAAGGTGTGGTGATAAAATTTTTGTCTCACTGATATATTTCTATATCCGATTCTGAAATATATTTTTAAAAATATGTCTTCAGAGCAATTGCTTTTCATTTGACGAGTTTTATTAACACAGATTTCTCAGGTCAACAAAGACATTAGAAATTAAGGATGATAAATCTCTTTATATAAAATCTAATTACAAACCAAAAGAGTATGATGTATGGAAATGACATTAAAGAAAATGACAGCTTTAAGGCAACACCTCGTCTAATTAGCTAATGAAATCGCTTTATCATATTAGTGAAAGCCATTATCTGCATTCCGATATGAACTTTCATTTTCATTTTACCTACTAAGCTTTCATGAAGCCATGGAAAAGTCGATTCTGGTTGAACATGACTAAACTAAGCTGTCGTTTTCGTCTGTTACTGCAGTCTTTATATGCAGAGCACCTGTGGCCAAGTGCCCGGATTATTTGGGTTCATTTTAGTCCTATAATTGATCGATTTTCGCATCCTAAGAGTATCTTAGCTTTAAATTAGAAATTTTCTTTATATAGAATCTTATTACAGACCGAAAGACGATGAAAGGTGGATATTGCCTGAAAAATGCAGTTTTCAATAGGTAGTAAGAGTACAGTATTTTCCCCTCATATAGTGATTTCTTGAGGGATGCTGTGTGTTGCTACAATGCATCTCAAATGAATCGCAAAGGCTATATTATCACTCAAATTACCATGCAGTCCATTTTTCACATCACCTTAAAAACTTTGTTGTACAACAAGAACATTTTCTGGCATTCGGATTCTGCAACATATCCATACATTTCCAATATATAAAACATGCCATATTTCACACAGTGGGAAAAATATGTAACCACAGATGCTGAATTCTCACGTGAAAATTTAAACATGGTCATTAGTGCATGTGATTTTAGACTTAGTCGATTCAATTTAGTCAAACTTAAATGGGGAAAAGAATGGAAAAAAAACAACAGTATATAAAAAGTAGTCATGTAATTTTTGTACCAGTTTGAATTCTTTACATTATAACCAAGCCAACACGATTTGAGAACATTTTAGACCTATTCCTTACACCTAATTAAATTCTTATCAGCAGGTTTCCATTATACCAGGTATGAGTGACAATATTATTTCAATTCATCCTAACACGGGAAAAAAACATTCAGAGCAATTCGCCCCATAAATATAATTTATTTTAAAAAAGCAGACTGGGGAATGTTAAAATGTTATCAAAAATACGTCTGAAAATTAAAAAATCCTATCCAGTTAATGAACATTAAAATGGCTTACTGTTATGTATTTTTAATATGTATTATTTGTTCTTTTTTCTTAAAGATTATATGTTATATACATTTTCTACCTGACTTGTTCAAAATCATGTTCACTATGTACCTGACTAGGACCAATGACTTCTAAACACCGCAATATGCAACTAATATTTGTATCTGAGAATGATTAAATATTAGGATCATTATCAATGAAGTAAACATTTTCATTGTATTCTGAGTACAGAACGATTGTATTACCCATGGATGAACCTGTAAGCGGAGATTTACCGTGATCTGTAGTCTAATTTAAGTAACAGATTTTATCCTGTTGATAACTTAGAATTATGAAGAAATGAACTTGTTACCGCCATCTTGGTTCTATTTATGTGTTTTAGTTTAACATCTAATGTTGTTTACTTGAGAAATTACTCATTCTTGCCTTAATATTTATGGCAGAATCAGTCTTATTGTTGTGTTCAATTTTCAAATTATGATTCACTGGAAATACCAAACAATCTTCAATAACATTCTTGGACAGAAATATTATTGTTTAATTACAGTTAATTCAGACAAGAACATTTTTGCATTATATTGTTGTGAAACATCAAAAGACTGTCAGCACATCATCACAATTCAAGCCATTGACACATTATAACGTTCTAGACTACTGCACATCAACATATATTGGAAGATATTTTGGAATACCGCTGGAATTTAGTTGGATCATTCTTAATTTACACTTGTGGTAAAACTTTTAGAACTATTGGGGATTTTATTCACACTACTGTTAAGTTCTATTTTTAAATTTTCATTTTCTGTTCTGGGGAAATAAATTATTTTTTGACTTTGACAAAACTTGTTGGTTTTCACTCTTTTCTATTACTTACTTTAAGACCATAGTCTTAACAATGCAAATTCAGTGGCACATGCTGTTAATAAGTACCCCAAATAAACTGGATTTTAAGGCGAAGAAGATGAAAGGAGACAACTTTAACCAAACCAGAAAAAGACATATTTGAATGTAAATATAAAACAATTTGTATAACTAAGAAACATTATCAAAAGCAATATGAAATCGGTCAATAATCAGTCATCTCTCTCTCTCTCTCTCTCTCTCTCACGTCCTGGCCATAATATCATGTTATTGTTGTTAAGTTATTATAGCTACATATTATATATTAAAAACTGCTACATCAAAGGTTCTTAACAACTTACAATGCAACATGAACATCTTGCAAGGCGTAAGAAAATGAATACATGACGACAAAAGCCTAGGAAACAATCATTGAATATATATATATATATATATATATATATATATATATATATATATATATATATATATATATATATAGCACAAAAAGATAAGTACTGTAAAATATGGATGAGATGCCTAAATATGCCACTAAAAGTTAAGTTGAATGGCGTGGGTAAAATATTATGAAACAATAAAAGGTAACGGATCATTGTCTGTGCACAAAATCATGGAGTGAGGTTTATGGCATGGCTGGGAAAATAGTAATTATTTGACTTGCCTTATCTGGGTTAAATTTTAATCACTTTTGATGTTTTAATGAAAATAATATATTAATTGATATCTGGACCAGACTATTTCACACATGCCATATCCAAAACTACATTCTTGAGTTCAAGGTTGTGTCCTGTTCCTCATATAACGTTTAATGTGCTGAAAATACCGTAGCCAATACTTTAGCTATTCCCCTCAAGACACCTTCTAAAGAATTTTTTCTATTTGTTGTGTTTATTTTTCTTATTATTTAATATTGCTATGACTCTATGGTCACAAATTAAGTAAGAAAAAAGAAGCAAAACCAAGAAGTTTTATAAAACTTAACAAACAGTTTAATTATCAAATTTGTAAATGAAAAATTTGAGAGCAACTTACAGTATTATGAAGTGAATCGAAGTTATTCCTTTTAAAGGTGTATGAAAGTCATAAATGAAAGGAAAGTTTCTTACAAATGTTATTACTGGCAATGTGAGTGTGTGTGTGATTTGGATTTTCAACATAGCTTTAAAATTGTACAGTCATATCGCTATGATGTCTGCAGTTTGGCAGTTTATTGTGATGTCTAGGATTGAGGCATCATGCTGCAGACATGTAGCACAATGTCCCACCCAGTCACATTATCCTGACACCAGGCTGACGAGTCCTATCACTGACCTCTTAATGCTGAGTGCCAGGTGAGGCAGCTGCTAGTACCATTTTAATGTCTCCATTTTTATACCAGAAATGTACTGGTCGTCCTAGAACCGTGAAGTTTTTAAGATTGCATTATCCAGAATAATATTATAGTCCAAATCATGAGCACTTTCTGTTTCCACTGAACTGTCCAAACAATTATTTCCGCTCGAATAATATCATAAAACACGTCTGCAGACTTATAGCTGGAACCCAGTAAGTGTGAACGACTCCAAAAATCGAAATAATTCTGATTGCTTTAAGTTCTCCTTATATACACCGTATATTGCTATTGGACTTCGTGACAGCATATACTATTGATTTTACGTCAAATTAAGTATAGTCACGGGACATAGCACAACCAACTTGAAGCCACATAATTATCCTCAAATTTATATTGTTATGCCAGAATTCTTCGTGTCAAGTTGGTCAAATTCTATTGATCACTTTTTGAGAAAAAGTCGTTTAAATATTTTTTTCTTTTGTAGGAACCACCGCAGAATTAACAACTTTGAAAGCTCTTCAAGACCGGATGCAAGCTGACAAATTTGGGCCATTGTGAAAAAGATTGTTAAGGTTTTCTGGTTTCATGTTCTTGGCAGCAACGTTTGATAGAACATCGGCATGACTTGTAAAATGTTGAAAGCCCAATCTTCCCTGCTGCATTGTTTGAGCAAATCCTGTTCATGATGGACATTCATAACGAACAGTTCGAGTCTCGGATTCAGCCAATGTGGGTATGTGAGAAAGCTTGCCAGTAGCTTCTCGTGGGTTGGTGGTTCTTTTCGGGGTTTTTCCGGGTTCTTCCTCCACCATTAATACTGGCCGCCATGTATAGCCTATCGTGTGCTGAAAAATGACGTTAAACCTCATAACAACAACAATCATAACGAACATAACGGTAGCATTGTCAGAACTCTATCTGTTGCAGTTTGACCACTGAATGTCTCGGTAGAAAAAATTAATATATATTTCATGTAGGATTGGCCATTTGATTGGGGAAGGGGAGTAACATAACCATTTCAAGTTTTATTGGGGTTTTACAGGTAACACAGCAATAATAAATGCCTAAGTCCAGTAAGGGTATTAACGTTTTATAAGCACAAATCAACTGTACAAACATGAGTGTGAGCTTACAATCGTCTTTCGATCAGTCTATTTGATAGCTAAAATCATCCTGTAAAGCCTGAGTCAGTCAATAGTAGTTTAATAAAATTAAGATAACCGATAATAATAGAGATACTATTCAATTCAGTGTGTTGAATATACTAAATGCAGGTGGTATGAACTTTATTCATGTCCATATGATGCTTGCAGTATGTGCAACGAATTAAATGTTCCCCATGCTGCTGTGCATGACAAAGTCAAATTCCCTGGAGTTTTGAAATTTATTTGTGCTGAGTTTTGCTGATAGCATATTGCTTCCAGATTCACACTCTTCAAAAAGTTTTCTCACCTGAACACAGTTTCGACAGAAGAAATAATCATTCTCTCATTTTGTATATCATGTCTGTCTATATTTTTTGTAACTCCTGGTACATGATTTTATCTAATGTTTGTAATTTGTACTGATGACTTTACGTTTTTGTGATTATCTAGAGCTGGAATTGGTGCATGTGCATAGGGTCTATTTTAAGATATTATATGCTCATTTTGTCTCCATTAACTTTGCATTACCAGAATCATGCAGTATTTTACAATACTGAACACCTTCGTATTGGAAGCACGTGCACGACACATGTGCCTAAGGATAATATGTTGTATCAGGAATTTCTTTGCAAACAATCCATGTACACTTGTGTAGTATATGCTTTAGGTTTTGGTTGATTAAATTTTGTGAACGTCCTAAAGCCGCTGTTATGTCCATTTGAAAGTATAGATGATAAAGTTAATGATGTGGATGAGTTCACTGAGTCAGAAACAAAACTTTCAAACAAGCAAATAAATGTGATATTCGTAATGTCAACAACGTGAGAGACGTAGTAATTGAAAATACCGTTCTCACAATTGAAACAATTAGGAGAAATATTCCTAACTTTTCGCAAACAGAATGGTTCAGACAATGCAGACTAGGGTCTAAAACATATAGCGTAGAAAAGCATATTGAGGCATGAGCTATCATATATTTATCAGATACATATCTTTTTACAAGTTTATCAAAATACTAGATTCGAGAAAAAAATGCAAATGAAGGTTTTGGTAAGAAACTAGAAGGCACAGTGCCAATAATCCAAGACAACAAAAAAGTAAGAGTGTCACATAACAGCTACATTTGAATTTTTCCCGTGTAACTATTTTGATACAATGTTAGGCTAGCGATGGAAGACATACTGTATGATACAAGTCATGGCTGGGTTCCCTTCAACAGCGATATGCAAGTGACAGCGTATAAGCATGTTTTCTTTAGCTGGTAATAAGAATGGTAATAAATATACATGCATTTATGCACATATTTTTCAACATAGTAATAAATATACTTACATTTATGCACATAGATTTCAACATAGAAGCTCTGTAAGGTCAGTAACTTATAATTACAGTTGTAATATTGCATAGGATCTATACAGAGATGCTTACTTATGTCTTGTCAGTTTCTAATAAGAGAATTATTAGTAAATATGTTTACGTGATTCGTCCTTCTTCCCACTGGAAAGTCACATGAATAGGTATTTCTAAACATTATATTGAGTAGTACGATCTGTCATGTCGGGTATATTGAGACACAAATATTGTGTCTATAAGGAGAGAACTGAGCAATTCAATTCAGTTTTATTTTGAGGTCATTTTTATTTCTCTTGTTAATGTTGTAACATCAAGTCAGCAGACACAACGTATGGTGTACATAGATATTATTTGAGAGGAAAAACATTTGCTTGGATTGTTCAGTGGAGATAAAAAGTGTACATTGGTCTATAATATTATTTTAGAAATATTGTGAATTATACTACTGAGTTTTGGACAACATCATTTTGACGACATCACGATTATTGGCGGACCAGTACATTTCCGTCTCTGAAATTTATATGGAACCTTTCATTCTTTTAGACCTTAATAGAACTTTCTCGGGATTATTTGGATTCACTTCATAATACTCTAAGTTCCTCTAAAATTTTCATTTATAATTTAGATAATTAAATTATTTAAGTTTTACAAACTTCTTGGTTTTACTTCTTTCTGGTACTTATGTTTTGACCAGAGTCATAACAATATGGGATTAAAATTCAACTTCAAAGAAACATTGTCTTTGATCACAAACTCTGTAAAGTTGCCTTCAGTATTCTCCCACAGTGCAGTGATCTGTAACAATGTATGTTCAGCACATCTCTCGATGTACTTAGCTTCCAACGAATTGATATGTTCTACTTTGTATACTTTGCCTATGCAAATTAGCTACATGGACTCACCCACACCAAAATTTGACACGAAACATCAACCTAGCTATTGTCAGCCAATTAAATAATCTCTTAGAGGTGGCTGTTTATTTCTGACTACTTTAAATTTTAATTGTCGTGAATCAGCTCCATGTCCTCGGTTTATGTTTAGCTGAGCTTAACAGGGCTGCTTACTGTTGATTCACATAATACAGATTACAAGCATATATCATGGTGGTCAAGTGGGTCGGTGGTTCTTTCCGGTGTTTTCCCGGGTTCTTCCTCCACCATTAATACTGGCCGCCATGTATAGCCTATCATGTGCTGAAAAATGGCGTTAAACCCCACAACAACAACAACATGGTGGTCAAGAAATGTAGTGTTCTTTTTCTGTTGAAAAAGTTTGGTGCCAAGATTCCTGAACATTGTGGTTTTCAAAATGCAGTTTTGTCATGGGTGTGTGTGTGTGTCCAAATTTGTGTTTTCGTGTTTTTAAATGATAGTAATATGCCATCAAGTAGGACCCATGTGGGCTTGACAGGGCCTGACATGTGTTCCAAAAGCCAAATACAGAAGCACATGACCAAGAAAAAAATGAACGGAACAATGTGTTAGAGCTGAGAACTGATTAATTAAAGCGGAGTGCTGATCAGAGTAAATAAATAAAACTGAAAATATAAATAAAGTTATCATAGTTTAGTTTCTGCAAGCATCAACTTTGTTTTGAAAAGATACCCCCTTTGTTAAAGTAGACCACTCGGGGGCCCCTTCAGATTAGTAATACAGCTGTAGTAAGGTTAAAATCTCTGCCAATCAGACAAAAAAGATACTTCGTTATTGTGTATAGATGTAGCTCAATATCAAACTCAACTGATCCCTCGATACATTATGCCCATTTTCCATGTTTGATCAAAACTGGATCAGAAATGTTACTTCCTGAGTGGGTTACAGGCTCAGCCAATATGAAGAAAGTTTGCCTCATTAATATGCACGAAAATGGCTCATTACCAAATTAATTCAAGATCTGAATGATATAATTCCATCTTCCTAAGTTTGCTCTAAAGTGGATCAAAAATATGGTCTCCAGGGAGGTAACAAGTTCAGCTAATCTGATTCAAGATCACCTCATTAATATAGATGGAAATTATTTAAATCATGTATTATCTAAGTGTTATAAATCTATTCAGTACAACCCATTTATCTCGACATCTTTGGGTCTGGGGCAATAATGTCGACATAAGTGGCTGTTGAGGTATGTGTTATAGAGGGGGGGGGGATGAAAAAAATATATATTTAGCATATACACATACGTGAAAGTGATCAGTAAGGGGTAACTTTTCATTAGTGCATAAGATCTACACTTACTGAAGAAGAAAAAAATAATTGCAAATTTAATTAAATGAAGACAAAAGACAAAACCAGTTTGAAAAACACTAGTATATTTTGTGTTACATTTGTGTACAATCTACTGTCAACCAACATGTCAGCAGCACGTGGCTGCATGTACATAAATTGGCCCAGATTTTGGGCTGCCTGATTCAACAAAGGTCAACTTAATGAGGCTGTCAAGGGAAAGAGATTAGTCAAAGGCAAAAGAAAAGAAAAAATGTCACCAAGTTTTGAATTAATTAAGCAAAACATGTACTTTTGTAAAACACTTAACAATTCTGGAATAGATGAATGCAAGCTGCTTGTAATTAAGATTACTTATAGCATATTCAATACATCATTAAATTAAATGTGTAAAAGAGTGCGGTTTCATTTTAAAAATTTCATACATATCTTTGCGAGATGCCCCACCTTCAGTTTCCTTCACTGCCCAGATATTTATTTTCAAGAGATAGTAAATTTAATTTGCATTTTAAGCCAGTTAGCCATCGTAAGCATAAAGTTACTTTTTTCCAGCAGAAAACAAACTTGCACGACACAATTAACTTGTTCCAATCTCCGATAACCTTCAAAATTATAACAATCAATCAGATTTCACTGCATTTATAAAATTGTTACAGACTTCATTTAATGAAGGGTGCATTGTTTTAATAAATATAAGATTTAAGCTGGCTTGTTTTGATGAAGGGTACTTTGTTTTTATAAAGTATTGTAACATACTTGTTTTGAGGAAGGGTGCAGCGTTTTATAAAAGATTGTAGCTTGCTTGTTTTGATGAAGGGTGTAAGGAATTTTATAAAAGATTGAAGCTGGTTTGTTTTTATGACGAGTCAACATGCTACATATTGAAGTTGCCGCAAAAACAAACTTCAGAAGACCAAACATATTGTTACATATATTTGATTTAATTTATATTTGATTTCATTTGTGTTTGATTTAATTTGATTGTTTGTGGGTTTTGGAATCTTTTTATTTTCTTTACATGTCAATGTAATGTAATTTTGTTTACAAGGAATTTGATATTTTCCAGAAAATTCAATTTAATCAGAGTTTTAACTTAGATACCTAATAATAGAAACACCTGTTTCTATTTTGACATAGTTCCTGGCCTTGATTGAGGGTCAAGTAAACAACATTTTTCTAGGAGTAAAATGATTGGTTCTTATCAAGGACATACAGGAGCTATGTGACTTTTACATGCAAATATGATCACGTCATCCTCTATTTCACAATATATTTTGAAACTAGGCATTTCCGAAATTGCAAAATACTTAGTATTAATAGTGATGTTTAGAGAGAGAGAGATATCTCCGAGTCCAGGGCTTTTAAACACTTGATATCAAGTTGTTTTCTTCTGTTGTGACCAGAAATGAACTTTTGAGTTTTTGAGTTATTAGGTAATTTTTCTCCAAAGATTAATTAGATTCTCTGGAAATATTGTATTCACCAAGAATTCTTGAACAAGGACATTTATTGAAAATTCTGTTTGGATCTCTGAGACTGAAGGATAAATTATTATGTTTCCACAAGGAACTGTAGACATCAAAACAGTACAGGCTACAGCACATCATCACCTTTCATCTTGGATTCTTCATCGGGATTCGAACTTGGAATCATTAGAACATTTCAATATTAAGACTGCAAAAACATTATTCGTGGATTATTCTTGTATTATTTTCGGATCTGATTCTGGAAACCCTAAGTTCTCATATTTTTTCATTTTTACAGTATTTTTCCAGGAAAATAAATTATTTTTTATATTATTTTAGGATTCATTCTGGAAACTAAGTTCTCTTTTTTCTTCATTTTTACAGTATTTTTCCAGGGAAATTTATCATTTGTTATATTTTCCAAAGCTTGTTGTTTTCACTCTTTCTTGTGTTACTGTTTATTGGGACCTAAACATTTAACAATATGCCCTCTGCAATAGCAAAATTAAAGCTTGAGGGCAACATCAAATAACTGCTGACTTGTCAAGGTAAATTATAAGAAAACAAAAAAATTGCTCAAGTTGGGACTGAGGGCTTCTGTCAACATGTACAATTATTTTTTTATATTGACGTTGACAAAAGCATATTTGGTTGTCATAATAGACCATGGGACTGGGACTGTGTATTTTTGTCTAGATAGATGGCTTGTTGACATATTAAGTGGGTAGTACTGTATCCTAAGTTTAATTAAAATCAGACGAGCAGTTTGGCTGTAAAAGTGGCAAAAAGATCACATCATCATATGCATAAATCTTGCTCATCATCTCTTCTGCAAGGTCTTGAAAAGACCACATTTCAAGTTTAATCAAAACTGGAACAGAAATACAATCATAATAATAAGCTCAGCCTGATAATTCATGTACCTCACTCACCTCATCTGGTCTGAGATCTTGATGATATAAGCCCATGTTTGATTAAAATCAGATCCGAAATTTGGCCTCCAGGGAAGCGACAAGCAATTACAAGCCATCCTATAATCTTACATGGCCTAGCAGCCAGATGAGCTAGAATCTCACAGAAACTCATCTTTATCTGATGTCTGTAATGTCTGTCAAATTTCAACACACTGGATCGATGTTGGAGTGCATCAGTGTTTCAGGGCATGTGTACATACATAAGACAAAGAACAAACCTGTAACACTATCAGCTTTTGCCATATTCATGGGAAGGCTTCAAAGAAAAAAGAATTAACCGTCAGTAGTCTTAAAGTGATCAGCAGTTAATCCACAGTTGATGGTATATGACAGAATGATAGAGAGACAGAAAAAGATACATGGATAAAGGGATATCTTGCATACCATACTGTATTAAGTACTCGTACAGAAGATAGAAGAAATCAAAAGGTGTACAAACAATGAAGCTGAATTCTGTTAATTATTTAATCAATACCTTTGTAAATGCATTTTGGCACCATGAAATTTAATCTCTGATAAATCCTGATACAGAATCTGTTTATTACTGGTATACTGGAATAAACAGAATAAAATAGCATTAATAAATTTTTGAATATAATTTATCTTACATACATGTGATACATGTGATAATTCCAAAACAAAGATTCTGGATTATTGTTAAATAAATTTGGAATTTTCATGAAAAGTCTGTAATTATTATCAGCACATTAACCTTCCATATTTGTTTCTACAGAATGTCATATTAATGATGCTGTAATGCCTTGTTTTCATCAGCAAATACAATTAAGTATATTCCTTCATTAAAATTTAGTATGCACCAACATTTAGATATTGTTGGTATGGCACTGATGTGTTGCTCCCTTCTGATAAAATACTGAATGTTTTATAAAAATAAATATTTGATAATGAATGGAAACATAATTTTTTTATATTAAGCATTTTGTGCATGTGCATTTCTGATAAAACTGACTTCCATTATTTACAAATCTTAAAATGTATTTGTGCAATTTTATGCAAAAAACATTAAAAGTAATAACAATTAAATCTAGATATCTGAAGGATTTCATAGATGTGTTAGAACTTTACAAGCAAAATATTATAAAGGTTTTTAAAAAATTTCATTACACCCTTAAGGGAAGTTAACACAACATCAAGTTGTGTACTGCAGACACAAAGTGGAAGGATGGATAAAAAAATTATTAAAGTAGAAATGCAGGAATAAGAAAATACTATATGTAGCATATACATATATAACTTTTCTCTCTCTTTCTCTCTCTTTTTGTAAAAACATCTGACAATTATACTAGCTATAGCTTAATCTGCTATTTTTAGATCCACCACAATGATATCTCATGTTAATATTTCTTCATAAATGAAAGGCACCTAACCTTGGCACCATACTGTGTATGTGGTAATAAAAACAAGTTAAAAAGTAAAATCCCTGCCACTATACTTTAATTCAACTGAGTTCAGACATTATAAAACTAGTGCATAAATGAGGTAAGTGATAATGTGAGATTACATTTTGCTTAAGCCACCGAAAAAAAAATGTACAAACTCTCCATTGGGTGAAGCAGTGTTTTAACTCAAGTCACAGTTACAATGAAGGCATCACCTGTCCTAAACAGTTTATCTATGAATGACTGCACCTTTAGAAATTAAAGGAAATTACTCAATGGAGGTCAGCTGGAATGGGCTTTTGATTGCAAGTGGCAGTTGATAGCTTTTAATCCGAGATATGCTCAATAATATGACTCTATCCACTATTCTATCTATTAAATCAAGACACTTTTAAAAAAATGCATTTTCAGGCTGAACTAAACATGGGACTTTAAAAACCATCATGTCTGGGAGTGTGATTAAAATCCTGGAATACAGTACTTGTCACATATAGAATTGTTTGGTGATACGAAATTCTTGCAGTCATGGTTCTAACATGATAATCTTGGTAATCTCATTACCCATTTTAAACCATTTTTCATTTATTTCAATTTTCTTTCTTCTAATTTTCTTATCTTGCTTGCAGATTTTCCTGTCATTCAAATATATAAGAGTCAAGAACTTCTCTTGACTTTTGTGTAAAGCATTTGTGTTGTGGATTAAGTTGTTTCTTCTCTAATGAAGAACTTGTTTAGCTCAAAACATTAGGAAACTGTTGTATTTGCACCATTATCAATAATTATGTACCAATTTGTGTATGTGTGTGTGTGTGTGTGTGTTGGTGTAAATTAAACTGATTTTCTTTTTTAAATATTGTGATATATTGTATTCAGACTATAACAGAGAAAGGTCTCTTATTGACTAGGAAAAAGATTCATTTTCTATAAATCTCTGGATCATGTCCCACCCTCGGGCAGGTTGGTCATATGGCAGGATGTGTCCTGCTCCTCGTACAATCACCTTGAAAAAAGAAAACAAAGATAGTATATCAATCTGGTTGTAGAGAAATAATCAGCTTGTTCACACATTGTTTGAAAAAAAATGCACTGTATTTTAGTTGAATAAAAACAATAAATTGTTTTATATCGACTGGAAAACAAGTTCTTGCTATGCTCATATATTGGCAAAGTGTTGCATTTTGTGGTGAAGGAAAACAACTAAGCAGGATTTGCATATATTGCCAAGTGTGGTATTTTCTGGTGGAGGAAAACCGATAGCCAGGAGAAAACTATTGACTGTTTGATAGGTAAGCAGTATTCTTGCACATCCTGTGGTTATCAAGGAATGGTTCAATAAAACATTTATAATGTCTTTATGAGCAATGTATTGGCTAATATTGCTCAAGTTTATCTTAATTTCACTGGTAACTTGGAGTTTATAAATACTATACCAATGGATACTAAATTCATGAGTTAACTAATTTTCCAAATACCAACAGATTCCAACATATACAATAAGAGCTGGATTGTCTGGTACTTGTTTTCCTGCATGTATATCATTATATGCTGATCATGGATGGCTAGACATATATTTCCTTCCACATTTAAAAGGGATATGGTCCTGAATTGTTTGATTCCTGATGAATTCTCTTCTTTTACAATAAAGCAGCCCTCTGCAAGCTGCCAACTCTGTCAACTTGCCTCTTTTCCAAATGATCTTTACTGGTTCTAAAGTCTTCTGATTAGTCTTATGGACCATCATCTTTTATAATGTCCTTCACTTTTTGCAGTCATGGTTCCGAACTGTCAACTGTAACTGCTGGTTCTTCTGGATTTATGAGTCTGGTCTGATCCCTAAAGTCTTTCTCTCAGCCTGAATCACTGTAGCTGAAGGTGGCCTAGGTGGTTAGGGTGTTTGCCTCATATGTCAGAGATAGCAGGTTCGAACTCCAGCTGAGTCATACCAAAGACTTATAAATGGTACTAGCAAATGCCTGGCTTGGCGCTCAGCCACACTGCAGACATTGTAGCGATATGACTGCAAAATTGTTAAAGTTATGTTAAAACAAACCCATATCACACACACGCACACTGACACAATGTCTGCAGTGTGACAGTTTATAAAGCTGCCCAGCACTGGGGCATCATGCTGCAGACATCTAGCATTATGTCCTACCCAATCACATGATCCTGACACCAGGCTGACCAGTCTTAACACTAACCTCCTAATGCTGAGTGCCAAGCGAGGCAGCTGTTAGTACCATTTTTATAAGTCTTCGGTATGACTCAGCCAGGGATCAAACCCACAACCTCCTGCATCCGAGGCAGATGCTTTAACCACTAGTCAACCGGAGCGGTCTGCAGACAATGTAATGATATAATTAAAATTGTTAAAGTTACATATAAAAAAAAACATATCACAGTGTGCCTTTCTCAACTGTTCTTAAAACTCCTCCTTTGGACATTTAAGTCTCCATGATCATTTGTCCCCAAGCATATTCTTGACAGATTGGCAGTGAATCGTACTCTCTTCTACTCTTTCTGATGTTCTCTGCTCTTTTCAGTGTCTTCAGCCTTTCAAGCAGATTTTCTCTGATGTCGCATAGCACTTTTTCTTTTCATCCACTACATTCTGATACCTTCTTGTCTTCCTCAACAGTTCTGCTCTTATGTTTGCAATCTTCCAAAATCTAGTCATCTTTTGGCAAATTATTTCTCTGCTTCATTTCTGACCCAACAGAATGCCTCTACAGTTCCCCCACTAGGTCATTTTTTTTCTTTTCATAGGTTTATACTTATTGATCTTCCTTATTGCTTTCTTTGCCTAAAACATTTAAAAAGACGCATATGAAAATCTGCTGTATCGCGTGTTGGACTTGAAAAATCTGATCTCTTGGTCTATATACACTAATGGCAAGGAGGACTGATTCATGACACAATACAGCCATGAACTCCACATGACCCAAACATGTGACCCTTCTAGATTTTCTCAGCTATACCAAATCTGGTCTGTTTTTATAGGTTTATAGTCTTATAGGCATTCTTTATGGGATGCCACAAAGATATGCTGTTTTCCAGAAGGTAATATTACTCCACAGACTTAAAAAATGTGGTCTTTTATCCTCCTGATGAGAACAAAATCTTTCTATCTCTTAGTGGTAAATTTTTTTAAACCAGCTGCAGAGATTAATTGAGAAGACAGCCAAAGAAGAAAAATAAATAAAACCCAAACTTAACTACATTTGTCAGAGAAATTGGGTATCATATATAAGAAAGCAGGAAATGGCACAAATAGTAGGTTCATTCTAATCCAATTTTAAGACAAATTCTTGAAAGGTATGACTAAAACAAGTTACAGGCAAAGTATGTATGCAAACTTCATCTTCTTCCAGAAGTATTTAAGTTTGTTAAGCACAAAAGTATGATAGATATCTAGGATATTATTCATGCATTTAAAGTTTGTTAAATTGATAACAAAAGCAACAGGCCACAAGTTCTTTGAAGAATGTTGTATAAGTGCCATCCAATGAAGTTTATAAATTGTACATGTTTACAAACACAAGTTTAAGATTCTATTTCATTGGTGAGAATTCCAGTTTTTACCATTTAGCTGGACGATGACAAAAATAGGAAAATAGTCAAGAAATCCATATTTTTATTCCTTGTTCTATATAACTTATGTGAAATTTCACAACGATTTTAAATTGTCCAGGCTAATTGGGCCTGGTGATTGATAACTATACGACTGCAAAGACCTTATATTGCTTAAGTTGCTATGTGACTTGACATGTTTTAATGTTATTCCATAATTTATAACATCATGTCAAAACATAATGTCACAACGCCTGTAAATTTTAATTTTTGTACATAATAAAATAAAAAGTTATACCTGGTAGAAACTTTTGACTTGTCTGACATAACCAGCAACTTCTGTGTCATTAGGGTTAATTTTCCAGATCTGTCTATCTACCGTTCTGTACATGTCCTGTCCACTCCAGGGGACGGTTAAGAGGAATGCCTCTGTCATGGGCACAGCTATGATAATGTCCAGTTGTCCATTATAAAACATAACCTACACAGGCAAATGGAAAGGTAGAAAAATGCTTGTCAAATTTGTTTGAAACTTTTTACTAGTGGATCAACTGGAGGAATTTTAAGAATCTGTATAAAAATGAAGAGTAACATACAAATTTAACTAGAAATATATCCATAAAGGGATGCTTCTCCTACTTTCTTTTAGAAAGTGTGGTACATGTTACATATTGTATGTTTAATGTCATAAAGGGGCACAAATCTGAAATATGCAACAGAGCATGACGAAAGAACAATATGTTAATGCTAATTATATAACTACCAAGTTTTAAGCCATTCCACTGGAAACTGGGGGACTAGATATTCACACAAGAATTATATATATGGAGCAGTCTGAACTGTTAAAAATGCTGAATTAAAACCACTGACATCTATCAGGTACTAGTCTCTTTAAAACAAAAGTCTATTTTTGATGTCTTGTCAATAATGAGAATGGCATATAAACAAGTGACAAGTTTAGGATTGTCTGTAATCTGCATACTGAAAGTACAATAACTGTATCAACAAATCTGAAATGGCACCAGCATATAACTGAAAATTCTTCTAAAAATGACAAGATCTTAAAGTTGATATGTGTATCAATAATGTATCATGCTGCAGGTTGTGTACTGCAATTCAAATCAATATGCAGCACAGGCATTATGTTTGACCTTGCCATTCAGTACATCATTTGTTTGCCCCTTGTTTAATAATCCTCCGTGCAAACATGATTAAAACATGGTTGACTCTGGAGATTACTGACCAATGGGTCTTTATGACCTCGAGTTTTAGTCAAGGAACAAAACTTACTGAGCATAAACCATAATTTTTTCATACACATCTTACCATGATGTTGACAACTGACTTTTACACCCAGAACTTTACAGATTTCTTTTTTTTAAAACATTTATTTAAGAGAACATATTCCTGTATGATTTATACAATATCTGGGGATTCATCAGAAGGCTGAAAGCTTGTTGAAAACCAATTTTTCTAGGAAAATATGTTTATTTGATAATACTTACCCAATCATAATACTGTCACAGAACAGCTACTACCTCGCAAATCTGGCACTCCCAGAAAAAAAACTTTAGCCAAAAAAAAGCTAAAAGTTACCTGCTCACCTAGGTGGCAGTCTGTAAGATTAATCTCCCCTTTCCACAGGGATTGGTGGCAAATTCCATGAATATCTCAGTTACTGCTGGAGCAAAGGTATACTATCTATATGGATGTAACTGTGGGAGTATTATCGAAGAAACATATTTTACCAGAAAAATTAGTTTCTTCTACAAATACATTACCAAATCATAATACCTTAGAAGAACAGATAAAAAGTGGAAAGATGCATCCCCTTACCCTGGAGACACCATTTCTGATCACCTAAGTTATGTGAGACAGCTTCTAGTTAATCCAACTGCTTCGAAAAAGGGAAAATGTTTCCTCCTGCAAATCCGGTGGAAATCATGAAGCCATGGACTTACGAAGCTGCGGAATGACCTGGTAAGGTGACCTGTTGTGCCATGGCTATAGGTCCCACCAGATCGAGCTGAGCCATTTGGAATGAAACAGCTTTTAGATAAAAGCTGGAGAATGTGGATTCCAAGCTCCATCCTATCGCATGGATAATGTCAGATAACAGTTCTGCTCAAAAGCTATGCTGTGGCAACTGTTCTAACCTCTTGATCCAAAATACGCAACAAATCCATTTGATCTGTGGTTATTTCTTGATATATCCAGTTATCATTTGAGAGGTAAGAAAAGCGATCTCCCTTCCACCAGTGATCTCCCTTGATGCAATAGCTCTGTCTCTTTTTGAGTCCACTTCAGAGCTTGGGCCTGTAGATGGCCTTGAGCTGAAGTACAGAGCAGACAATGATTTCATTACAAAAGTCTGGTTACCCATGGATGAAAGTCTGTTCTTGGTTATGAAAACTGGTACCATCAAGAATGAAACTGACCCGTCTTTATCAGAACTGTATGTAGTTAGGGTCCACTGATAGAGCATGGATCTCGCTGAGTCTGCCTGATATCACTAATGCAGTGAGGAAGCAGATCTTATATGAAAGGTGAACTAATAATAATACCCCTGAAAGCAGTTCCAATAGTGTCAAGTTAGCTAGGTTATTACCCATGAAAGGTTCCACTTAGGGCATAGAGGTTAGCACCCATGATAGGTTCCACTTAGGGCATAGAGGTTAGTACCCATGAAAGGTTCCACTTAGGGCATAGAGGTTAGTACCCATGAAAGGTTCCACTTAGGGCATAGAGGTTAGTACCCATGAAAGGTTCCACTTAGGGCATAGAGGTTAGTACCCATGAAAGGTTCCACTTAGGGCATAGAGGTTAGTACCCATGAAAGATTCCACTTAGGGTACAGAGGTTAGTACCCATGAAAGGTTCCACTTAGGGCACAGAGGTTAGTACCCATGAAAGGTTCCACTTAGGGCACAGAGGTTAGTACCCATGAAAGGTTCCACTTAGGGCAAAGAGGTTAGTACCCATGAAAGGTTCCACTTAGGGCACAGAGGTTAGTACCCATGATAGGTTCCACTTGGGGCATAGAGGCTAGTACCCATGAAAGGTTCCACTTAGGGCATAGAGGTTAGTACCCATGAAAGGTTCCACTTAGGGCATAGAGGTTAGTACCCATGAAAGGTTCCACTTAGGGCACAGAGGTTAGTACCCATGAAAGGTTCCACTTAGGGCATAGAGGTTAGTACCCATGAAAGGTTCCACTTAGGGCATAGAGGTTAGTACCCATGAAAGGTTCCACTTAGGGCATAGAGGTTAGTACCCATGAAAGGTTCCACTTAGGGCATAGAGGTTAGTACCCATGAAAGGTTCCACTTAAGGCATAGAGGTTAGTACCCATGATAGGTTCCACTTAGGGCATAGAGGTTAGTACCCATGAAAGATTCCACTTAGGGTACAGAGGTTAGTACCCATGAAAGGTTCCACTTAGGGCATAGAGGTTAGTACCCATGAAAGGTTCCACTTAAGGCATAGAGGTTAGTACCCATGATAGGTTCCACTTAGGGCACAGAGGTTAGTACCCATGAAAGGTTCCACTTAGGGCATAGAGGTTAGTACCCATGAAAGGTTCCACTTAAGGCATAGAGGTTAGTACCCATGATAGGTTCCACTTAGGGCACAGAGCCAACATTTTTGGCCATGTATAAATTTGGAGAAAAGGTTGGATGGTCTTTGCTTCATCCAATAACCTCTCTTCCTTGATGATGCAAGATGTCATTGATCATGGTGCGGTAACATATGATTGTACTTTGTGCAAACTTCTTCTCTTCGACGAGATAGAGGGAGAAGTGAGCTATTTGTGTAATTTATGCCTGCAGGGGTATAATATATTCTTGTTTACACCATGGTATGAAAATTTGTCATTTTCCTTCATATGCTTTCAGAATGGAGGGCTATCTTGTGTGATAAATTTAATCCACAACTCTTTATTAGAACTGTTTATTTTTTAGAGCTTGTTTAATATGATCCAGACATGCAGGTACCATAGCTCTGGTTTGGGATAAAACAACTGTTGTCATGGTTGTCTCAGCAGATGAGGGAATATCTAAATTTTCATGGTAATCTACATTTCATGATTGATGAGATCATTGATCCCCGACTTCATCAACCTAAGTTGTGCAATCAGGATGAGGCAACACTTTGATTCTCTTGTTTTCTGTATCACATTTGGAATCAGACACATTGGAGGACACTCCAATCTATAAAGTATAACTGCCCAGACATTTAGATCCAAGACTGGTGAGGCAAAAGTTGGGAGTTTGGTATTTCACCTTTCCAGAAATAGTTCCACCAATGGTCCAGTGGGCAAACTTTTGACCTCCATTGTGGTAGAAGAATCATTTGTAACGGATGCATAAAAAGGTGACCTATGATGATGAGATCCACTGCTGCACTGAGCAGGCCTAGTCAATCCGAGACTTGAACCCATGCAGACAGAGGTCAGATGGTAGTGATCAGTAACAGAAAGCACTTTAGACCACTCAGCCACTCAGGGCCCCTCTGTTTACCTGTGTGTTGAACTCTATATGAAGATGAACAAAATGTAACAAGGGTTATAATGACGTGTTCCAAGATATAACTCAATAGATGTTTTTCATACTGTTGTCCAGGTAGCTTGATGTTGCCACTGTAGATATGGTCTGGATTTGAGCCATTACATGGATTATCAGATAAGTGAAGACTCAGAGACTGATGTTTACTCCAAATGGAAGCACCCTGAACCAGTGCACTGTCTTTGTTCGCAAACTGCAGAAAATTCATGTAGGCCCTTGAATAGGGACATTAAGATAAATATCTTTTAGGTTCACATTGATTGTGAAGTCTTTTATGGCTTTCAAAACCCATCATGGTGTTTTCATCATGAACCAATGAGGTGCAAATGAAGTGGTTGAGAGTGCTTAGGTCAGTGACAGGGTGCAAAGTGTCATTTACTTTGGGACCAGAAATAGTCAAGAAATAAAATCCTGGAGATTTCATATTTTGAATGACTTCTACTGCCCTTTTCTGGAGAAATGTAGTTTAGTTTCTTGCAGCATGGTGGTGGCTTTGAAGGGGTCTATGGGGATGTTTGTAGTTTAAGGGACCCTAAGCTGAGAAGGTGTGCTAAAAGTGTTGCGGAGTCACTCAGAAACCTCTTGTCAAGTCCACTGATTGTCGTGGCAAATCTTGTCTCATATGGTAGCAAAGAATTGGAACCTTCATCCTACCAGGATCTGAAGTAAGGACAGCATGAGATGAAATACTTTTTTAAGATATGGAGTCTGTCATGGAAAGAAACATTGGCAAAACTGATAACTTTCTCTCTGCCTCTTATCCACTTTTGTTCATGAGAACTCGGGTTCTCGAAGGGTGTAATTTCGATAGGATTGCTTCCCAGATGTCTGTGCCCTAAGAACATCCCTGCGCCCTTTTTTTTTCTTCCTGAATGTCTCTGCACTGATACTGAGGTCATGTGGGAGGGAAACTGGTCTCCTTGGTGGCTTGTTTGTGGAATTCATAAACCTGATCATTATATAGGAGATTAGAAGACAAAGGTTGCAAGAATATATATAGTTCTCCTAAAGGAAGATGGAGGAAGAGAGAGCACTGGTATGGCATTGGCTAGGGTGTGTTGAGCAGCTCTATTTTAATACTTGGGTCATTCTGGAGACTAACTCCCATGCATGTCCTGTAGGATTTGCAGTGGGAAAGATAAGCTGTTTTTTGCCTGTTGGAAGATTGCCAGAGATACTAGATCCAACAGAGCCCACATGACATTGCATACCAACTGCTGATTGTCATTAAAAGACATCCAATCCATACTTACAGAGTATGGTTTTGTCATCCCAAGGATGAAATATTTCATTCAACTCCATTTGAAAAACTGGGGCATGGAAACTTTAGAACCAATGGTAAAATTCGATGGAAGGTGTTTCTGCAAGAAATATAGCCAGTTGACACTTGGGTCCTGTTACTGACAATGTAGACAGTCCAAAATGACAATAACTCTGGCAAACTGCAGGAGTAATTTAAGCTAAATTCTTTTTAGTCAAAATATCAACTGATGTTTGGACTCTGATACAGGCAGCTGATGAAGTGGGGGACTAGGAAGACAGAACTCCTAGGGTAGAAGCCAGAAAACTTCTTCGCAAGGCTAAAGGCTAAATCTTCCTGTGTTATTGTATGGTGCAACTTGGGACCAAGCATCATCATCTTTGCTTGCAGGTGTTGAGTCTGACATCTCTTGTGCTACTTGTAAATTAGCTGAAGAAGAGAGTCAAGGTCTTTTCTTCACTAGACTCATGGAGTGCCCTTAATTTGATACTGTGACTTCCAAGAGGTTGCTGATTAGAGGTTCCTTTTGTGTAGAAAAGGTTTGAGAATATTGCAAAGTAAGATCTGTTGGATATTTGAGGCACTAAGCTGGGCATTGTCTGTAATGAGTGTCTAGAGGCATTATGTGGGTTGGGCTGACCCATGTGTGTGCATGTATAGACTGGGGTTGACATAGTGGACAAAAGGTGTTCTTCTAGTGATGTATAATGTATTATCTGTTGTGGTCGTGGACCATTATGATCCCATGTGTATGGGCCTAGTCTGATCATAATGGAAAAAGGCCATCTTTGTGGGAATGTTGGGAAAGGATATGGGATGCTTGGTCCACACAGCTGGTCCATGCATCTGCTGTGCAAGATTGTAATTTAAGCAATTTGTTTTGCCCTTTCTCGCACTCCACTGCAATAGATATGGAGCTGAACCCTGCAATAGAATGGCCTCTCAGTATTGCCAGTAAGAATTTATCCTGTTGTGGTGGTGAATGGGGTGCCAGAACTTTCTCTGAATAAACTGCTTTTCGGTGTTTTGTGCTGATGCACCATGGGTAGATTTGTATCCCTCAAAAAAAATTCCTGCACTGATGATGTGTCACCATGTACATTACAACATCTTCATCCTTTAATGTGAGCATCTGCACTTTCCCCTTTGGTGCCCCAAGCACATTATTTCATTGATCTTCAGTCCATGCTGAACAGAATTTGCATCTGTTAATAGCTTAACAGCATGAATATGCTACAAAAGTGGGTAATTGTTGGTAGTGTTTTTCTAATGTTCGCAAAGTTTGCAGCTGGTCTTGCCCATGGTCTAGTCTGTCAAACAAACAGAGCAGAACTCAATAAACCTGATTAGCCCTGCACCTATTTGAACTCAATGTCACTGCAGAGCTATACCTTTTAAATATGTTTACCTATAACATGGCACATGTAGCAGATGACCTAATGAAGGCAATGAAGCATTAATGTGTCATATTAACAAAGTTACCTGTTGGAAGGCCCAATGATGTTCTTCTAGTGATGTATAATGTAAATTCAGTGAAGTCTGGCACACAGACACTAAGATTACATTGGTATAGAAAATTTTCCTGTGTGTATCTGGTCAGAGCCAAATTATACACATGTTAAGAGTTTTCTATAGCCCACAATGGACTTGCATGCACATACAATACATAATTCTGGCCATAACTACGTGAAGTGTCGTATATGCTATCCATGCAAGTATGTAAACACTATTAAGTGTGTTGTTGTTGTTGTAGGGTTTAACACCCTTTTTCAGCACACAATAGGCTATACATGGCGGCCAGTATTAATGGTGGAGGAAGAACCGGGAAATCCCCAGAGAGAACCACTGACCCTCGAGAAGCCACTGGCAAGCTTTCTCACATACCCACATTGGCCGAATCCGAGATTCAAACCCACGCAGACAGAGGTGAGATGGCAGTGATCCATAACAGAGAGTGCTTTAGACCACTCAGCCACTCTGGGCACCTATTAAGTGTGTAATGATGGCAAGGTTATAAAATTGTAAAGGCAGAACGTTGTCTTCATAAAAAGAAAGAAAAGCTGGGAATATTAGACAGAGTATACTTCTCTTTTTAAGTGAAGACTTCTCCAACTTCCAAGTGTAGAACTTACAGCAAAGTTGGCAATGAAATTTGTGAGGTCTCTTTCAAGAGTATGTGACAAGCAGAAGTAGTAACTGAAATATTCAGAGATTTGCCACTCCTTGTGCTGTGGAAAGATCATTCTTAACGACTACCACAATGTGGGCTGATAACATTTAACTTTTTTAGCTTCAAGTTTTTATTTGGGAGGGCTGGATTTGCAAAAAAGTAGTTCTCCTAAGGTATTATGTTAGGGTAATGTATCTGAAAAAGAAACTGTCTTCCCTATTACATAGAAATTTTAACAATCAGTTATAGTCTACCGACATTAATGTCTTAATATGAAGTCAATATGGAAATGTTAAGAAAACAAAAGGTCACAGAGTTGTATATTATTTGACACTCTGTGAGAAAATATTCAGCTATTTCTACTTGTCTGCATGTGCAGTACCTTTTGCAAGCAACAAGATTTAGGAAATAAATCATCAGTTATACTACTTCCTTTGGTTCTCAGTCACGTATGCTAAAGCTGATCCATCTTTTCTTACTATAAATGCAAACCAGCAACACAATTTCATCCAGGAATGTATTACTTACTTACTCTGAAACAGAATGTTATGTAAATTATCCGTGTTTCTTTTAGTCACCCTTACATGTGATCTTTTTGCCATATATTAAGCTGATGCCCCCCCCCCCATAAACTTGTTATATAAAACAAATTTTTCTTCTTTCAGTCAGTGACCTTAACGTTTGACCTTTTCACCCCAAAGTGAATAGACTTCTCTCTTACAATTGAAAGACATTCACATATTTTGCTGAATGTACATGGGCAAGAAGTGAAATTTTTGTGCAGAAAAAAAATCATTTGATACATGATCTTTTGACACCAAAATCAATAAGCTTCTTCGCTACTCCAAATGTAAGCTATCAACTAAATTAAGTTCAGTTCTGTGAAGTAGAACAAGTTTTTGTGCTGAAACCATTTTCCTTTCAGTTACAGTGACTTTGACTTTTGACCTGCTAAATTAAATATGCTTCTTCCTTAATCCAAATGAAAGTCATACACAAAGTTTGGTAAAGGTATAAAACTGAAGTTACTGTGCAGAAAGAAGACTATTAGCAGCTGGACAGACCAAAGGAAGGAAAATAAATTCTCTTCCATTTGGCTGGTGTATAATAAATAATTCCACCAGCAGTAAACTACAATGAAAGTACATAGCATACCTGTTTTACAAACAATATGAAATGCAGTTCTCATTTTTGATAATTGACTTTTTTGGAAAATAAATTTAAACATTATTTTACATAGAGTTTAAATGAGTAACTAATCAAGTCATGTTTCTCCCACATTAAAAAAAAACTTGTTCATGTAGCTGAAACATAGAAACATAATACTGAGACAACAGTGTAACTTGAATTTTCACTTTCCACTGGTAGGCTTACATGTATTTACTTCATAAATGTATACTTTAGTTGGGAGTACCTTGTAATTCTCCATGAGAACAGCAACCCAGGGTTTGACCGTATCCATGACATCATAAAGCAGGTGTTTCTCTACCTCTTCACCATCATTGTAGGTGAGGTTCCCCACATGTATTGACCTCCTAACATCTGGGGAGGTTACAAAACTACCATAGTAATTAAAGTCATCTGGTTCCTGGAAAAGTAACATGAAGATCAATGTATAAAGTTTCATTTTCATTTATTTATCGTAAAACCTTTCTTGACAGAGCACTCCCTCCAGAAAATTGTCGTCTCTCAAGACAGGTGGTTTTTCATAGCAGTGGTCTCTCAATACAGGTTGTACTGTAACATTAACTTTAAAACAAGTCCCAATAACTTCTCATATTCCATCAACAGAAGCTCAGATGAAGACACATGTAGGTCTTTGATTTGGAGGAGATGGAGTACCCACTAATCTTCAATGGTTGATCACTTATCATTGCATATTCTCACATTAGCGATCAAGGATGGGATAACTTCAGCTGAATTGCAAAGCATGTGCCTTACTATTGAATAGTGTCCCTTTTTGAATCTAAGGGGTTTCATCAACATATATTGCAGTATTGCTGGAACAGGACATGATTTCTACTCTCTTAGTGATATGCACCCTCTCAATAATCTTCACATTTGATGATCTTCACCTTTTAATTGTATGCTCTCTCAATGATCTCTACCTTCTCAATAATCTGTATCCTCTCAATGATCTTCACACTCTCAATGATTTCTACTCTACTCTCTAAATGATCTGCACCCTCTCAATAATCTTCACCTTTTAATTATATGCTCTCTCAATGATCTCTACTCTCTCAATGATCTCTACCTTCTCAATGATCTTCACCCTCTCAATGATCTTCACACTCAATGATCTTCACACTCAATGATCTTCACACTCACACTCAATGATCTTCACCCTCTAAATGATCTCTTACCATCTCAATCATCTTTACCGTCTCAATGATCTGCACCCTCTCACTGATCTTCACCTTTTTTAATTATATGCACCCTCTCAATGATCTCTACTCTCTCAATGATCTGTACATCTCAATGATCTCTATCGTCTCAATGATCTTTACCCTCTCAATTATATGCACCCTCTCAATGATCTCTTACCATTTCAATGATCGACAACATTTGCATTGTTGATATTAATTAGCAGTATGCTACATAATTTTGTACAAATGACACACTAAATTTGTACGATGTAATTTTCACAAGTACAGTACATTGGGCATGAATGTATTGATATAAATGTTAACAAATTGATAAGGAACAAAATACTTGCATAGCATTTGCCTACAAAATAAATTTGAACGAATTCCTTTAACCCTTTACCTCATGCAAGCGCTGTTGATGCCTCTACTCCATTCGCATACAAGCGTCTTTAAATGCCTCTATCTGATTCACATATAAGCACCTTTGGATGCCTCTACCTGATTCACATACAAGCACCTTTTGAAGCAAGCTGTAAACATCAGCCATTTTGAGCAAGTTTTCATAGCGCCACCTTCTGGGGGAAAACTACTATTAGATACTACATTCATTGCTATGAATGACCATTATGGCAAATCACATGGTCGCTCTTTATGCTCTGTTCGAAATCTGCTATTTAAAGTAACTGGGTCCTATTCTCCACTCTCCAAAATGGAGGTATCAGATTTCATTCAGTACTTATGGAGTTTTCACGATTAGAATCACAACTATGAATGCTTCAATAACTTTGATAAAGGCTCTGATATTGTTGTAGGCAGCAACTGGTTTTTAAAAATTATTGAATTCAGATGACTTAGTGATGTAGACTCAGACAAAGAACTTGTAAATTTCAAGTATGAGAAATGGCCACTATGGTGGGTCATGCAGCTTCACTGACTTGATGGTGAGCGAGTTCTCTCAAGATTTTAAAGCACATAAAAAATTCTTCAGTGAAAAATAATTACACAGCTATAATGAACAGACTTTACTCTTAAATTTTTCCATACATAATAGATGTGTACCAAAAATGTAAAATGGTTAAAATTGCTGTTAAACATAACATACACTACACTGCTTAACAGTTAACAGGCAGGCCTATGTGTATGGAGTCAGGTAACAGGTGTTCTGTTTATAGCACACTGCACTGGGTAACTTTGCTACATGTGTATTGAAGGGTTAAAATGCCAGACACTCTATGAGGTAAAGGGTTTGAGGTTTCTGGCCAAGAAAATATAAGTTGAAAGCATTGTAACTTCTTGAAAGGTTTTTCCTCCAAAAACATAGATATGAACAACTGCACAAAGACTTTAAGACAAAGTTCTGATGCAGTAATTTACAACACTTGTAAAAAAAAATCCAAGCAGTTATACAATTGTTTATTGTTTAATTGGGAATTACAGAATATGTAAATAAGGAAATGAAATCACTATTCACTGCTTTATGACATGTAAAAAGTTCCATTGCCAAACATCATCTTCATGGAATGCTAGGTTCTGCTATTTCAAAACACAAGAAACAGTATTCCTATTGTTCCTTTCATTTTTTGAATACATTTAGGAGTTAACTTATAAAGTAAACTTTTATGCAACAAAATGTAATTCCTGTCAATGAAAACTAATTTATAAACTACCATTTATACTGACTTAGATGTTCAAATGTAAACTGCATAGACCCAGATCTGCCATTATGTAATGTGCTGGCAGATCTGGTCTTTGGAGTTTGTTGGGAGTAATCAGTAGATTCTAAACAAATAACACAGACCATGATCTGCTGGTGCATTATGCAATCAAAGTCTGTGTTAGATGGAGTTGGACTCTATGAATAACCAAGTATATATGGTAACTGTCACTGGGGTAAATAATTAAATTTTAGCGAAAAGCATTTATATAATAAAAACATGTTGCAAGATTTAATTTAACTTACAGAGATGTGACACTGATTAAAACTTGGGGATGCTATAGCATGCAAGGGATTATGTCAATGGAGCATGTCTTAAGACCCAATGTTTTTATTTGCATTGAGTTTTGAATATTCTTATTCAAAGATGAATACAAAATAAAATTTATTTAATATTAAAACAAGATACAGGTTAAAATATAGTTCAGACAAACTTATGTAATAGTGATTTTATCAAATGCTTGGAATCTGACAAGGAATTCTGTTGTACCTGCTGCATTACTGAATTTCTTTGTTCACTTAAGTATCTTCAGTTCTAAACCATGGTTATTTGCTGCAAGTTTCATTGCTAGTCCAGAGGCCTTACAAAGTCACAAAATAGGGCATGAACTAATATTATGGCAGTGTGGAGTTTAATGTAAGAAATGGTTCATAGTATAAGCTAAGTCAAAATGTAATCCCCTACATGCAACCAATACCAGAAATGTATTGCCTATATTTCATTACCTGTTAGTACCTGAACAAAATGATAACCATGCAATTTACCTCTGTTAATAAAAAGTTGTAATAGTTTTTAGTCCCTGTGACATTATAGAAGTACGAGGGATACTTGGTTAGGTCTCCATTGAGTAGTGAATCAAATATCTGAAAAGAAATTAGTAGAAACAATTAAGTGAAGAGTGAAACAGCACGTGCTGAATACAATTCTGGGATGAATTAATGGTTGGTAGTAACCACTTACATGTCTTAAGCTCAAAACTTCAACATTTTGTACATAATCTGTCCTGTATTTTCTAATCAAACTAGCTTAAACAAATATGATACCCAGGGAAGCTGGTTTGTAAAAAGATGTCTAATTAACAGAACTATGGACCTTGCATAATTAAGAACAAACTGGCAACTCCAAGGCTACAAAATTTTACCAATGTGTTCATCTGAATTACCACAATAGATGCCAAAATGCAATAAAGTTCTCGTCAAATATTCTCAAAGCTGTAATAAGAAATAATAAGTATTCATTTGTAACGATGATTAAGTGCACTTTCTAAGCGGATTGTATTACAAAAAACATGAGAAGGTTGGAGCATGGTGGAAGTTGTTTAAAATGGACTACTTTAAAGTTACGCTCAGAATATTAATCAACAGCTTGCAAAAACAATACAATGAAGTGTTTACTGACTCAGATGAAGAGAGCAAATTCATTTCCTTTCAGCCTAAAATAGTTTCTTCCTTTACCAACCTGTTGTAGAAATTACTTTTAAATCCATAATGACCACACCATAAACATGCACAATTTATAAGTTAATACCCAAAAATATTTATAAAATTTCAATCATTTGAAAATTAGCCAATAATTCTTTGCAAGTTGGATTCATATGTTGTTCATATAAATAACTGCATATAATATTAATGTTTATACAATCTTTTGAATGTATCACAAAATCACAAAAACATTTGTCCCTCTGTCTATAAAAGCAATCTGAAGGAAATACAGGAAGAACAATTATGTCCATAACTGCTGACCAGATTTTATGAACAGTAACTATGATGGTAACTGCCAAGGCAACTGACTCAAACTTTGACATGAATAATGATCATTATCATTGGAGTCCAACTGCCCACCCCCAGTGACCACACATTTCATTTCTTATCAACTGCAACAATCACTACTGCAGTTGACTGTGATATTTTCACTTTTTTGTCCATGACACTCTATCTTTCATAAATACAGGTTCATGGACTCCTGATGCATTGGAGAAATAATTTACTCAATCATTCAGTAATATTTTATCTGGAACCTTATTTCATTGGAAACACACGATCTCTGATTTTTGTAAAACTTGTATAACTTCTCAGTGTCTACCCATCCATAGTAAATTATATCTTAAGAACACTGTTGTCAGAGGCTGTGCATTGCAACAAAAACAAGCCAGACTATTTGAAATGCAGTTCATACTAGAAAGATACATATTCTCATGTACAATGACTGACAATTTATTACAAAAAAAATTTGTTACTAGTACTGACCACTAATTATTCAGAGCAATTTTTTGACTTACAAATACTGACAGTTCATAACTTAGAACAATTTTTGACTTAATTCATTACATAAAGCAAATGATTTTATTAAAGTACAATCTATGACGGTCAATATGTCATTAATGTGGAAATTTGAATAATAGAAATTAGGACAGTGTCCCTTTGACCATAAATTTAAAATATCCACATATTATTAATTATTTACAGTATGGATTCATTAATTAAACTACATTTAATAATTACATGGCTACATCATACCAAGACTATGTGATGAAAATGTTTTTACCATGTTTACAACTACATGTGTATATAACAGTCACATGCTTAATCATGAGCTGATCATTTGAAATATAAGAATTTTAGAAATGCATGTTTTATTAATCTGTTTAAAACTAACCTTTGACCATTTCCAGATCTGGTTAAATTAATCTTATTTATAAGGAAATAAATAAAAACTTTCACTTATGCAGAATTATGAAGACTCAATAAAATTAAGGATTGCATTTTTTTCACTAAATTCTAATTATATAAGATGGATAACAATATATACTTATAGTCATCCAACAGCAAATTAAATAATTTTGTCTGACTATTGCACAAAAATTGCTACATGACAAGAGTGCATCACGTCTTTCTGAGTTCTCAATACAGTTGCATGTGACTGAACCATATCTTAACGAGTTCTTAACAGAGTTGCATTATAGTATTGTATGAGACCAAACTGTATCATGTCTTAATGAGTTCTTAATAGTTTGTATGAGACAAGACTGCATCATGTCTTAATGGGTTCTGTATATAGTTGCACTTTAGTTTTATGAGACAATACTGCATCGTCTTTGTGAGTTCTTAATACAGTTGCATTATAATACTGTATGAGACCAGACTGCATCATGTCTTAACGAGTTCTTAATAGTTTGTACGAGACAAGACTGTATCATGTCTTAACGAGTTCTCAATAGTTTGTATGAGACAAGACTGTATCATGTCTTAATGAGTACTTAATAGTTTGTATGAAACAAGACTGCATCATGTCTTAACAAGTTCTCAACAGTTTGTATGAGACAAGACTGTATCATGTCTTAATGAGCTCTCAATAATTTGTATGAGACAAGACTGCATCATTTCTTTATGAGCTTTTAATAGTTTGTACAAGACAAGACTGCATTATGTCTTAATGGGTTCTGTATATAGTTGCAATTTAGTTTTATGAGACAATACTGCATCGTCTTTGTGAGTTCTTAATACAGTTGCATTATAATATTGTATGAGACCAGACTGCATCATGTCTTAACGAGTTCTTAATAGTTTGTATGAGACAAGATTGTATCAGGTCTTAACGAGTTCTTAATAGTTTGTATGAAACAAGACTGCATCATGTCTTAATGAGTTCTTAATAGTTTTTGTACAAGACAAGACTGCATCATGTCTTAATGGGTTCTGTATATAGTTGCACTTTAGTTTTATGAGACAATACTGCATCATGTCTTTGTGAGTTCTTAATACAGTTGCATTATAGCTTGAATTGGAAGGGCCCCGAGTGGCTCAGTGGTCTAAAGCGCTCTCCGTCACAGATCATTGCCATCTCACCTCTGTCTGCTTGGGTTTGAGTCTCGGGGTCAGCCAATGTGGATATGTGAGAAAGCTTGCCAATAGCTTCTCATGGGTCAGTGGTTCTTTCTGGGGTTTTCCCGGGTTCTTCCTCCACCATTAATACTGGCCGCCATGTATAGCCTATCTTGTGCTGAAAAATGGCGTTAAACCCTATAACAACAACAACAACAACAACAAAGCTTGAATTGAACAAGACTGTATCATGTCTTAATTTCTTAATACAGCTGCATCATAGCTTGTATCAGACAAGACTGCATCATGTCTTTGTAACTTCTTAATTGAGTTGTATTATAGTTTTGTCAGCGACAAGACTGTCATCATCTATTAATGAGTTCTTAATGCAGTTGCATGATTACTACTGTACTATGTCTTTTATCAGTTCTTAATACAGTTGTATGTTTGTATGAGTCTGCACCATGTTTTAATGAGTACTTAATAACATGCATTGTGTGAGTTCAATTAATACTGAATAAATGATTATATATACTCTGAATGAATGGATCTCACCTGGAAAGCCTTAAGAAACTGTTGGTCATGAATGTAGGCCACAGCCATGTCAGTCATGGACTGGAAGTATGCCCTCTGATTTTCATCCAGCAGACCAATACTGTACAAGAAGGTAGCATACTCAGACATCATCTGCAATTAGGAACATTTATTGAAACTTTAAACTCTAACATGTAAAAATAAATGAAATATTCATTCAACGTGATTAAAATATTAGGTTTCTCTTAGTCTGATTCATCAAGATAATAGTTTAACTTTTTTTTTTGCAAAAAGAAAATAGGTCACTTAATTCCAACTGCTAACAGAGACAAAAGTCGGCTTTCGTCACTTTCCCTATATGAACAGGAAATAAACTTGTCTCCCTTGACTTGCGATCTGCCTTAAAACCTCAAAAGTTCTTCATAGAGTATGCATTGCAAACAGCCTAAAAACCTCAACAGAGTAATTACTGCAATCAGTCTGAACACCTCAACACAGAAATCATTGCAATCACCCTAAAAACCTCAACATCAAAATCACTGCAATCAGCCTAAAATCCTCAACATCAAAATCATTGCAATCAGCCTAAAAACTTCAAAAGGAAATCACTACAGAAAGCCTAAAAATGTCAACAGAGTAATCATTGAAATTAGCCTAAAAACCTCAACAGAGTAATCACTGCAATCAGCCTAAAAACTTCAAAAGTAATCACTGCAATCAGCGTAAAAGCCTCAACATGGAAATCACTGCAATCAGCCTAATAACCTCAACAGGGAAATCATTGCAAACACCCTAAAAACCCCAACAGATAAATCACTGCAAACACCCTAAAAACCTCAAAAAAGAAATCATTGCAAACACCTTAAAAACCTCAACAGAGAAATCAATGCAAACACCCTAAAAACCTCAACAGAGTAAACACGGTAAATAACCTAAAAACTTCAAAAGAATTATCACTGTAATCAGCCTAAAAACATCTACAGAGTAATCATTTTCTTGTGATCTGGCTTCAAATGAATGGAATTTCACTCACTTCATGGACCATCATGTGTGAATCTTTGGCAGGTATCTTGTAGTTGAAAACATATTTGCCAACATAAATAATCATTAAACTGACACAAAAGTTCACAAAAAACCATAAGCATGCTCTGTTTATATGGTTTTAAATCGCTCACTGAACAGAGAAAAGATGTAAATGCTGACAATGTACACTGAATACAAAACTTTCACTTGCCTGAAAGGGGGCGACGACATCCATTTATGAGAAAAGCAAAGTCAGCTGTACATTTCTGAGCATTTGAGCAAAATCATAGGCACTGGGGTGACTGTTTCTACTGAATCACCCCATAACATGGACCCTGCATACAATGAAAGTTTGTACATGTCCCTGGTTTGATAATCAGAGATAGATGATGGATGTATAGAGAATCCAACAGATCAATAAAAATTAATTTTAGTATATATCGGTGCAAATGCCTTTAACCAGGGCAAATTTACATTAAAATTCATTTCCACATGGTCTGTTGTTTTAAGAAATATTCTGTTGTAAATTTAGATCACCTCTTCATTATATTCTTTAAAGTAAAATATAAATACAAATCTTGAAAAGGTTCCATATTACTAGAAAAAATGTGAAAGATCAGTACAAATTATACAAAGAAGTTTCAATTAGGTCACAGTTCATTAAATGAAGATCTTTTTTAAAAATAACTTGTAGCTTAGCAATACTCATTCATGCACTGACGCAGAAACCATAAAGTATTTTGATTCATATTGTACAAAATATCTTAGAGGAATCAGAATTTCATCCAATAATTTAGACACAATTTTGTTATTAATTACTTAAGGTCAACAAGGAAAAAGTACACAACAGTAACTAACAGATTTGCTTGATTGCTATGCATGTCTTCTTACTTTAATTGCTAATCCAATATTTGTGCAGAAATTCTGCCAGGAATTTTCTTACATGGGGAAGGTCCCCCACATTTACCAACAGAGGAGAGAAACATGGGGGACAAAGCCAAACGTGAGATGATGGGTTACAACATTATTATAAGATATATAATATGAAGATGAGCATTTAAGGACTTCATATCACTTTTTTGACGACAAATATATAAAGCATCTGCATTTCCAATTTAGTTTCCTGAGTTTGTAAATATTATTCTCTGCTTTTTATCACTCCACTTCTTCAAAGCCTCTGAAAACGTCTATATGACCAATACACTTATCAGCTTCTTCACTGTTTCTGGTGTTAAGAACAGTGGAATTCTGCCTGTAAACTAAATCCCCTTTCAGAATCTGTTGTTTGTTTGTGAGAATCACTGTAATTTTGGCAAATTTAAACAAATTAGGGAGCTGGTTTTTATGATATTCAAACATAATGTTCCATAACACGATCAAGTTGTCCCTAGGATAGTTCTGTTGTAAGATGACATTTGTTGCAAGGCTGTATTCAGCCAAGATTGCAGCCTTTTGTAAAACAGATTAACCTGTGCAACCATTTTCATTAGTAAATGGATTATCTTTTTTATATTCATGACAGAAAATGAAATAACATCCTTCTGTTTTGATTCTTTTCTTAACCAATTGTAGGTAATCAACCATGTGTCTTTGAATTTTGGTTCCATTTCTTCTCTTTTAATCACCTCCATCTCACATGCCATGTCATCAGTTTGTACAAGTATTCGATCTGCATAGGAACATGAGAGCTTTCTTCCTGCTCTATAGCATAAACTGTAGCAGACAATCTTGCCATAAAGAAATCAGTTATCTTCTGTTTCAACATTCCTGCATGTTACACTCTATACAATTCTGTTATGGTTAATCAATGTATCAATTTGTTATATCCCTCTATGAGACAATTAAATTGGAACCTCTGGATAGTTTCTGCAAAACCACAGATCTCAATCATACAGATGCTTGTATTCAAACACTAAATCTACTTTAGTATATCTTGATTGAGGTCATTGGCATAATGGACAAAGTCAAACAAGACTTAATTTGACAGTTATTTATAATTTTTGTCTTTAAAAAAAAATTTAAAAAAAATTATACAGTACATATTGGGTACAACAAATTGTAGGAACTGCAAAAATCTATGTGACATTACTGGTTTTGTAAAGTTGCATGACTAATGTTCTTTGCTGCAAGATGCAAGAAACCAGCAGTCGTGGCCAATATGTACCACAAAAGCTGACAAAGAAATGTCCTCTGTCTTTTAAGGATGCAGTTGTACATTTCTGCAGTAAATATTTACTACTTACTGTTTGATACCATTAAAGTATGCACAATTTTCTTCTAACATCTGATTACCTTTTATCGAATGTTTCTTTCATCTGCCTTCAATATTCATGTCAGCTAGATTATCAAAGACAATATTATTGTTAATGAGAGAACTCAAAATAAGCTTGTTACTCAGTCCCTATAATCCTTGTTCAATTTTCAAGCACTTGCCATGATTCTGTCTGCAAATAAATGCCATGTAAAGTCACTTAAAAGTTCAGTCCAAATGCAAACAACTCTAATCTGTCATTGCATAATGTGCTACGAGATCTGGGTCTATGTTTGTTCTACTGACTACTCTTAACAAACCCAGATCTTCCAAGGCATTATGCAACTGCAGATCTGGGTCAGGGCAGTTTGCAGCTGGAGTTAGCTTTTATTTGAGTATACACAGTAATGAAGGAAAGTGCATGGAAAAATGGATGCCACATCAATTTGCTATTACAGGTGTCAAAGCAGCATGAAAAGAGATTTCACAAGTTGTGCATGAACTAACCATACAAACATGTGATCAGGTGACAAGACAAATAACAAGTGGAAATATTTACAGTTTCTGGGTCGGTAAGACCATCTCCAATAGCCATGCCTTTGAGGTTAATCTTCATAGCTGCTGTTGGATTCTTCATGTGGATATAGTAGGAGATGGCAGGGACATATTTACCAGCATATGACTGAAGAAAGAAAAGTACTCACACTTATGGGTACAAAACTCTAGGACAAAAAACATTTGAATACAAAAACTTTTACACAGAAATTCAAATATACCCCATCTCACCTGGGGAGGGAATGATAGCCTCACCAAATTTATATCTAAACAATAAATTGTAAGAATCCATTTATTTGCTAAGCACTTTTCTTGTAAAGTTGTTCTCTTAATAAAATACACATATTGCAACATTTAACTTTTATATTACAAATGTATATAAACTGGATGAATACAGTAAATCTACAACAATCTGAATTAATTTTACACTTTTAAATTGAAATATACCTTCATGTATAATGTTTCTCAACTTTAGTCTGCAATCCAACTGAATTTCAAATAGATAACAACTGAAATGCAAATAAATAACAACAAATGGTCAAGGTAAGAGGTCTTTAACTCGATTTACTGTCCTGACAAACCTTACTTTCTTACCATGACTGTAATCTCTGACCCCTAGACCCCAGAATCCAAAGGTTCCTTTGTTACTCTAAGTGCAAGACACACACAAATTTTGGTCAAAACACAATGACTTTGATAATGTTTTCTTTTTACAGAATGACCATGACCTTTTGACCCCAAAGTCAAACAGGTTTCTCCTTAACTTCAACTGCAATCTGATCTGTGATACAGAATGTATTAAGTTATTGTGCTGAAAGCAGCTTTCTATTTTCAGTCAGTGACATTGTCCTTTGACTTTTTGACCAAATATCAAAGGGTTATTTCTTACACCATGTACAAGTCATCTAAGAATTTTAACGACAGCATAAAATTAAGAACTGATATTCTTTCAGTCACAATAACCTTGATCTTTGACCCCCATATTAACAGACTGCTTCTTTACTGCAAGTGCAAGCGACCCACAAAGTTAATTCCTGGTATGAGTTTGTGTGTGTGTGTGTGCTTTGGATTTTTAATGTAGCTTTAACAATTTTTCAGCTATATCACTACGATGTCTGCAGTGTGGCTGTTTATAGTGATGTCTAGCACTGGGGCATCATGCCACAGACATGTAGCATGATGTCCCACCCAGTCACATTATCCTGACACCAGGCCGACCAGTCATAACACTAACCTCTTAATGCTGAGTACCAAGCAAGGAAGGCTAGTACAATTTTTATAAGTCGTTGGTATGACTCGGCCAGGGTATGAACCCATCACCTCCCACATCAAGGCAGATGCTCTAACCACTTAGGCCACTGGAGCAGTCTATTCCTGGTATGAGATGAAGAACGTTTATTTCAACTTATACATACTTACTTTGACCTTACAGCATTAAAACCCAATATTCATAAACAGTGCAAGGTATCTACAAAGTTTAATTCAGTTTTGTCATGTGAAACTAATGACATTGTCTGGAAACCATTTTTCCTTTTTCGTTACCTTCACCCCTAACATTTTGATGGCAAAATCAATAGGCTTCTTCCTTACCCCAAGTGTACAATATACACAATGTTTGGTCAAAGTCTGTGACGAAGAATGTTATTTTGCTGAAACCATATTTCTTCTTTCAGTCATGGAGACCCTGACCTTTGACGTTTTGATACCCAAATCTGTAGGATTTTATCTTTCATCATGTTTAAGCAATCCACAATGGCTGGTTCTGGCATGTAATGTAGAACTAATATTATTAAGCAGAAGCCATTTTAATTCTTTCAGTCACAGTGAATCTGACAAAATCCACAAAGTTTGGTCCAAGTCGGTCATGAAGAATTTTATTGTGTAAAACCATATTTCTTTCTTTCAGTCATGGTGACCATGACCTTTGACTTTTTGATACCCAAATCAATATAATTGTTTATATCATCATCCTCGAGCAATCCACAAAGATTGGTCCTTGTATTTGATGAAGAACCAATATTATTCTGCAGAAGCCATTCTAATTCTTACAGTCACAGTGAATCTGACCATTAACTGTTTGACTTAAAATCAACAAGCTTTAGCCTTATCCCAATTGCAAGCATTCCACAAAATATGGTCCAAGTTTGTGACAGAGAATGTTACTGTGCAGAAACCATTCCTCTTCTTTCAGTCATTGACCATGACCTTTTCATGCCATGTTGATTATAATTATAGATGAGGTATGGGGTATATAACAGATGGCAAAAAGCAAGAATGATTTATGGTTGAGTGCATTTTGACTCATATGAACAATGAATATTTTGTTTCTGTGAAAGTTACCTCCCCTGTGGCATAGAAATCATTCTTTTGATATTCACCGAAGACAGTAAAGAACTGATAGAGGCAGCTGCAAATAAAACAAAATAATGAAATTAACATCATATTAATAAATGACTTCTGCAGCAAACAGAGAACATAACATTAAGGTTTATCTCCTTGTATTTGACTGCAATGATAATACAGGTAATTATGGAATATCACACAATATTATGTTCTAAATGAACATCATTGAAATTCTATTGAAATCACAACAGTAAAGACTTTCATGTGTCACTACTGGACATATTAATGTGAGCTTGTTTAGAAAATATTTTTATCAACAAATTGATCAACAACGGTATCAACAATTGTTCAACTTTTTTGTTGTTGATAGCTTGATTGCTAAACATTGTGTATATATATATATATATATATATATATATATATATATATATATATATATATATATATATATATATACACACATACACACACATACATACACACACATATATATCTGATTCAGTTGCAGGATCACAGTAAATTGAATTTTTGGTTTAGCAAATACTAACAGAACAGCAATCTCATGTTTGCATCGTATTTAGTTATGACATAATAAGAAAGCTCCTACCTGTACAAGTCTCTTCCGACATCAGCTTCATTTGTTGTGTATCCTGCATCAGCTTGTGTAAAACTATATCCAGTACCAACCTGAAATCAAAATCAGCAACATCAATTCTTCATTTTGAAACAACATACTTACTTCAATGAGAATATTTATTTTTTTTAAATCTGAACTGAAACAAATCTTTTTCACTTAAGGTCTTAGGTTCCAATAACTAGAAACTATTTTCTGTTCAATACTGTCAAAATGATATATTTCCACTTTTGAATATTCTTTCTTCTTTCAAAATAATAACTGTACAGACATAAAAATTTGTTTCTTTCATAAAGAATTTTTTGTAGAAGTTTAATTCATATATTGCTAGGCAACAAAAAAAATGCATATTCTGGTTACGATAGCATATACACTAATAATGACATGTTGCCTACAATTATAGTTATTTTTAATTATGGCATGTTGCCTACAATTATAATTATTATCAGTTGTGACATTTACTTATGATTATAATTAATTATGACATGTTGCCTACGATTACAGTTATTATGGCATGTTGCCATTGATTATATTTGCTTTAAAATATATACATATTTCACAGCAATAATTACATATATTCTGTACACTATCTGAGATTAGAATGAAACTTGAATTTTGTGTATGTAATGGTAGAGTATATGACACATTAATTCTTAATAATGAGAAGACAAACTCACTGGATTATCTATGTATATCATGGAATACCTCTTGTTCCATGTGATGTCTCTTAGCTTTACTGAAAATAGAGAATATAGAGTCAACTTTAAAGACCCCAATGCCTTGTACAAAGAAGCTAGTGGAATTAACAGAGAACAGAAAGCCACTTTTAATGACATCATTACATTGTATGATAAAGCTAGTGGAGTTATCAGAGAATATAAAGTCTCTTTTAATGACATCATTACACTGTATGATAAAGCTAGCAGAGTTATAAGATAATGGTCACTTTTAATGACATCATGACATTGTATGATAAAGCAAGTGGAGTTATCAGAGAATAGAAAGTCACTTTTAATGACATCATTACATTGTCTGATAAAGCAAGTGGAGTTATCAGAGAATAGAAAGTCACTTTTAATGAAATCTTTACATTGTATGATAAAGCTAGTGGAGTTATCAGAGAACAGAAAGTCACTTTTAATGACATCATTACATTGTATTATAAAGCTAGTGGAGTTATCAGAGAATAGAAAGTTGGCTCATTTTAATAAGATCCTGATGAGCAGGTTCATTAACTCTAGATTGGGACAAAATGCCTGCAACTGTGGTTGCTTAATGCAGATCAGGAAATATCTAGATTCCTAGCAATTCTACTGTGAGATTGATGAGGATAATCCAAAATTCCCATCTGAGTGGAGCAATAAGGATGAGACACTCCAATTGTTTTGATTTCTATATCATGTTCAGAACCCAAGGTGTTGGAGAATTGTATACATTTGCCCATTCCAATCCACAGAAAGAGGATCAACTATCCAGGCCTTCCACTTATGCTAGTTCCTTCTTGCAGGACAATGAATCCACAAATATATTAGTCAGCCTAGGATATGTAAAACTTAAACATCAATTTGCCATTGAGGTGACCACTTTACAAAATCACAAACAAGAATACAAAAGTCCAGGCACTTTTTGGTTCTGATTTACTGTTGTGATAAGTCACCACAGAGGAATTGTCACACAGAATAAGAACATCAATCCCATTAAGGGTCTTCAGCCACCAATGAAAAGCTTTCAAAATTGTTTATGTCTAGAGACCATTGATATGTAAATAATGATCCTGAGGAGGCCACACTCCTATTACATCCCCAAATGGCAGGAGACTTGCTACTCCAGTCATCTGAGTTCACATCCATACCAATGGTGACTGCCAGAGGCTGTATTTGCATTAGTATGCCCAACACGATTCCAGAGTGGTTTCCCTGCCTTGGACCACAGAATCATTGTTATGGAGCCCAAGAAAGCGACCAAGGACTAAGACGTCTGCTACTGCCTTGAGCAAAACCTGCCAGGCAAAGGAATTCTCTAACTGATGGATTGCTCTGTGTAGAAAGGAATCTACCATTGCACTAATTCAGTTCTCGTTCCTGGGGGAAACATTCTTACCTGAATATTGATTCCAGAACTTGTCAACCAAAATCTTGAAAGGGCACAAGGTCGGAGATGTTCTTCTTGACCAGCAGATAGGGAATAAGGAGGGTAACAAATGAAATCATGCCATGCTCCAGAATATAACCCGCCTACTGTTTTGTAACCTGTTATTGGCAAATCACAAAACTTTGGAAGCCATGTAAATGGGGACATGAAGCCATACCTCTTACAAGTCAACACTGATTGTATAGTCTTTTCAATGGACTACAACCCATTGTTGCATCCAATCATGAACCCAAGAGAATAAAAAGAGTAGACCAATTGCACTTAGGTTGAGGACCACGTTATAAGTGCTGCATTGGAGCTAAAAGTTCTCTGGGCAAAGGCATAGGAGGTATGCTGAACATGATACCAAGTTCTCATGAAACCACATGTCGGGTCCACATATCATGGTAAATCATCCTCATTCAGTAACAATAGATTGAAGCTTTCTTCCTACTGAGATCTGTGATACGGGGAGCAAGAATTATGTCATTTGAGATAAGGAAGGTCATGTGGAAAACTGGCCAAAAAATTGACCTGCCTTTGACTCTTCCACTTAGCCTGGGAGAACTGCAGTTTTTGGTGGTTGTAAATTCGCTATGACTGCTTCCCAGCTGCATGTGCTCTAGGGGCTTTCCTGTGACCATTTGTTGGCTACCATGCAAATCTCTCAGCTGTAGGTAAGACTGAAGTATGGAAGGGATGCATTGGTGGCTGGATGCAAAGTCCATCAACCTGATCATTAAAGAGATTAGATATTGAGGTTGCAAGTGTAGCTTGGTCTAAGATGATATGTAAGAAAGGTGGAGGTTAAAAGCATTGCATCTCATTCCAACCAATGCAGATGTTAACAGCTGTATTCATAGCATCTGTGTATTGATATTCTATATCCATGTTCCTATGTATTTCTGGTGAGATTTGGGGTGGGAGAATGTAAGTAGTGTGCTGCCCATTGAAGACTGCCATAGATATTAGATGCAACATTGATCCCACTTTCACAATGCTAAAAATCAACTCATAGGCATCCAAACAGAAAATATGGAAGTCATTTGTGAGAAAAAGCCATCCATTGACATTTAGAACTTGTAATGAATGATGTAAGCTGTTCCAAAATATCAGTAACTTGTCAGATTGTGGTAGCAACTCAAAATAGATTTTCTGTAGACAATGATCACCTGACGTCAGAACTGTAGACCCAGCAGGTGATGTAGAAGAAAGTGGAGGACATAACTCCGATGGGAGTGAGTGGAAAACTTGTTCAGTCCAGGCCTGCAAGGCAGAATTTCATTCATTATAGTAAGAGCTCTTAATGACAAGGGAACTTGAAGGCCAGTCTGCATCAGTTTTGGATTAAGGTAATGAAGCCGATGTCTCTTATGCTACCTGCTAAGTAGTTGGAGAAGAAATGTCAAGCATTGCAGCTTACTACACTTGCAGCATGTTAGAAATAAATCCACTTCCTTATAGGGTGTAGCCAAGTTGAGGCTCCACTCATGGTCAATATCTATAAAACAAAATAGGGCAGACAATGTAGCGATTGTCCTGCTTCATGAACTTAAGAGTGCAGAGTTACTCACTATGCTACTATCCACAAGCCAGGACAGAACTGAAACTCTCAGGGTACTGATCATAAAGGCCAGTACAATGTTTTATAAGTGACAACTGGTGCTTCTCCAGAGCTGATGTATGTGTCCGTTTGTAACATGGGAGGACTGGGTCAGAAATCTATCCAGTTCTGACATGATCTACCTGTCACTGTGGGCAATGACAGTCTGAGCTGTGTAGAAGGCCCATGACAGTGAATATTGCCAGACCTTCCAACAGTTTCTTTCTTTGCTCCTTTAAAAATACTCACTGTCATACAAAACACTGAAAATTAAATTGGGGCAAAATTACTCTTAGATTATATAGTTTTCTGTCTTTCCCAATCTATCTTTAAAATTCTGAATAAGCATAGAATAATTATTAAAATTTGCAGCCAAATATTTATTTACACACTCCATTTCAGTTACCTATTTTTGTAATATGTGACACACTCTGTTTCTATTACCTATTTTTGTAATATGTGACACACTGTTTCCATTACCTAGTTTTGTAATATGTGACACACTCTATTTCCATTACCTATTATTGTAATATGTGACAGAGTTACAATTCCAGTCAACAGAAATTTGAGCTTGACCAAAAGATATCAGATGCATTTTTTTTAAAATTTCAATATAAATAATTCAAACTATCTCTTCAATTTCTAATAATCTATAACTGCATTGGAAATAATTGTGTACTAACTGACCTTTTCCATCTTTGGTCACCATGAGGGGCCCTTGTTCCACAAAGAGTCCAAACAGAGACGAACCGCCTGGCCCACCCTGTAGCCACAATACTACTGGGGCATTTTCTGGATTCACCTGCCAAATAAACAAATGATTGTCATAGCTAAACAATAAACAAACATGAAAACATTATTTTGTGTTATCAAGTTTGGAAATCTAAAACTGGAAAATTTTCATAGCTATAGATGATTTATATGCTTCATCAGTTATCCACGCTCCTTCACACATTCACAATAAAATTCTACACTGAAGAAAGAACTTTAAAAAAAATAATCCAATCATCGTTCCCAAAATGTATGGTTTCAAAGGCGCTTCACAACTTGCTGATAAGCAGAAACTAACCATTGAATATACTCCAATCTTGATAACATGCAAGTGAAAGGGTTAATACAAATCGACTGTGAAATAGACAAGGGCATGAGACAGCAAAGGAGAATAAAATTCTGGTTACACACAGGGGAAGAGGCCAAGCAACATTCAGTGATCATGAAAATCGTAATCTATACTGACCTGCACAAATATGTATCTGATGCTCTTTCTTTTATTTATCGATCTTAGATACGAAGGCGTCACTTCAAGACATTAATTGTTGTCAAGCATTTAATATAGATCAATTTGACATGTGTTATGAAGCTAGGTCTTAAAATACGTAACAAGAAGTGAAATCATCAATTTATCATGTGTTACGAAGCTAGGTCTTAAAATATGTAACAAGAAGTGAAATCATCAATTTGACTTGTGTTACGAAGCTAGGTTTTAAAATATGTAACAAGAAGTGAAATCATCAATTTGACATGTGTTACGAAGCTAGGTCTTAAAATATGTAACAAGAAGTGAAACCATCAATTTGACATGTGTTACGAAGCTAGGTCTTAGAATATGTAACAAGTGAAATCATCAATTTGACAGGTGTTACAAAGCTAGGTCTTAGAATATGTAACAAGAAGTGAAATCATCAATTTGACATGTGTTACAAAGCTAGGTCTTAGAATATGTAACAAGAAGTGAAATCATCAATTTGACATGTATTACGAAGCTAGGTCTTAGAATATGTAACAAGAAGTGAAATCATCAATTTGAGTATAATCAGCAGGTTATTTCTTTCTCTAATACACAAAGTGAAAATTCAAGAGATATTTACAGTACTGTGAAGTAAACCCAATGGCAGACACATGAATGTTTAAATTATCAAATTAAATTTTCATCTACTAGTAATTTTTATTATTCTTTCTTTCATTTTCTGTATTATTATTGTTTGAATATCTTATGCATTTTCTCATCTCTCTCTCTATCCCTACTTATCTCACATATCAATTTAAGACATCGAGTGGAAATTACAGCTACAGGATACCTTATAGATATGCGATCAATGAAACAATATAAAATGCTATATAATACTTGTTTCAAATTGTTAAAACAAAATAAAGTTAAAAGCTCATTATTTTGTCCGATTTTATATTTTTACTGTGATAATATTTTTTGCTAGGAAAATATAAAAAATATATGATTTCTTGTTGAAATTTGAGAATTTCATGATGTTGATTCCAAATTTCCACATGCTGTTGTTTTCAGTGATAAAATGAGGAATATATCATGCTTTCATTTACCAATTTTTCTTGAGTTTTTAATGCTAAGCAAATAGGAGCATAAATTTTTAACCTTCTCTCTGACAACTAATGTATCGGATAGCTCACCTTGATTTTTACAAGTCTCCAGTTGCCATTGTAGTGATAATGCTGAAAATATGTTATCTGCTCCTTTTCTAACTATGATTTGATTTGCACTCTTTATTTGCATTTGAACTTTTAATCATTTTAATATTAAAATGTTTAAAATTTTAATTAACACTACATAGTATTGTGCTGACATATTATGATGCCACTTACCTACCTACCCACCTACTCACATACTTAGCTACCTACCTACTGTGACAGGGCATAAAAGACAAATTTAAATAAAAAAAGAACATTCAATTTGATCGTATTTTTATCACATCAAAGTAGATGTACTAAAAAAAGTTGAAAAACAAAACTGAGATTAAAACTGATAAAATCATTGTTCTTATATCTGCCCATGGAAGTAAAATTACTTGTTGTCCACCATAGAAGCCCGATAGAACTATTACTGGGTTAAAGTAATAGTTTTCAAGTAACCTTGTGCTGATAGCTATTAGCACCAACACAGTTCATGATTCAACACTGATTAATCATTACAAATGATTGCTTCACATGAAAAGCATGCAGTTGACTCATCTAAATCCCTATACTCATTCACATGTACAAATAACCAGTTAACTTTCTGAAGGTAAACATATCCCAATATAAAATGTACAGTCAATAATATAGAATGCTTACCACTGAATAAGCATATTTATTCCTACTTCCAACTGCATTGATCAGAAGGCCCGTCTGAATAGGATAGGACGTATATAGATTTTGAATGCATTATTCAATGTCACAATTACTTAACCATGTTAGTAAGGCATGCAATGTAGGCCACCGTGATCTGTAGTTTTAAGGTTGAAGTAGCAGCAGCACATACAACACCCAATAAAGAAACTTAACATAAAATTTCAACAGAGCCACTGAAGCATGAAATGTAAGCAACAGAAAACTCCATTTGGTCAAGAAGATGTTGCTATTATTAAGATGAATCCTCTCATTAATTTTTTTTAAAAGTAGGACAGTATGCATATAACAAACTCATGTAATTAAATGCATACTCTCGACCAAAACCAGATCAAATATAGGTCACAGCCAGCCCTTTGATTTTATTGTTATTTTGTTGTTGTTATGGGGTTTAATGCCATCTTTCAGCACAAGATAGGCCATACATGGTGGCCAGTATAATTTGTGGAGGAAGAACCCGGGCCAACACCAGAAAGAACCAACAACCCTTGGGAAGTTAATGACAAGTTTTCTCATGTACCCACATTGGTTGAGCTGAAGACTCAAACCCACACAGAGGTAAGATGGCAGTGATCTGTAACGGAGAACACTTTAGACCACTTGGCCACTTGGGGCCCCTTAATTTTATATTGTATGTGTGTGGTAGTAGCAAGTTTCATGATCGTATTTGTCAGTACAATAATGTACCTCTACTTTATATAGTTGAGCTAAACAAAAGTGGGATCCACAGCACTTTCCATATTATAAGCAGGTTTGCAAGTTATTAACATGCACTAAATTGAGGGAAAAGTATATTGGTGACTCAATAAATGTTTCAGATGACTTTTAACCTAGGTAGTATTAATAACCATGGTGGTAATACCTGTGCTGGAAAGAACCAAAAGAACATGTTACTGTTGTAGGTCTTGTTAACAGTGAAGAACCCAGAATAACTTTCCAGATTTAGTTCTCCCAGGGGACCGACCCGACTCAACTGTCTGGCTGAAAGGATTAAAAAGATTAATAGAAATTATGTTGGAGCTGATGCTAAGACAAGGCAATCAAGGTCATGGGGTCATATTATTTGTCTTCATCAAGGCTCTTCTGTACAGAAGACAAATAAAGTAACTCTTAGTCATAGACTGCATTTTCCTCATCTGGTGTCAATCCATAATTAAAATTGATATTTTTTCCTTCTTTTGCCCTTCATATACGAAAGAACTTATTATTCATGTAATTCCAATTCATCACCAATTTACTTTATAACTGCAAACACATAAAGCTGAATTAAAATGTCACAAAGAGAATTAAGATCCAAGATAAATCGACCAATACTGTATAAGAAAAGAAAGGACTGAAAATTTAAGATTTATCTGGCTTTATTTTATCTAGAAGGTAATGCTTTGAAGCAAAGGCATAAATATTTCAAAATATTTTTAAAAAAACAGAAACACTGACACAAGAAACAGCAGAGTATTACTGGTAATGCTGTATAGTTATTAAAGTTGCAACAAAATCAAATTAATTTGCATTATAAGCTACTTTATTTGTATTATGAAAGGGAATAGTGTCTAATTCATTTGCATTATAATCATTTTATAAGCACTCAATGCCAAAAAATTGTAGTTTGAAGAAAATGTAGTGACTGTATTATATTAGTACAGTCATTTTAAGAAATGTATTACACTACAATTTAGCATAAAATACAACTTTGCTCTGAAGGATGCAACATATTTTGACACAAGACTGCCCAATTATATGGTTTTAAATGTTGCTGAAATTAATCAACAATGTCATCACATCAGGTTCTCTAGAAGTGACATAAACAAATATAATATTTTTGTTTCAGTTGTCTATGATATTACATAATGATGTCTATGACATTACATAATGTTGTCTATGACATTACATAATGTTATCTATGACATTACATAATGATGTCTATAACATTACATAATGATGTCTATGACATTACATAATGATGTATATGACATTACATAATGTTGTCTATGACATTATATAATGTATATGATATTACATAATGATGTCTGCAATCACATCACATTACTTTAAATGCCAGAAATAATGTTCCCCTTGAAAGCTAGAGAAATATGAGTGTCTTCTATCTATGTTTATGTATAAATTATAATCACACTTTTTAACCAGTTATTAATTAAACTACACGCAATCAAACCATTTTCATGGCTGGCCCTGCTGTACTGTGCTAGATCTGCATTCAACAGTCCAAGGTTCAATTTCAGACTGAGCAAAGACAAGCAAAATTGAGTGCAGATCATATGTGTTTTTCCATGCAAATATCAGATTTATCAAGTGTCACAACATGTTCTACAACTAATGTACGATCATGGTTTTCATTTTAAAACCTGGTAAACGTTAATACCAAAGTCAGGTTAAAACAAATACTGACCTTTCTCAATTTGCCCACTTTCAATGTAAGATGTCAAAAACAGAGGTTGCCCAGGATCAACTCCATAATGATTTGAGACCTTTGGAAATTTGTGTGGATAGACATTGTAAAAAGCACTTCCTTTGGATTCAAACAAAGGGAGACAACTCAGAAAACAAACTGCTACCAAAATACTCATTTTCATCTAGTTTATCAAATTTGTTTTCCCTGGATTGTTTGTTTTTCTGTTCAGTGGTGCTTCTGGTTCAAAGATATTTCTGTAAGAATAATAAAAGACATTTATTAGCAAAATAATACTGGATGAAATATGAATAACAACTAATTCCACTGATTTAGAAACAAGATGTTGATATTTTTCATTGTCCATATTTATATTTGTAATATATTTACAACTTAGAAAGAAAAATGCTCATGTCTACAGTAACTATCAAAACAGCAAACTAGCAAACATTATTGTCAAAGGTCGATTGAATGGGTCTGAAAAAAATGTCCAGGAATTCAAAACAAAAGCTGCTGACTGCTGATAATACCTCTGATGCTTGAGTGACAAAATTCTCAAATTAAGCATTGTGGCAGTCATACTGAATATAAGATATGGACCACTTTCATTGAGGACCAACTAGCTATCATTAGAATACATTCGCTAAACATCCCATTTTGATATGACAATTCATTCAGAAGAGATACTGACAATATTGTCAGCACAGTAATTGTCACAGCCATATCTGAAGTCAGATCACAACATTTCAATTCATTACCAACAAGATATCATAATTAGTATTCTTGGTGAAAATTCCAAATCAATATGACTTTTCCTTTAGGAGAAATTGCAGTAACAAAATTTTCAAGATGGTTGCCATGGATGACAGATCAGCACCATTTTCATTTGAATATGATGTATTCTGGAGAAAACCTAAAGATGATATGACTTTCCATCTAGTAGCAACAAGACTTTCAAGATGGTGACTGTTGCAGCCATACTGAATATCAAATGTATGGCCAATCTGATATGTTAAGAAGACTTCCATTGGAAAGCCCATGCTGATATGACTTTCTCTTCAGGAGGAGTAGCAAGAACAAGACTCAAGATGGCTGTTATGGTGGCCATACTGGATGTCTGGTCAGCATGAGCCTCATTTAGGACTAATGAGACTCATAAAAAAGTCATCTGGTGAAAACTCTATATTGATATAACTTTCTGTTCAGAAGTAGTGATATAACAAGATTTTCAAGATGGCTGCTGTTGTGGCCATATCAGTTTTCAGACTGGTATTCTTTTCATGTAGGACCAACAGAACATCATAAGAAGTCTTTCAATTAAACCCTCATGTTGATATGACCCTCCAATGACATGATTTTCAGATGACAACTGTGATGGTCATATTGTATGTTCAAGTGGAACAATTTTTATTCAAGACCAACTAGATATCAAGCCTTCTAATTAAAATCCCATATCGATATAACTTTCCATTCAGGAGGAGTAATGATAACAAGATGGCTGCCATCTGCAGCGTGGTACCATTTTCATTTAGAGTATTAATAACCTTAAATTCAATTAAATCTATAATTTATAGATCATATGCAGATGAATCAAAGTTGCAAATATTGTATTTTCTGCCTGTCACATCAGCTGCTACAGCACTTCAGCTTTAAGAAAGCAAAGTTAAACTGCCCAAAAAATGTATGTGAGCTGTACCATAGTTAAATTGCAAAAATTATATGTCTCTTTGACATTTTTGTGATGTAATACCATTTTAGAATCTCATCAACACCCTATACATTCACTATGTATGTTTTTTTTAAATATTTTGTTTCAGTTTTTTGTCTGTTGCTGAATAGTTAATAACATTCATCAGTTAATAACACTTTTTTAGTTGGTTTCTTAACAATTTCACAAGAACACAGAAAACGTTTATGGGTCACATGATAAAGTAAAACCATGCCAGCTATATAATTATTTTGATCCGATTTCATTCTAAACATCTTCAAGTACATGATATGAAGCTGTGACGTTTAAGAACATAACTTCCATGATGCAATTTTCAAATAAAACCTGTCTTTTTTGTGGCATTTTGTTCATATCAGAAAGCTAATTTCATCAATACATTATTTTCTTCAAATGCTTCAAACAGAAAAACTTATTGTCAATAAAAAATATAATTTCCATTGGCTATAGCAGTCATAACCTCAATGAGCCATTTGTCTCACTCCCATAAAAAAATAATAATTTACATCTGTGGGTCACTTTTCATATTTAAAGGCTGAATTAGACCAACAAGACGACAAAAGAAGCAGAAAAAAACAAACAAGTGGAGAACAACCTAAAGCAAGGGTCTCAAGTTCAAACCACCCTGAGGGCTGCATGAGGGCATTTTCGATGGCCCAAGGGCCGCACCACCATTGTTATCTCTCACGACATCTTGTGACGCAAGTCATTTTGCAGGCCACAGGATACAGCTTGGCGGGCCGCATGGGACCTGCAGGCTGCTTGTTTAAGACTTTTTTTTTCAAAGAGTCTTTTTTTTTTCAATGAGTTAAGGAGACTTTCGTAATTAAGGAAGGGAAAGCAATTGGCAACCAAGGCAGCTCGTAAGAGCACACAACAAGAAGGGTAATCTAGAATTGCATTTCATTCCACCTTTCATCTTTCACTTACATATTTGTTTTGTAGATCACCGTTGTGATCCTTTTTTCATTTAGTTACCATTTTAGATCACCGTTGTGATTTTTTTTTTCATTTAGTTATCCTTTTGCATTAATTTGAATGTTCTTGCTTTACATTAATGGCAATCTATTGCAGTCTGAGATCTTTTGCTTTGATAAATTAATGATCTAATGCTTTTGTGAGTATACAAATAGTACATTGTCTTACGCAGTGGCGCGAGGCACAGTGAGTGAAAATCACATTGCCCAGTGAGCTAAACCTATTTGAGCAGTAACTCACCGTTGTGGTCTTTTGGTAAATTAACAATTCCTGTCATTAACTGAATCTCCCTTGTGTATTTGTTTGATACACTTTATAGCAATCTGATCTCTTTGTTAACGAATATTTTTGCTTAGTTAATTTACATAGTTTAAGCAGTGGTGTGAGCTGTAGAAACCTTTAAATCAAAGATACTGTAACTATCCTTGAACAGCCAACATGTATATAGGTACAAAGAAAACATACAGAGTTGCAAGATTAGAACAGTACTTCGAAGTCAGAACAGAGAAGGGGATGGTAGAGACATATTAGTGGCATCCCAACCTCAAGGATATCAACTGTTAGACTTCAGGGCAGTAAATGACTGTCCCAGACAGTCTGACATAATTACAACTCTCAAAGCAAAGGGAATCCCAATAGAGAAAATAGAGGGGATACAAAACAGGGGTCAAAACAAATTCATATTATATCCTAAAGATTTTGATACCCTCCTGCTAGACGCCACCCAAATAGAAGTGAAGGGGTTAACAGCATACATGTCTGATGCACCACCCAACACCAGTGGGGTAGAGCCCAAATCAAGAGATTTCATGATCTCGGAGGTCCCCCTCGAAGTAGACACTGAGGTGCTGGTGGAAAAAATACTACACAAATTCCAAGTTAAAATACAGAGCCAAAAAATGGCAAGAGTATGGGGTTATCAGGAAATAAAAACTGGAATCAGAATTATCAGAGTGGCCAAGCAAGATGCAGTAAAAATACCAACCTTTTTCTATGTGCTTGGGTTCTTGGTAAAGTCATGATATAGAGGCTGTGAGTAGGAAAAATCGTGCTCAAGATGTAGAATGGTGGGTCATGCAGCTAGAGATTGCAAGAACCCAGTTGCACAAAAGACATACGCAAATGTAGCCATGACAAATGATAATCAAATGGATGACGAAAGGGCAAAAGAACTAGATATAGAGACCCAAAATGAGATCGAAACTGGAAAGAATTCCCGTCAATGCAAAGGAAATGTAACAAATACACCATCGGTGAATGAAAATACAACACCAACAATCAATACAACAGGTGGCAAAGACTTAGAGTGGGAAGATTTCGTGACCCCCAAGAAAACTTGTCACCCAGAATACGTAGGAGAAACACTGGAATCTAACCCGTATTTCCTTCTACATATAAAGGACGAGGACGAAAATGACCAAGAGAACGAGAAAAAGCGGGAGGAGAAGGGACCGGTACATCTACCGGAGATCCAACGCTTTTGTAGGACTAATCCAACCCCTTACTTGAACACCGGCCCAGAAAAATAGAAAGGGGAGTTAATCTTTGACGACCATGGACAAAATGTAACCTTACAAACCATAATACCACCGGTAAAGCCAACAATCATGTCAAACAACAACAAAAAAAAAAAAAACCAAGAAAAAAGGAGACAGATGAGACAGAAAACGACCAAGACACGAACACGGATGTCATAACAGACATGGACACGGAAACGAGTAACGGAAACGACATAACTGAAGACGGAAATAAATTTAAAAAAATAACGGAGTCTCTGGATATTACCTAGCTACGATGTCGTAGCCTCAACTTGATTTGTTGTGGTTGAGGTTGTTGTCCACAAGGTAGGAGTAAGGGTACTAATATTAGAACTAGATATTACCCAGAGCCCCACACCAACAGATAGTAGTCAGTCAAACGAGGCTCTGGGATCTACTCGGAGCCCCACACAAATATAAAATATTATATCATAAAGTTGAATAATACTTTAACCAAAAAGAATATTACAAATAAAAGAGATGCGGCACCTGGAGTAGTGGAACAAAAAAAATTGGAAGGAACAAACTTCCAAATCGCTACCATTAATAGTTACGGAATAGACAAAGCGAAAGCAGACAAAATAACCAAAGAAACAAACTTTGATGTTATTTTGTTACAAGAAACACTTAATGGAATCACGCCGGAACTCAAATACTTAATAGAGGACAAACCAAATGCAATAGTTATATGTAATGATTGTATAAATAATTACACGGGGGGTGGGTTTGCAACAATTATAAAAAATAAACAGGGAGAAAGTTGGGAAAGGTTTGATGAGGGAGTGTTTTTTAAGGGACGCCTACTACACGTAAAATTACAAAAAACGTATATATGCCAGAAAAAAGAAGTATGAAACTACATTTTATTGATAATTTATTTAAGTATCTACAAGAATTTTCAATGGAAAACCTCATTTTGGTTGGTGATTTTAACTAGGATGGGGATGAAATCGACAGAACGACCGATCTAACAACAAGTGATAAGATATATATAGGACAAAAATGATAAATCTAATAAACAAACACAAACTACATGACATATATAGAAAATTCAACATTTTAAAAAGGGAATTTACTTTCGACTATAAACAAGAACATTCAATTAGACTTGATAGGTTTTATGGTAATTATTATGATCCTTTAACTTAAATAAATGCAACCATCACAGAAATGAAATTATCCGACCACAAAATGGTTACTTTGGGCTTAAAAATAAAAAAGAGGTAAATGGGGCTTAGGACAATGGAAATTTAACAACAAAATACTAAATGAACAAGAATATATAGACATAATAAAAAACGAAATTGAAGTTTTCAAAAATGAAGAAACCATTAACATAATAAATGAGTGGGATGCACTAAAAGATATAATAAAACAAAAATCAATTGCATATTCGAACAGGAGGGCGGGGGAAAAAAAGATAAAAATGAAATTAAATTAATCTTAAGTAAGACAAGAGATGAAGAAAAAAAGCAACTAATAAATAAAATAAATATCATTGAAGAAGACGAAAATCAGGGCAGAATAATTAGGGCGGGAAAATCAATAAAAGCTATAAAAAAGGCGAACAGTTTATATAAGCGGGAAGAATTTAGGAAAGGGGGTGAAAAACTACTAAATAAAATAAAAATAAACAATGCAACTCGTACGACAAAAGAAGAAATTTTAAATAGTTTTTATTTATATTACAAAGAGTTATACACCGCACAAAATATAGATCCAAATATAATCGACAATTATCTAAAAAATGTTGACTGCGAGATGATATCAGCAGAACACAGAGACCCGTGTGACGATGTCATCTCGGATGAAGAGATTAAAGGAAACATTGCTACACTTACGAAAAGAAAATCGCCAGGGAAAGATGGACTCACCGTGGAATTCTGCCAAAAATTCCACGGTGAACTAACGCCAATCTTGAATGCTCTATACAATAATATAGTTTTAAGTAAGAAACAAATATCTAAATCCACGAGAGAAGGAATCATTATTATTATTTACAAAGGGAAAAGCGACAAGGATGACATTAAAAACTGGAGACCAATATCACTTCTGAATACGGATTACAAAATCTTGAGTAGGATTTTAACAAATAGTGTAAAGGGTGGGATAAATAAAATAATTAATGAAAATCAAACTTGTGGGGGAAAAGGGCGGGATATTCAAAGCAACATTTTAAATATTAAAACAATAATAGATTACATAAATGAAACAGGCACGAAGGGTGCTATGGTACTCTTCGACCAGGAAAAAGCTTTCGATCGATAAGAACAAAACTATATACAGAATGTACTAACAAATTTTGGCTTCGGACCGAACTTCCGAAAATGGACCGAAATCCTATACACTGGAATAACCTCGTGTGTTCAGGTAAATGGAAAATGCACGAAAGAATTCGATATATAAAGATCAGTGAGGCAAGGGTGCGCACTATCAATGCTATTATACGTAACAACAATTGGAATTCTAAGTCATAAGATAAGAAACAACCAGGAATACAAAGTATACAAATACCAAATTTAAAAGAAGAATTTAAAATGCTCCAACATGCTGACGATTGTACGAACTTTATAAGTGAGGGAAAATCTTATAAACACCTTGAAGAAGAATTTGAAAATTTGGTAAAGCGTCGGGTTCAAAAATAAACCACGACAAGTCTGAAATTCTTAAAATAGGCAACTGGAGAGGCAACCACCCGAGTTTACCTCCTCACCTACTGAGCGACACTGTGAAATCTCTAGGGTGTATTTTGGAAAAAAAGAAACTATAGAAAATTGTAAACATATAATCAACAAAATATAAGAAAATGCGAAAATCTGGGCCCTAGCGCCACTATGCATCATGGAGCGGGCCCAAGTGGCCAAAACATATTTATATTCAAATATCAATTATATAATTAAATCTATTGACATGGATAATATAATTCTAAACAAACTTGATAATGAAATTATAAACTATATATGGAACTATATATGGAACTATAAAATTCATTATATAAAAAAGAGACTCTATACAGAGCAAAAAGTAGAGGGGGATTGGGCCTGCCAAGCCCCCTACTACTAAAATTACCCAATATAATAAATATGTTTAAAAAAGTGCTACCTGAGCCTGTTACGGTATGGGAGGCACTGTATATCTACTGGTTCGGCTTCACTATGAGAAGCCGACCGGAGATATAACAGAAACAATAAAATCACTAAACAAAACTAGAAGTGCCACGTAAATTTAGATATATAAGTGAAATACTTTTAAAATATAGGGATATGACAGAGTTATGTCAAATAGATAGAAAAAAGAGTTATGACTGGATCAGAGAAGATGTAACTAAAAGAATAAGATGTAGAGTAGAACAAGATAACTGGGGGGTTAACTGGGCAAGAACTTGGAAAATCTGGGAGAAAATAAGATCTGTAAAAACACAAAGTATTATTTTTAAACATCTACACAACGCTTGGCTTACAGGCGAAGAAGCTGTTAAACGTCGTATGATTAGGATAATACCGAAATGCCCTTTATGCAAAACAGCAAATTTTACCAAACTACATACGATTGCCCAATGCGATAAAACAAAAACTAATAGGATACTACTGATTATGAAAATATGTATAAAAAAAATACAAATATCAGAGGAACAATATATTATATATAAATGTGGATTATGAAAATAAAATGGTTTTAAAAATAACTGATTATATAATAACAATAATGCTTTCCTGTGGCCAGGTGATAAAAGTTATCAAATAATGAATACTATTAAAAACTTGTTTTGTCTAAAGGATTTTTTTATATAAGGCGAAGCTTCGATACGGAGGGAGAGATGGGGGAGGATTTTCGGTAATACCGCCCGCTAGCGGTGAGTAACGCAAAAGCGAGCTGGAGCCCAGCCCCCACCTATCTCCTCATAGTATCACAAATGAAACTCAAACATAGAACTGAATAATAACAGATTTTTTTTCTTACCACTAAATAACATAGATTAAGGGCAACAGGGAACCACCATATGGGTGAAGTAAGTTGCGAAAAAGCAACAGAAAAACCCATACGGTGGAAATGGACAAACAGGACGAATAACAAGGGGAGTAAAAAACTCACAATAAATAAGTACCTACCCATACTAACCTGTAGGGACTAACACCATAACAAGAAGGAAAAAAATATATATACTTTTGGAAATTTTATAACCTTTCCATAAATAAAGGAGAAGACTATATTCTGCAAAAGGAGAAACATTAACAAATAAAGAAAAAATGTGGATCCTTATTCAGATATAGCCTCTCAGTCTGAAGTACTTAAGATATAGCTAGAAAACGACACACAATTATCACTAATCTAAAACAATAAGTTTCTTTTTAAAACTATAGATTACACCGTTTTCTCGACAAAATTCAAACTTTCTCTGTAAATTAAATCAAACTATTTAAAATCCAAACAAACCCCAATAATTTGGAAATAATTTCCAAACAACTAAAACTACAACTATATGATAAGACAACTTGGGAATAATTTGATAATGTCTGCCGTCTCAACATAGAAATATATAGCACACACACAATATAGCAAACACATATAGCATACACGAGACTAAGGAGATCTCTGGCAAAGATCACCAAACAAAAAGGGGAAGGAACTCCGACATTGGGGACTGAAACACAGAGTCGGATGAACAACCCTATAGTTCACACTAAGGATACAAATACCCCATCAAAAATTCTAAATTTGAAAATTTTTTGATAAAAATTCTATAATAAAATATACAAACATACATACCTTTGGGGGGATACACAAACATATAACAACACTTTAAAAAAAAATTTGGAAGTCGGGGGGCATCTGTCTGGTGCCCACCCCCCACCCCCAAGTTTAAGACTCCTGGTCTAAAGTCTGAATATATTTTATAAGCAAACCTGAAAAAGTGACCATTCACCAAAACTTTAAAACTCAATTTTTTTTCTGAACTTGGACCATTTTCCTGGGATTTAGTGTGAAACATCGCCCTTGTATTGTCATTGCAATGTTCGAGGTTCGACTGCCACGGGTCTATATGCTAAAATGGCTAGCCCACCGCCCCCACTTTCTTCAAAAGATTCATATAAAAAATTATTTCTAAGCCAAATTATCATAAGAGAGAGAAATTCAGTCTAATGTCATTATTTGAATAAAAAGATAAACTCAAACATTACCTTTCGTGTTTATAAGAAACCCAGCAGTACTTAACCGTTTTGTTGTCGTTCGCCTAGTAAGTCCAGACTTTTATAGCATGATAGACATGGTCCTTTGTCAGAACGGGTCACGGGGGTAATCTGAGGTAATTCTGTCACTCTTTATGATATTTTCCTTCAGGTTATTGCTATTTTTCAACATTAAGCTCGCATTAAGAACCTGTGGCCCTCCTTAGCCTCTCTCACATGTTTATCATGTGCTAATCATGTGACACTAATGGGTCTATGTTCTAAAATTTAAACTTGGATAGATGCCTCGATTATTTTCCTTGCTGAAAGAAACTGATTAATACATAATAGTGCACGGGAAAACATAAATTAGAAATATTTGAAACCGAGGCAAGCATACAACTTTTATTACATGGGAAACGGATTTTTTGTACTCCATATCCTGTCTTTTAATTGGTGAGTGTACACATGATTAAGTTTACCCCGGAATCAAGTGCCTGAGGATATGAACCAAAATATATAAATATCAGGGTCGATGTCTTACATTGTAGGGCTGGGCCACTGGTAGTAAAACCTTGCATTGATGATACCCGATGTAGCACGTTTCTTAGTACAAAAAACTTCCCACGACTATGAAAGCTTCTAACATACCAGGTTAATCAAGCCTGCCGATTGTCATATGCAACTTTCCTACGCCCACATGGCAGTTTAAAAGCCAGTGAAAGCTACACAGTAGATTGTTCAATATCCACTCGCCCCCCCCCCCTTTTTTATCGCTTCAGTAAGTATACTAAATATGAACTTATAACAAATGTATTTATTACTCCAGATATGAGCGTGCAAATAACGTATTGGTTATCGTAAAAATTAATTCGAGTTTCCTCCCAGCCCACCTCATTTTTTTGGCATTTGGACATTTATGTCGGGGGTGTATAAATGTCCAAATATCACAAATGGGGTTGGAAGGGTCAGACTAAACTCTGATTGCCTAAATATGGACATATACGCTACAAGGGAGAGGGTAATTTAAATTGTTTTCGCCTGCATTCACGTGTAACACTCATTAGTAGCTGAATTTCACACGTTTTAAATGCAAAGTACTTGCAAAGGATATTGCAAGTGATAACTATAATTACATTTCACAAACAATGAAGAAGTCGGTAGCATATAAACAGGGGTGCGTATAGGGTGTCTGCCCTGGTCACCAGAGGTCTTGGGGTGCCACAACAGCTGATAAAATGCAGGAATAGCATCCAGTTGGCATTAAATTGCAGAAAAATCATTGGCAACCAGGGCTCATCATGGGCACTGTATATAAAGCTCACAGCACTAGCCCCCTCAGAAGAACCCTATCCTGGCTTCTGCCCTTCAGGCCTTGTGTTCTGGCCCTTTGGGCCATCATCATCACCCTGGGTGCCATTTACAGTGCCATTTACCGTTAGTACATCACTGGCAGAAATCACCATAATGTTGCCTAAAGACAGATTTGGACTAAAAAAGATCATAGTAACAGTAATGCCTAGGTCATGTAGGCATTCAACACTACTTCAGTAATGGGTACTATTATTTAGAATTTGATTATATGTACCTTTAGATAGCAATTATGCACTTTAATTGGAACCAAGAAGTCGTATGGCACAATCTATGTTAAAAGTAGGTGGACATTTTTGGATGTGATCAGAATAAAGGTGTGATCCAGTACAATCCAGATTGAATGTTGTGCAATGTAACGCCACAATGATAGTTACACGTGTTGATAAGCTAATTCCTACAACCCTACATTGTGACGATTAGGCTCTTTTCTTGACCCAGTTTAGTACATGGCCACCATTGTAAAAGTCCATAGCAAGGATTATAAACAAAATGTACAAAACATGGTAATTTCATTCATCAATAATTTAAAGTTTCTAACCTGATTGTCATCAGGGGTCCCTAACACTAGCAACTTGTTGGCATTTTCAATTTAAACAGGAGTTTCTTTAGTAACATGGTCCCCATATATGTATTGGCGAGTCAATATTTTCAAACAGCATTATGTGATGTAGTTCAATGTTAGTGCTAGGACACGGTCATCCTGGTGTCAGGATATTTCAACAGGGTAGGACATGATGCTACATGTCTGTGGCATGATGCCCCAGTACTAGACATCACAATAAACTGCCACACTGCAGACATCGTAGTAATGTGACGAAAATTGTTAAAGCTATGTTAAAATTTAATAAAAGCAAAATACAGTGACATATATTCCCACCCACACAAGCAAAATAACTTGAATTGGAAATACCAATGTCATAAATAGAATTTCTAATTTGGTTTAATTTAAACCAGTAGGTTTTTTAAAATGTAATTTTAGCAAAATGCATTTGATACAGCAAAGTTTATACATATTATAAAAAAAGAATATGATGTATTTTCCTTCAGTACAATTTAAAATTTACTTATTCATTTATTTCAATGTAAAACCCATAATTTTCATGCCAGTCATCCATTTCCTATTTCATTTCTGTATAATAACTTGAGTTCCTTACATTCTAAAGTTGTTACTGTGACCGGAAGAATAAAAACATTTCTGCACGGTAACATTAGTGCATGCCACATACCTTTTCCATGTCTTGTGGATGGCTTCTACTTGGGGTGAGGATGAAGGCTTTCAGTAATAGGGTCAAAGGTCAAGGTTGCTGTGATTGAAAGAAGGAAAATGGTTTGCACACTGCAAGTCCTGGTATACGCGCAGACCTGGACCAGATTTTGTGGATGGCTTGTTCTTGGGGTAAATAAGAAGCCTGTCTACAAAACTGCTGTACCCCTGTTTATGTGTCAGAAATCATTCTCATGCGCCTGAAATACAAATATAGATTGTGAAAGAAATTGTTTATTTTACATTTGTAGAAAGAATCTAACATATGTAAAATAAATGTTAATCTATGTTTGTAAAATTCTAATTCATTTATATAAAATAGCTTTTAGCTGCACTTTTACTAGATCAAAAGAGCTTATTTATGTGATGGTCTGTTGTCCGTTGTCCATCCTTCCATTAACATAAATTCCTGGAAATTCTTTTCAGCCAGTAGAGCATCAGTCCCTTTGAGGGACTCTTGTTTTCCCATATCTGAAATAAAGTAGTACTAAATGTGAAAATAGGAATTTATGCTAAAACAACTTTATGTGTGTGTGTGTGTGTGTGTTTGTGTGTAATCAATTAGCTTAGGTATTTTTAAATTCTTGAGCTTGTTTTGATTTGTATTCTTTTCTGTTTAGACCAAACATTTTTTTAAATCCACATGCCCTAAAAATGTTGTTAAGGAAGCAAATCAAACTTGTATTTCATAGTGTTTAGTTTGGCCATTTATTGCAATGACATACCAAGAGACCAAAGCTGAACCAGTTTCTTATTTATTTATTCTTGATCTAAACGTTGAAAATCTAACTTTGAGTAAGTTAGTGTGAAGTTTACTTAATGTTTACTTGGTCATTATTTGGGTACAGGATTCAAAATAGCATAGATCCCTGATTCTACCGTTAATGTGTCAAAACTATCCTTCCCAGGGTTTGGAACTTATGTGTCTGAAAGCTATCTCTCCCAGGGTTTGGAACTTATTCCTAGACACAGAAACTTTAACCATGTATCTTGACCAAAGTTGTTGGATGGTTTGCATGTTGGCTAGAAGGAAGCCTGATAGTCACAGGGAGGGTAGGTGTACATGGACATGATAATGCATGGCTCCCTGTTTCTGCAGCAGTAAGGTTAGTATGCTTCTAGGGTTTGAGACCTAAATACAGAAAATCTTAAACCAATTTTTTAACCATTGCCACCACCAATGGACAGTAAAACTGAACATCTAGGTCTAACTTGTGCTAAATCAGAAAAGATAACCATGTACATGACAAAGAAACAATGTTACATTATGCTTTAAAATTATTCACTTGTCCATCCTACAAAAGACTATCATAGTCCAGTAAATCTACCATGTATATTTTGATGTTAAACATATGAAGCGACCTTTTGAGGTCAGTTACCTCCACCAATTTCAGCTGATGCACAGTGCACCACTGTTACATGTTATTGGTTAGTTAGCATTACATAATAAGGGAGGCAGCTCATGAAATCCAATAGATGTCTCTATGACAAAACACTTAAATATCTGATCAATCCATTAATATGTAGATAGGTTAACATATTGGAACCGTGACTAGTGAAGATGGATATTTGATGGCATTCATTTGTTTTAGCTACATTAATAAGGTTAAATCACTTATGGCACATGTACATTCTTTCATCATGTTTAGTAATTATTGAAAATGTTTATTTACAAATGTACACATGGGCAATATCCATTCTTTGGTTAAATTGAATAATGCTTATGCCTTGTTCTCTGTTGTCTGTATATATATAATTAAGCTGGTCAGTTCAGCATGTTTTTATCAACTTAAAAGGTTTCGTTTTCAACAAATGTTTCTTTATTGAATAGATAATAAATAATGCTAGTTTGCTTTTATGATACATACTTCAAACTTGAAGAGCTATCCGTTTAATTTTGTAAATTTATTCTAAACATAAGAATAGATAATGAAATGTACTACCACATGTTTTAAATTAAAATTTAATTGATCTATTCATATTTTGTTTAGTATTATTCTGCTAATTAATTTTTCTTGTCTTATTGTTACAGAAATATCTTTGAACCAGTAGAACCTCTGGACAGAAAAATGCAAAATATAAGCTGGACACAAATTATCATTTTTATAGCAGTTTGTCTTCTGAGTTGTCTCCCATTGTTTGAATCCAGAGGAAGTGCTTTATACAACATCAATTCACACAGATTTCCAAAGGTCTCAAATCATCATGAAGTGGACCCTGGTGAACCTCTTTTTTGACCCCTTACATTGAAAGTGGGCAGATTGATAAAGGTTAGTATTTGTCTGATTGCTCCTGACATGAGGATTAATGTGTAGTAGGTTTTAAAAGTTTGATTTTACATCTGTTTTAGAAAAATTTGTGACACTTGACAGATCCATGATATTTGAATGCAAATTTTTTTGAGGTGGAGAAACCCGTAGAACTTGATTGAAACCAATGGTTTCGGATTGGACCACTGAAATGGAGATCAAGCATGCTGCTGCCAGGTCAGCCAGGTCACATGTGAAACAATATGGAAAACAGTTTGATCAATTGAAATTTAATACATAGATAAAATGGCAAGATTATATTTGATATATAAATTTATTTTTCACATTGCTTTCAGATTGTCACTAATTTTAGCAGCATTTAATAATAATGAAAAATCTTACTGTATGTATTCATTAATAAGTCCAACTGCAGACCATAGACCCAGATATGTTGCCACATAATGCACCAGCAGATCTGGGTCTTTGCACCATTAGGAGTAATCAGTAGAACAAACAACATAGACTCGGATCTGCCCATGCATTATACAATGGCTGAGTTGGAGTTAACTTATAAGCATGTATATATGGTAGGTCAGAATATTTTACATCCTACTGAGCAAATTTACATTTTATAATAAATTGTTGAGTAATAGATTTCGTAAAGCTACTGTACTAGTGTGACAATATTTTCTTCAAACTATGCATTGTATTGTATCAAGTGCTGAAAAAGAGGTTATAGTATTAGTAGTCTGGTGACTTGTATATTTGTGTCATAACAATATACTCATTATGTTTTAAATTATTGCAAGGGTAAAATAGTATTGTCATTGTTACTTCAGTTTCTAGTCCTGGACTGCAACTTTTTGAGGGAAGCAGTCCTGGACTGCAGCGTTTTGAGGGAAGCAGTCCTTAACTGCAACTTTTTGAGGGAAGCAGTCTGGACTACAACTTTTTGAGGGAAGCAGTCTGGTCTGCAACTTTTTGAGGGAAGCAGTCTGGACTGCAGCTTTTTGAGGGAAGCAGTCCAGGACTGCAACTTTTTGAGGGAAGCAGTCCTGGACTGCAACTTTTTGAGGGAAGCAGTCCTGGACTGCAGCGTTTTGAGGGAAGTAGTCCTTAACTGAAACTTTTTGAGGGAAGCAGTTCTGGACTGCAACTTTTTGAGGGAAGCAGTTCTGGACTACAACTTTTTGAGGGAAGCAGTTCTGAACTGCAACTTTTTTGAAAATCCTGTGGAGAACCTTGAATGTAAATTGATGGTACAGTGGAATTACAAAATTAATATTGTTATTTTTTAAGAGGAAAACAATGAAGAAATGTTGATTTAAATTAAAAGTTCAAACCAGAAAGAGAAATTCCAGTCTAAGTTATTTTCACTTTGTCATCGGCTCAAAAGAGTGCTGTATTGGACAAAAGTTTTACCCCATGACTATGATTTCCTTGTCTTTGTGTCAATGCCAACATTGATTCTATTATTCATTTTATCCTTTCAGCCAGACAGTTGAGTCGAGTTGGTCCCCTTGGAGAACTAAGTCTGGAAAGTTATTCTGGGTTCTTCACTGTTAATAAGAACTACAACAGTAATATGTTCTTTTGGTTCTTTCCAGCACAGGTATTACTAAAATGGTTATTGATGAATAAAAGTTGTGCATCATTTATGAACATGCACTATTGAATCTCCATGAAGTTGAATCAAGAATGCTTATATAAATACCTTTTACTCATTTGAATAATCTAGTACATAGGATGCAGTAAATTTGTGGGAAGAATGATTGGAATTAATTTTCTAGATGTTCTGTAATGTTCAGGAATTTTGGGTGGGTGAAGGGACATGGATAGCAGAGCAAATATAAAAATCTATAATTACAAAATTGTTCTTGGTTTAGCTTTGCAAACTGTGTGATAAAAATGTATTTGAGTTTACTTTTGTGTTTTAATAGTAGAATCACATTTGTGTAATTGGTAGGAGAATCCAGAAGATGCCCCTGTGGTACTGTGGCTGCAGGGTGGACCAGGCAGTTCATCACTATTTGGACTCTTTGTGGAGAATGGACCATTCATGGTGACAGTGGATGGAAAAGGTCAGTTCATTGCACAATGATTTCCATACAACTGCAAATTATTAGAGGCTGCATGTATAGTTTGCAGCAAGAGTCTTATTATCTCCCTTGGACAAATATGTCTGCCGTGTTATGGTCAACCTCTAATAATATTTATAATGATCAGAATTGTAGAACTGTAACTTTGTCACACATAAAGAGTAGGACATGAAATAAATTGTATCTACATAGACATATATTTTGTTACAAATTTACAGTGATTATTATATGTTTATCTTTTCTTGAAAGATTGTATTTTTGTAGGAAATCATTATTTCATATAAGTAATAATATAAGTAATATTTACTGTAATAAAATCATGTAAATATTAGCAAACATTTTACTTCAGAATTTGGTTTCTGTTGATTGAATCGTGTTGAAAGACATACTTGTCTGTAGAACACAATACAGTCTACTTCATATATAAAATGCAAAACACAATTATTTCAGTAGCCAGATTGGTGTACATATGTGCTACATTTTTCAAGACAAAGATGAATTTTTGGCTAAATGAGTGGAACCCTGCAAAACTAAATTGAGGAACTCCTGAATGGAGTTTGACTTTGAGAAGTGCAGCAATAAGGAGGAGCATTTGACTTTTTTGGACATACTGCAAACACAAGAAACATCACGCATCATATTTGCTGCTCCCTCACAGATATGCAGATACAAAAAGATCATTTTTTTGCTGGGAAAAATCAACAAAAATCTTCGGGGATGTTTGAACATCTAGTCTTAAATGATTATTGACATGAACACAAATGACAATTGTATTACCTTTAACTCCCCCCTCCATCCACTGAACTACTGACAGCAGCAATGGCTGCAACAGATTAGGAAAATACTTCACTGTCCAACTGATTGTAATGACAGAAACTTCTTGTCTATATTTATGGCATGTGTGTGTGTGTGATTAGGATTTTTAACATAGCTGTAAAAAAATTTCAGTCATATCGCTGCGATGTCTGCAGTATGGCAGTTTTATAGTGATGTCTAGCACTGGGGCAACATGCCGCAGACATGTAGCATGATGTCCCACCCAGTCACATTATCCTGACACTAGGCCGACCTGTCCTAACACTAACCTCTTAAAGCTGAGCACCAAGTACCATTTTTGTAAGTCTTTGGTATGACTCAGTCAGGGTTTGAACCCACAACCTCCCGCTTCCAAAGGCAGATGCTCTAAGCACTAGGCCAACGGAGCCATATGTTTATGACTCTTAATGTGTGTGTATATATATATATATATACATATATATATATATATATATATATATATATATATATATATATATATATATATATATATATATATATATATATATATATATATATATATATATATATATATATATATATAATGTTTGTGTGGTTCTGTTACATGAGTGTGGGAACATGTGTGGGGACAATATGGGACAATGCTAAGTGTACCAATTATTTTTGTTAGCATGTTAATGCTTCAAAGAAAGTAGATAGGAATTTCCAGTAATTTTTTATAGGCTTATTTGAAAAGACAACATATTCTCAGTTGGATAATGTTGTTTTAAGGCCACATGCATTGACCCCACCCCTTGGGACCTGAAAGCACACTTTTTTAGTCCCCTTAAAACCTTCTCAACATTGTCTTGGAATTTGGCGGGTATGGTAGCATTATTTTACTTTGCTAAATCTTGTTGTTTGACAGTATGATATTTATAACTTATGAATTTCAATCAATCTAAATTAAAATTAAGGTCTGATTGGTCTTAGATACTAACCGGATTTCAAAATTAATATCTAGTTATTGGGACTTCCTAAGGTTTTTGTTATTTTAGTTGTTCCATGTAACCAACAAAAATATTCAGTTTTTTATTATATACTCTCAAGTGTATTTTTAATGAATTTAACAGTATAGTAAGTGTGCACGTATAGAAGCTGTTTTAGAAAGTTTTAAGGGGCATTTTTGGACCAAAGACTTTCTGAGGTTGTCAAAAGCTTTCCAAGTGTTTGCTCAGTAAAACTTTCTCTTGAGTAATAAAATAAATAGGAATAAATTGATATGAATATTGTGCATCTCAAGCTTCCTACAGCAAGTGCGTATGCCAGATAATTCACATTTTGTATCAATAACCTGTTAACTCCACTAGCTTTATCATACAACGTAATGATGTCATTAAAAGTGACTTTTTATTCTCTGATAACTCCACTAGCTTTATCACATAATGTAATGATGTCATTAAAAGTGGCTTTCTATTCTCTGATGACTCCACCAGCTTTATCACACAATGTAATGATGTCATTAAAAGTGACTTTCTATTCTCTGATAACTCCACTAGCTTTATCACATAATGTAATGATGTCATTAAAAGTGACTTTATATTCTCTGATAACTCCACTAGCTTCATTGTACAAGGCAATGGGGTCTTTAATGTTGACTCTATATTCTCTGTTTTCAGTAAAGCTAAGAGACATCACATGGAACAAGAGGTATTCCCTGATATACATAGATAATCCAGTGAGTTTTTCTTTTCATTGTCAAGAATTAATGTGCCATATACTCTACCATTCCATACACATACTCTACCACTCTATACACATACTCTACCACTTCATTCACATACTCTACCACTCCATACATATACTCTACCACTCCATACACATACTCTACCACTCCATACACATACTCTACCACTCCATACACATACTTTACCACTTCATTCACATACTCTACCACTCCATACATATACTCTACCATTCCATACATATATTCTACCACTCCATACATATACTCTCCCACTCTATACACATACTCTACCACTTCATTCACATACTCTACCACTCCATACATATACTCTACCACTCCATACACATACTCTACCACTCCATACACATACTCTACCACTCCATACATATACTCTACCACTCCATACACATACTTTACCACTCCATACATATACTCTACCACTCCATACACATCTCTACCACTCCATACATATATTCTACCACTCCATACATATGCTCTACCACTTCATTCACATACTCTACTACTCCATACATATACTCTACCACTCCATACACATACTCTACCACTCCATACACATACTCTACCACTCCATACATATACTCTACCATTCCATACATATACTCTACCACTCCATACATATATTCTACCACTCCATACACATACTCTACCACTCAATACACATCTCTACCACTCCAAACATATATTCTACCACTCCATACATATATTATACCACTCCATACACATACTCTACCACTCCATACACATACTCTACCACTCCATACATATATTCTACCACTCCATACACATACTCTACCACTCCATACATATACTCTACCACTCCATACACATACTTTACCACTCCATACATATACTCTACCACTCCATACACATCTCTACCACTCCATACATATATTCTACCACTCCATACATATACTCTACCACTCCATACACATACTCTACCACTCCATACACATACTCTACCACTCCATACACATCTCTACCACTTCATTCACATACTCTACCACTCCATACATATACTCTACCACTCCATACACAAACTCTACCACTCCATACACATACTCTACCACTCCATACATATACTCTACCACTCCATACACATACTCTACCACTCCATACACATACTCTACCACTCCATACATATACTCTACCACTCCATACACATACTTCACCACTCCATACACATACTCTACCACTCCATACACATACTCTACCACTCCATACACATACTCTACCACTCCATACATATACTCTACCACTCCATACACATACTCTGCCACTCCATACACATACTCTACCACTCCATACACATACTTTACCACTCCATACACATACTCTACCACTCCATACATATACTCTACCACTCCATACACATACTTTACCACTCCATACATATACCCTACCACTGCTTACACATACTCTACCACTCCATAGATATACTCTTCCACTCCATACACATTTCTACCACTCTGTACACAAAATTCATGTTTCATTCTGATCTGAGAAAGTGTACAGAATATATGTAATTAGGACTTTGAAATATCATATAGATTTTCTGAACAAAACATAATCATAGGCAGCAACAACAACTTGTACACTGTACCACAATTTGTATCTGCTACCTGTTTATGTAACTGTTTCTTTTTTCTTAACAAGTATCCTTTATTTTTTGCATGCACATGTTGCATATCAATATGTGAAATGAATTGAACTTCAGCAGGGAATTCTTTATGAATGAAATTCATTATGTATGAACAATGAAGTTTTCATTATTTGTACTGAACAAATATTCAGAAGATTAAATATGTCATCTTGAAAATATCAAGCCGAAATTATCTTCTAGATATTTGAATCTAGGACATCCACTAAAAACAAAAGCTTTTTAAACAGTTCTGTTTCTTTCTTTAATCACATTGAACAAATTATGTTGTTTTCATATGAAGAACTAATATTAGTAATTATGACTTCAGGTTGGTACTGGATATAGTTTTACACAAGCTGATGCAGGATACGCAACAAATGAAGCTGATGTCGGAAGAGACTTGTACAGGTAGGAGAGTTCTTTCTATGTCATATCTGAAAGCGAGAAAGAGAGCGAGATTGTCTGTGTCTAATAGCCAGTGCATCATTTAGTATAAATAAATCAATTTATTAAGATCTTGCAATTAAATTAAAATCCGAAAATATATCTAGAAATGTATCATATTGTTCTACAAATACGTATATTATTTACACTATGAAGAAATGGTTTATACATTTAATTACCTAGCATGAGAAAGCTTGCCAGTAGCTTCTTGTGGGTTGGTGGTTCTTTCCAGGGTTTTCCCAGGTTCTTCCTCGACCATTTATTCTGGCCACCATGTATAGCCTCTCTTGTGCTGAAAAATGGCATCAAATCCTACAACAGCAACAACATAATTACCTAGCAGATATTCTATTTCATTACAGTACTAATGTTGGTTTATAATAATTGTATGTTTATATGTCACAGTGTGGAATAACACTTTTCAAGATCAAATAAAAAAGTCTGTAAGTGTGTAATAAACAATTATATTCTTGTGTGATGAACAGAGTTATAACAGGTGTTCATTTTAAATATAATATTGCATGAAATTCTTTAATTACTAAAATATGCAAGCAGTCTGATGTATGTATTCTCCTTGGATTGAAATATAAGCTTTGTGTGATAAAGCTTGATGTTATATTGTGTGCATGCTGCATAATTAATTTAATAACACTGCATTCATTTAAACTGTTTCATTATTTGCAGCTGCCTCTATCAGTTCTTTACTGTCTTCAGTGAATATCAAAAGAATGATTTCTATGCCACTGGGGAGGTAACTTATCCAGAAATAAAATATCCATCACTCAACTAAGAGCAAAAAAGCCATTCTCCTGTCATTTGTTTTTGCCACCTATTATACCCCTTTCTTGCCTGCCATCAACAGTTTGGCTGCAACATAGGTCTTCAAATGATATCTATGACCATACAGCATTTATGTTTTTTTTTGTACAAAAAACATTTGTTTTAGGATGCCACATCTATTCCATCAGGTATTGATAAAAAGTTGATCTCATTTTTGTTTTCTTTTAAAAAAAATTGTTTGCTGCTGATTCTGCTACATTTTTTTATTTTAAATTTTGTTGAAATTTAAACTCCTCAGCCATCAACAAAGTTAGATGTTTTGTGATAAATGTTCGCTAAAGTTTGATGGCTTTTGTTGTGCATATTTATTATTAAAAATTTCTTATAGAATTTATTTATGCAGAAATTTTATCTACAGCCTATCTGGACTCTCAGAAATCGTGAATTTGAAAAATTTTACAATTTAAATTTTACTAGGTTGTCATGAAATACATAGATGACAATAAAAGAAACTCACAGTTTTCATCGCGGTTGCTTGGTTGGTACCAGTTATATGGTATAAAAGTTCTAAAATTAGCTTGGAAATGAGTATTGCTACGATGCAAAGCAATTACAAAGAAGTCCTTAGTAAGGTCATTGCTGTGTCATAAAAACTTTATTATTATTATGGGCATGAGTTAAGATTTATTCATAGTAGTATATGCAAGTTCCTGTATCTGTTCAAATATGACAGTGTGCATATCTTTTCGGTCTTGTATAAAAAATAAAATATTGTTCACAGTTTTTCAACATGGCTTACATTAGCAGTCTTACCTTTTTATATATCTTATGCTACTACCCTATCTGTCTGTCTCTCCAGTAACCTTTCCTTTCCTGCACTATGATTTTAGTTCCTCAGCTTGTACCATTAGCAAAATATGTTGATTGCTTTTACTTTTTGTAAGTAAGAAATCTGTTGATTTTATGATGAAAATGTCAATGGTCAAAGTTCGAAAGAATGAAAATGGTTTTGGCACAATTGCATTAGTTCTGCATCATATACCTGCATGGACTTTTGTAGATAGCTTGCCCTAGGGTTAGGGAAGAAGGCTATTGACCTTTTGTCAGATTGTCCAATGTTCAGGTAATTGACACTAAAAGAAGAAAAATGGTTCTGCACCATAACATTAGTTCTACATCATGTCATCCTGACCAAACTTTGTGGATATTTTGCACTTGGGTGAGAAAGAAGCCTATTTAATTTGGGTTGAGAAAGTCAAATGCCAAGGTTGCTATGACTGAAAAACAAAAACAGTTTCTGCACAGTAACATTCGTTTTCAACCTCAGACCAATACCAGTCTTTGCAAAATTACTTGCACCTTGGGTAAGGATCAAGCCTTTCAATTTTAGGTCTGCATCACATGTCTAAATCAGTCTTTGCAGACAGCTTACACTTTGGGGAGGCAATTAGCATATCAAGTTATGAAATGCCAAGATCAATGTAGCTGAAAGAAGAAAAATGTTTTTTGCAGAATGTGGATAAGTTAGGTAACAAAGATGCTTTTGAATTTGGCGGTCTAAGGTCATTGTCACTGACTGAAAAAGAGCAATAATTTCTGAACAGAAATTTCAGTTCTTGATAATAAAAAATAATGTTTTCAGTTGTAGACTGCATACTTTGACCAAAGGTGCTGTAATTGAGACTCATTGATCAACACTCTCCTGAATCAGCTATGTCCTTATAGTTTATTTACAGGGAGCTGTTAATCAATTTGCTATTCACTGTACTCTTGTTTGCATCTTACCACTTTAATTTTAACACATGTATATTTTTTATTATATAGACTCCTGTCATTTTGTTTTTTAGTTGGAGTGAAATTTGTCTGTTTTCCGTTCTCAGGAGAGGTGTACTGCTGTATGAGAATACATATTTTGTTTGAATTTCTTTGGTTTATATTTTTGAGAGTTAATGTATTCAAAGGTTTCTTGTCCTGGAGTTTGTACCCTTAAGTGTGTTCTTTTGTTTCAGTCATATGCTGGCAAATATGTCCCTGCCATCTCCTACTACATCCACATGAAGAATCCAACAGCAGCCATGAAGATAAACATGAAAGGCATGGCTATAGGAGATGGTCTTACTGACCCAGAAACTGTAAATATTCCCACTTGATATTTGTCTTGTCACCTGATCACATGTTTGTACAGTTAGTATGACATTGATGGTGTGTTCAACATGTCATCTGATAGCATATTTGTATGGATAGCATGACATTGATGATATGCTCAACTTGTCATCTGATAGCATGTTTGTACAGTTAGTATGACATTGAAGATATGCTCAACATGTCATCTGATAGCATATAATTATATACAGTTTGTATGACATTGATGATATTTTCAACATGTCATCTGATAGCATATTTGTATGGATAGCATGACATTGATGATATGCTCAACATGTAATCCGATAGCATATTTGTACAGTTTGTATGACATTGATGATATGCTCAACATGTCATCTGAGAGCATATTTGTATAGTTACACAACTCGTGGGATCCCTTTCCAAGCCACTTTGACAGCTTGATGTAGATGGAAGTGGCATACTTTTTTTTATATACTTTCCTCCATTGTTTAAACAGTAATATCTAAACTTGCTTATTAGTCTGACTGCAGACTGAACAGACCCAGATTTGCCATCACATATTGCACTGGTTGATCAGGGTCTATACAGTTTGTTAAGAGTAATCAGTAGAACAAAATACTTTTATATCTGACCTGCTGGCACATTATATGATAACAAGTCAGGTTCTATGTTGTTTGCATTTGGACTATACTTATAATCAAGTATATGCAGTAATTATTTGACAGCTGTGACAGGAGATGAAGGTTAGGATGGCGTAGGATTTTACTTGTACAGTCCTTCATTGATCTGACAGTTCACTTATACAGTTGTCATCTGTCCACAATGGTTTCTGCTTGATTACGACACATGGACACGGACAGAATTTTGCTGTATTCATAGTCCATACTTGGGGTCGTTTCAGTAGAAATAGTCACCCCAGTGCCTGAGCTTCACTGATGTCGCAAATCACAATTTTTTTTCCTTATTGGTGACAAAATATCCCATCTGGCAATTTTTGGGTGACAACATTTTTGGCTTTTGAAAATTGTATATAGTCTTGGGTTTGGAGTTAAGAAATTCAAAGGCACCATGACAAAAAGCTGCAGACTTGGATATAAAATTGCACTGTAATCTATTGTTACATATACAAATCCTTTGTTCATATTGACAAACCACCCTAACATGGCATAGTTATATTATAATCCACTATGCTGATGTCTGGCCTTAGTACTCTGTGCTGGAATATAACCCAAATAGTCATGCTACCTGACTAGCAAAAATCAACCAACTCAGAAGGTGGGAACAGGAATGACTACAATCTACCAGATGATGGCATTTTTTTTTCTTTTTGAAAAAAGTGCCAGAAAAAATAGATTTGGTGCCAGAAAAAATAGATTTGCTGAAACTTCAAAGAAAACTGATTACCTCTGAATCATCGATCGTTTTGTATATATACTAAGCAAACGAAGATAAACAAACCATCTCCATCAGTGTTTTACAGTTATTTGATATTGCTACAGCAATAATAAACAGGCATTTGTTTGGTCCTTCTAAGAGGGCCTTTAGCGGTGCCTTCAATAACACATGAACCATCATCAATGCAAGCTGAAGACCTTTGATCAAATTATGTCAGCAACAAACTTAAATAAAAGCATTGTTTCATTTTTCATAGTGATTGGAACATATTTATTGTGCTGTGAAAGTTTGCTGTTTGCAAAAAAAAGTTCATGCTCACAATCGCTACCAATGGCGGCATAAAACCCAAATTAAAGTTCCAATATTTTGAAAAAATGGATCTCTGGCCATTGAGTTAAATGAAGGTGGTACATCCCGCAAGAATGTTAAACTTTTTAATTAGTTCACATATTTTCATTTCCCTATGAATAACCTCATCCCCTTGGTTGCCTCAGCATCATGGTAGTTGTCTCTGGCTGACCAAAATCTAGGTAAATTTAAGTACATGTACATGTAGCATATAAACAACTATGCAGCCACATTTTACTAGGATAATAAATATCAGAGTGAATTGTTACGTGAACATGACAATGGGATGTAGATCAGACTAGGACTACCATTTGTTATATATACGTTTTAGCTGTGTTTTCTAACAGGATTTGACTGATACTTGAATTTTTAACATATGAACTAATACTCAAATTCATGGATATTTCATATGCATGTATTTTATTTAACACATTGTGGAGTGTACTACACAAATTTAAGTTCTCAATATACAAGTGTATTTCTGACCTATTGTCTTCATTTAATCAGAATTTCCATTTTTTTTCTCTGCATAAATCCTAGTCACTGCTGAAAGGTCATCTCTTAAAAATTTTACTTGTATGTGAAATTTAAATTTATTTTCAGCACCACCCCCACTTATCTAAATGTTAGCTTATGTCAGCAATATTACCTTGATGCTGAGGATGCTGAGATAAACAAATAATATTGTATTATGAAAATAGTGACATTTGTAAAAGAAATTGTCAACAGAATATTGAGGTTGGAGATTTTTTTGGCAACTACTTTTTTAAAGCCAGCACCAACCTAGGGTTTGCTCACATATGCAGAGAAAGCAAACTTGACTCTTCTTTTTCTTGAGTCAACATCAACCCATTGTGCCTTTAAGGCCAGTGAGAGCTTTCTTTTTTTGAGCACATTATGACTTCTTGTGCCTCATTTGTGTTAAAAAAGAGAAGTATTAAGTTGACTAAACAGTGTTGTACCCTAAAATTTGGGTCTCATGTCGACCATGACATTATTATGGAGATAGCCTGTTATGTTCATACTTTCTGGGACAAGATTTTTATCCTTTACTGATAATGTGGATACAAAACATAAATTATTCACTCTTGAGTAAACTTTACTGGAGTAAAGTGCATTTATATATGTTTCTGATATGGTTGTTCATATCTGTGTTGAAACCCGTAGTTCATTTAAAAGGCAGATCACAAGATGATTCTACTGGTATTCTCATGACATTGCATTTTTTCAAGAAAATGGATTCATGCAAATTGATTCTTTTGCAAATGGCAGATGGTTGCTTGTAGCAGAAGTTGCTCCAATCACGTTTACTGTACTTTAATCTGTGGATTGAAGAAGAGGTCATGTTGTTTCCATAGAACGAAAAAGATTGATTGGGTCTTTTAATTTGTTGTTTTTAGAAACTACAAAATTATAAAAAAATTGTACTTTATGAAAACTAGTGAATTTACAGCCAAATGATAAATCATACGATGTAAAGCTACTGTACAGTGTTGGAAGTTAATTGTCATTTTATTGATTATTTTCAAAGTATTCATTTGAAAATGTAAAGTTTTGATAAATTTACCTGATTGCAGATGATATCGGAGTATGCTGGCTTCATGTACAGCCTTGGTCTGCTTGATGAAAAACAAAAGATATACTTCCAGTCGATGACTGACCAGGCTGTGGCCTACATTCATGATAAACAGTTTCTCAGAGCTTTGCAGGTGAGATGTGCCCATCTAGTAAAGAGGCATAAAGTCGCACAAAATAACCTGAACTCACTAAATCCAGTAAAATGTCCATTATTAAGAATTCACAAAATCAGTATTGTCATACAGTCTTACAGTTATCATATTTTAAAAACTAATTATAACATGATTACAGGTATCATACAACATTATTATGAACTAATTAAAACATGACACAGTTTGGTCTTATAATGCAGCATTCTGTTAACTGATTTGATTTTGATAACTTTCAACAAGTACATATGCACCAGAGTTGTTAGAATTTCATTAAAATATACACATTAATTTTGTTGTCTCTTAAGATTTTTACATATAAGTAAGTTTTTACTTATTTACTTATAAATAAGAGAATTTTTTGGACATATAATTTTCTAAGGATTTAAAAGGTGTCCCACAGCTTGCAAATTGATTTTTTTTAATGTATCCCAGAACATATAGTGCACAAAAAAATTACTTTAAAATTAATTTATGGCATCCCAACAAATATGGTGTACCAACATATAAGATGAATACAGTAATCCCCTGTTTATAATAGATCATTTTTCATATCTAGTCACAATAACGTTCTGTGACTCAGAAATCACACAAAAGTTTAAATAAAAACAAATGAAAATGGACAAAAAACTACTCACATAGTGACCCAAGCATTGGGATAAGAAAGTTGAAGACATGTGCCACAATGACAAGTTCACCATTCTTGTTGAAAATCCTGTCTCTATTGAAGTCAAAACTCCCGATTAAATTTGGGAAACCACCCGCTTTGTCCTGTGCAGACTTCTGTTCTGTCACATGACTGTGTACTAATTAAACCCATAATGAATAATTTAGACAGATTTTTGTGTACTGTTTTGTAAAGATAAAAAAGATCATTAATTATTTGATTAAAATAGAATACATGTATACTAGATTCTGTACAAATGCAATAGTTTAAGAGCTCAAAACATGTAAGTGATCTAATGCTATTACTCTTTTTTGCATAATGTTTCCTGTTTCACTCTTCATTTAATTGATTCTACTCATTTTTTTCTTTTCAGATATTTGATTCACTACTTCTTGGAACCAGATATCCCTCTTACCTGTTTAATGTCACAGGAACCAAAAATTATTACAACCTTTTACTGACTGAGGTAAAGTGTGTGATTATTATTTCTGACTGGTACATAAAGATAGAGAAATATAGGCAATACAGTTTTTGTGCTGATTATAGCAATAAGGTGATCACCTTTACTGATACTAAAAGCCATCTGACATTAACAAACTCCTCACTGGCATAAAACTCACTCATACTGTGTTATGTGACTTTGCAAATTTGATTGAAAAGTCAGAGATGCCTTTTGACAAGCCATGAAACACATAACAAATAACTAGGGTATTAAACTGAAGATGCTTTAGGATATGAAGAAATTCACATATACGGCAAATGTGATATAATCAGTGTCAGATTCTAACCAGGAGCTAAGACAGTATTAAATCAGTTTATCCTAATTATTTCTATTCTTCTGTTTTGTTCTAATAATTTATTCATCTTTTAATAACTGTGTGAATATGCAAAACTCAACACAAATGTAAATTGTTGGTATTAAATCATGCCGCATTTACACATTTCATCACATGCAGTTCATGTTCTGAGCTGTAGTTATTTGTAGCAAGTGTCATGGCTGGGTAAATTGTTTAAGTTATTTAGAGTCTCAATGTTAGGAACTTTTCAAAACTTTTTTAAATGAAAAAATTAGTTTAATTTATCACAAATTAACTTGTTAGTTTGTGTGTATTTACTGATTAATAAATGTTGATTTATTATCAAAATTTCATACTTGCAATCTGTGAGATTGCCACTGCACTCTGTTAATTGTTTACCTTGATTACACAAACACTGAACTTTGTAGAATAGACCAATCATACATGTAAATCTTGTGGCCATTTTTTATTAAAGAAACTTTTAGATAGAAATGGTCTAAAACTCCTTTAAAAATGATCATCCTGAAAGCAGGCATTGAAATTGTCAGCTACTATATTTACTTTCACAGTGTAGACAATATTACTGAAGACACAAATTATGCTTTCTGTTGCATAACACTTACCTTTAATCCTAGAATTTACTATTTATGAAAGAGAACAAAAAATGTGAATACTTTTTTGTTATTACAATGTGACAGCTATATACTTTGCATTCCAGGAGGAACATGTAATAAGGGAGTTTTTTTCTTGTCCTCATGCAATTAGTATTTCTTTGTTCCTGTAGATATTCTGTTTTTCACTTTTTTGTGTGTACATGTGTGATTTGGATTTATAACATAGCTTTAAAATAATTGTCAGTCATATCGCAACAATGTCTGCAGTGTTGCACTTTATAGTCTAGCACTGGGACATTATGCCACAGACACATAGCACGATGTCTCACCCCTTTACATTATCCTGATACTAGGCTGACCAGTCCTAATACTAACCTCTTAATGCTGAGCACCAAGTGAGGCAGCTGTAAAACCATTTTTATAAGTTCTGGGTATTCCTTTGCTGGGATTCAAACCCACAACCTCCTGCATCCAAGGCGGATACTCTAACCACTTAGGCCACCAGAGCAGTGTTATTCACTAGTAAATAAGGAAGAATTTTGTAACCGCATTGACATAATTTTAAAAAAGACAGTTACTGCAAATGCACTCTAGTATTCTTTCTAATGTGACATTAAATATCATCCGTTACATAAGATCATGGAGCCAATATTTCTGTTCATTCCCTTTACATTGTTTTACACTACTTATCCATAATATATTAGAACCTTCTGCCAAACAATTATCTCAAAACAGATGGTCTTACATAGCAGTGGTCTTTCAAGACAGGATTTACTGTAATAATAATAATGTGTTTGTACAAAAGAACATGTTTCTTCTGAAATGTCTGCAAATGTTAGCTACTGTAGAAAACTAGACTTAATATTTCTTCCCATAATTATTTGGATGCATGCAGGTCATTAAAGCATAACTCCTCCCCCCCCAAAAAAAAAAACAGAAATTAAACTCTTCCAATCTTGATATTATTGACTGTAAATTTTCAAAAGAAACTTAAAGATTTTTGTACACACTAACTTTGTCTTTATATATTTATTAATGATCTGTTCGTTAACATTTTATGTCTATATTTTATTAATGATCCATTCATTAACATTTTTTGTCAAACTGTATATGGTGCTAAGAATATTGTATCTATGAAAATTACATGGTTCAGGTTTACAGTGTGTCATGGTTTGTAATCTCAACAGTGCAGATGTAATTCGAGGTACAGATCATTGAAGTGGAGGAGTTGGGAGAAATTGTTACATGCATTGCCTCAGTTTTGCACATGCTGCCTCTGGTTATTGAACCTGGATCTACATTGTTACTAAAGGAATGTCACCACTTTGATACCTGGCCGAGTCATACCAAAGACTTACAAAAATGGTACTTATAGCTGCCTCGCTTGGTGCTCAGCATTAAGAGGTTAGTGTTAGGATTGGTCAGGATAGTGTGACTGGGTGGGACATCATGCTACATGTCTGTGACATGATGCCCCATTGCTAGGCATCACTATAAACTGCCACACTGCAGACATTATAGTGATATCACTCAAAAATTGTTAAAGCTATGTTACTAATCCAAATCACACACACACACAGTAAAGAAGTATGCTAACCACTAGGCTCTATCCTATTCTGATAATACTGCTTGAAATAACTTTTGATGAAATTGTTTATTCTCAAAAAGGGCCTGGAAAGTGCAGTAGTAAGACACTTGCTTTACAGTTCTCCTATCTCAGGCTTGATCTCTGGTTCAGGAATATGCAAGGACAAAAGTGATCCAGTTTCCTCCAAAATCAAAGACCAACAAACATTAATTCTGAGCTGTTATTAAGAGAATATGATACAAGTTGTTGGGACTTCTTGAAAAACTAATACTGATTAAATGAAAGCAAAACTTTACAAATTTATCTTCATGCTGCTTTTACAGAAACCAGCTGACTTTAATTACTATGTCAGTTTTGCAACCTCTGCAGAGGTTAGGAGGTCAATACATGTGGGGAACCTCACCTACAATGATGGTGAAGAGGTAAAGCTGCACCTAGCTAATGATTTCATGGATACAGTCAAACCCTGGGTTGCTGTTCTGATGGAGAATTACAAGGTACTCCCAACTAATGCTTACATTAAGTAAAAATTGTTCAACAGACTAATGGAAAGGGAAACTTTAGGATATACATATGTTTAAAATTCTTTTTCTGCACAGTCTGTAAGTTGTATGAACGAGGATTTTAATAAGAGAAACATAATCAATAAAAGTTCTACAAAGGCTCTGTAATTTAGTTTGCTAAAGTATGTTATGTATCAATTTAAAACTGTATTTCATTGCTGTTTAAAACAGGTATGCTGCATGTTTTCAGCCTAGTTTTCCACCAGTGGAACTATTTTATACAAATCACAAAAGTCAGGGTTTGTATTGACATGATAATGTCCATCCTGTGATCTGTCACCTTTTTCTTTCAAGACAATAACTTTTGACAAGATTTACCTTTGCCAAACTTTGTTGATGGCTTGCTCCTGGAGGAAGGAAGAAACATGTTGGTTTTAGAGTATGTCAAAGGTCAAGGTTGACTTAAAGAAGAGAAGTGTTCTGCATAGTACTCATGGTTCCACAGCACAGATGTGGACTAAACCTAATTGATGGCTTGTACAGGGATTAAGGAAAATGCTTATGATTTTTGGGTCAGAAGATCACAGGTCAAATGAAAAATAGTTTTGCAAAATAAAATGTAAGTTTGACCATTTACCTTCACCAGAGTTTGTTATTGGTTTACATTTTATGTAAAAAAGAAGGAAATTATCTTTTGGGTCAAAATATGAAGGGTCAAGGTTATTGTCCTTTTGAGCAGAAATATGGGTTTTTGCAAAATAACTTCAGTTTTAGATCATGTACCTTGACTAGCTTTTGCAGAGAATTTGCACTTCAGGTATGTAAGAGATGGCTGATTTTGGGTCAAGTTATCTAAGGTCAGGATCATTATGACTGAAATAAAACTCAATTTCACAGAATAAAATCTATTCTAGAGTAAGTTCCTTGACCATACCTTGTGGCTGGCTTGCATTTATGGTTAGAAAGAAACTTTTGGGGTCAAAGGTCATGGTAAGTCTAGTCAGAAAGTAGTGGTTTCTGCACAGTAAGTGTAGTTCACTGACTGCATACATTGACCAATACTCAAGGGCCTTGAGACCCATTTTTGAGTAATCTCCAGAGTCATCCTAACTATGTTAGTTCCTTGATAGAGTACTATGAAAATAAAATGCAGTCATGTAATGTACCACACATATACTTTTGTTGCCCTTGAACCTGTTGTAGAGAATCCCCCACACTCTGCCCAGACTGTAAAACATGGCAGTGTAACCTTTAAAAATCAACAATATTTTCTGCTCTTACAAGAAAATGTCACCGGAAAAAGTTAAGGTCGTCATGAAAACCTCTGTATCAACTGCCCTTCTTGCCGTAAGCCATTGGTGTCAAAATTATCACTATAGTTTGCAATACATGTACATTAATGGTAATTAAAGTGATGCAGCACAAAGTAATGTATGTTACCTGAAACAGTACTTGTATCACCTTATCAGTAATGTCATTGATTTTTGTCAGATTGCCAGTTTGTGCTTGAAAATAATGATGAGTTGACATAAGGGTTGCATCAATATTTCTCACAAGATCTATTTCATTGGGACATATTTTAGTGAGGTAGGCATTGTTCATGGGTTGTTATTTTTTTTTCATTCACCTAATACAGCTTCATGTTTCATTATTCATATTGAACAGTATACATTATGGCTTGTAAATATCAACAAACTTCACTTGAAGGGTAAAAGCATCATGTCCCAAGAAATAAAGGAATTACTATTGTGCCTGTCACAGTTGACTTAGGTTTTATGTCTTACTATGAATAATCCTGTATCTGTCGATATACTGAAGGGTGGTGCATATCTTTTTGTTGTTGTGCTATAATGCATTTTTCTAGAGTTAAATATATGTACTAAATATGATGAATCCTGTGTGTGCAACTGTTCCCAAAAGCATTGGATGAATTGACTGAAAACTTGGCTGAAATGATGTACATTAGAGTAACATGTGCATATTGTTCTGTCATCATCCCCATTTCTGGTGTTGTGCTCTGTTGCATTTTTGTAGAGTTGTCCTCATTTCTGGTATTATGCTCTGTTACATTAGTTGTGTCTCCATGTATGGTGTTATGTTCCTTTGTATTATTCTAGATTTGTCTCCATGTATGGTGTTCTGTTGCATTATTCTAGAGGTGTCCCATTTCTGGTGTTCTGTTGCATTATTCTAGAGTTGTCCCATTTTGGGTGTTCTGTTGTATTATTCTAGAGTTATCACCATTTCTGGTGTTATGCACTGTTGCATTATTCTAGAGTTATCCCCATTGCTGGTGTTATTCTCTTTTTCATTATCCTAGAGTTGTCCCGATTTCTGGTGTTATGCTCTCTTAAATTGTTCTAGAGTTATCACCATTTCTGGTGTTATGCACTGTTGCATTATTCTAGAGTTGGGACTATTTATGGTGTTTTGCTCTGTTTCATTTTTCTAGTGTTGTGTCACCATGTTTGGTGTTAAGCTCTGTAGCATTATTCTAGAGTTGTCCCCCCATGGTGTTAAATCTACTTAATCTATATAACTTGCACCATGCTTTCTAGAAAAATGGGGATGGTCATTCATGTCCTCTGGATGAAAGTAAAGTTGCATTTATATCTTACCCTTCATTTTTATATTCAGACTAGTTGAATTTGTCTCTTGCCCTTCATTTTTATGAACAGACTAGTTGAATTTGTCACTTGCCCTTCATTTTTATGAACAGACCAGTTGAATTTGCCTCTTGCCCTTCATTTTTATATTTAGACTAGTTGAATTTGTCTCTTGCCCTTCATTTTTATGAACAGACTAGTTGAATTTGCCTCTTGCCCTTCATTTTTATGAACAGACTAGTTGAATTTACCTCTTGCCCTTTATTTTTATGAACAGACTAGTTGAATTTGTATCTTAACCTTCATTTGTATGCACAGACTAGTTGAATGTGTATCTTGCCTTTCATTTTTATACACAGATTTTTAAAAAAAGCTGTAGTCAGTTCGTAAGTAAAAACAAAAAACTTTCAAACAGATTTCATGAGCTTCCTTTTATACTTTTCATTTGCCCCTGTAGGTTATGTTTTACAGTGGACAGCTGGACATTATTGTAGCTGTGCCCATGACAGAGGCATTCCTCTTAACAATCCCCTGGAGTGGACAGGATATATACAAAGAGGCAGACAGACTGATCTGGAAAATTAATCCTAATGACACAGAAGTTGCTGGTTATGTCAGACAAGCCAGAAACTTCTACCAGGTAAAGTGCAATTATGACACCAACACTGACATTTTTTAAGTGTCATGACATAAGTTTGATAAGAAATGCTAGAACATAAATTCTGTTAAAAGTCATATAGCATTTGTGTATATTTAATTTGTATTGTGTGGTTGACTTTTGTCCATAATTGAGGATAGGAGTTTATGCCTATCTGAATACTGTTGTTTTTTTTAACACCACATTATATTGCTAATTTTTGTCAACGACTGTAGAGAGTATTATTATTTGTAAGTAAGCATGTTTACTTGAACCACAGTTCAGGACATTGGTATTAGCCTCAGGAAAACATGGTCTACCTGTTCTTTGCCATGTAGCTTGCTAAAATTGAAGTATTAGACCAGATAATGTTGCCAACTTAGTATGTTCTGGAAATTAACTTTTGATCCTCATCCTGGCCCTCATATTGTGTTTTAAGTTTTTATATAAAGGTAATAATCAACAGAATTACTCATTCATATCTTAACATCAGTCTTGTGAGAAATCATTTTAGTTGTGTTTCAGTTAACATTTGACAGGATTTATTTATTTAAATTATTCATTAGAATTACAAAGTGCTTTTTTACTTTAGGACTAAGTCAATATATTGGGATTATTGTGAATTTATTTTAAACCATTTTGGATTATATCAATTTCATACATCAAGGCTTAGCACATCATCACTATTGGTACATCAGCACTTTCAAAATTGGTTCTGCAGAATACCACTGGAATTCATTTGGAATACTCTATACTTTTTGACTTGTGATAGAACTTTCATGACTATTTGAGACCTAATTCATAATACTGTTAGTTCATTTTAAATTTTCACTTTGTATTCTAGGGAAGTAAATTATTTGTTAAATTTTACAAAACTTGGTTTTGATCTTTTCCAGTTACTTAGTTTAAGACCATCAATTCCTAACGTAGAAATTAGAGCCAAATACCACATGCTTACATCTGAGCCATTATGAGAATATGCTTAACAATCCAAATACAATGATTACGTTTAAACCTGCTTTTCAGTAATTTAAAAGAATATGACAAAATGAAACTGACACCTTTTTCCAATATCTACTTTGGATTGCACAGAAGAAGTCCATTTCAAATAGTATGAATTTTAAGAAAATGTTATTATAACATTTAATGCTAGAGGGTTCTTTGTTGATAATGTTATATTATTGAGTGTTGCAGGTTTTATTGTCACCGCCTTGATCTGACTCACTTTAAACAATTTCATGATAAGTGTAACAACATGATTCTTTCTATGTAACCAGACTGATTTACTATCTTTGTTTTCATTTTCAAGGTGATTGTACGAGGAGCAGGGCACATGGTGCCATATGACCAAGCTGCCCGCGGGTGGGACATGATCCAAAGATTTATAGAAAACAAATCTTTTTTTGTAGGCAAAGGTCTTTCTGCATCATAATCTGCTAGAGATATTTAAAAAAAGAACAATATAAAGTACATAAATATTTCAGTATTACACACACAGACACACACACAAACACAGACACGCACATGCACAGACACACACTCACAGACAGAGAAACAGACACACACACAGAACCAGACACAAACACACACACACACACATGCACAGACACACACACTAATATAATAATAAAAGTATCCCTGTCCAAATAACACCCACTGTCTCATGAAATGTGTCCTAAATTGAACTTAATATCATTCTTTCCTCGTCAGATCTTGCCACTGGCACAAATTGTATTCTTGTGGGCTGGATCTCTTTTCCAGCTAATGGTCACTGGAAGTATTCCATTCATCTGTAGATAGGACAATTTCACGTCACAAATAAATTCATAGATATGATGATTCCAGTTTTAGAAGGAAATTCCAGACTTTGATCATGATTCCCAAAATCAAAGATTTTGGCATAAATTCATGCTTTTTATTTTAACCTAGTAAATGTGTATTTCTTTTAATTAAAACATTAGCTTACTTACTAGTATATGTAGAGAGAATTATTGATGATGTATCTGGTCTTCAATCAACTCAGAAGCTCTTAATTATGACTTACAATCAAAACTCCATATAGGTTATCCTCTCTTAGGCAATTTCTTGTCATTTCTTAAGGTGCATCGTACCATGTATAAATCTATGATTACAATTGCTGACTCTATTGTAATGCTGTATTACAACACTGCCTCACTAAATGAAGATTCTGTAAATTGTTTCAGTTGCCCAAACAAAAAATCTCGTATTGTAAGCTAACTCATTCTTGCAGAAGATGTATTACATTATTGCATGGCAGCCATGTCTCTCTTCTTGCTGCATTTCACACATCATAAGGGTTAACTCCCTTTAGGAGTGTACTGGGAATTTCAAAAACCGTTTATATTCTTTTGTTTGTAACTGCCGACATAAACATTAAATCAATATTCAAACCTACTTAGATTTATTATTGCCTTTATTGTTATATCTTTGATGTGAAATAGCATGAATAATTTTAAAAATTTCAATATTGAAAGCAAGTTAAAACAAATGGAAATAAACTACTTGCTTAATCTGCAACCTTTCTCTTCTAACAAAAGGCTCTACTTTGTGCACAAAAAAACTATTGTATCATTTCTTGTGTATTTCCATTGATTATTCAAACATTTTCTTATAACTTATTTAAGAAGTTCACATATTATTAGTAGGGAGGAGGATTTATGTTTTGATTCACTTCTCATCCATGTTGTTCAGTTCTGTACATTATAAGAACATCAGTGAATAATAAATTTTAATTAAGGAAGAGAGTTAATTTTATTTGCTAATGAAAACAACAGAACATTACAGCATCAGAAATATGACATTCTATAATAAAAAAACTGGGAAGGTCAATATGCCATTACAATTTACCTTGTTTCATGAAAATTCTTGATTTATTTTAAACTGTACAAGGGATTCCAAATTTTATATTTGCAGTTATCACATGTATGTAAGCTGAATTCATTATATTTTCACAATTTTTGATGTCATTGTATTATTTGTATTCTAATGTGCAAAAATAAACAGATTGCATATCTGGATTTGTTACTTTATTCAGAGTGATCATAGACTCTCTGTTATTGTACCAAAATACAATGGCCAAGATAATGATTTAATAATTTATAAAAATCCTTGTTGTTTTCAAACTTGCTCATGTTTTTCCCATACATGTATTTTGTCATGTATGAAGTCAGCCTGTCCATCCATCAGTCTATTTATTTATCTATATACCCCATTTGCTGTAAACTGTGGATTATCATTGTTATTCCCTGATTATAAATAAGGCAGGAATACATGGTATTGGGCTTGTCCATCAATTACATGTGTACATACTTATGTCCTGGGGGCCCCTAGTGGCTGAGTGGTCTAAAGCGCTCTCCGTTATGGATCACTGCCATCTCACCTCTGCTTGCGTGGGTTTGAGTCTCAGATTCGGCTAATGTGGGTATGTGAGAAAGCTTGCCAGTAGCTTCTCATTGGTCGGTGGTTCTTTTCGGGTTTTTCCTGGGTTCTTCCTCCACCATTAATACTGGCCGCCATGTATGGCCTATCATGTGCTGAAAAATGGCGTTAAACCCAACAACAACAACAACAACTTATGTCTTGTGTGCAAGTACTCCTGCATCTTTCCATGAACAGTGTTCAGATTTGGTTACTAACATCAGGTGAAGATAAGCATTTTGCTCTGTCATGCTCCAGGTTTCATTGTCATCCATCAAACAACAATTGCTGGTTATGAGTTAGGAGGATGTATTTCTTATCTGACTTTTATCAAACTTGGAATGTAGGTTTATATGATCAAGATCTCTGAAGACTATAATAACTAAAAGACCATTTTGGAATTCGTATTTCTGGTCTGACTTTGATGAAACTTGAAATGAGGTCGTATATAATAAAGGTGTGGAACTACAGGACAATGAGCAAGATTAAGGCATACTAATAAAGTGATCTTGTGTCTGATTGGCTGAGCTTGTAATGACTGGAAAAGTCAAATTTCTGATCTGATTCTAATAAGACTTTAAGCATAGGTTTATACCATTAAGAATTCACATGAGATAGACAAGAGGTGGGATCCATGCAATGCTTATAAATGCACTGATCTTGCATATTATTGGCTATGTTTTTTTTATTATGTAAACTTTATTTCAGACATCAACTTTTGTAATTGGTCTCTCAAGTTTGGTAATGAGCCAACTTCATGTATATTACTGAGGTGATCTTGCATGAAATTAGCTGAGCTTGTAACTACTCTTGAAGCCATATTTCTGATCTGATTTTGATCAAACTTGGAATGTGGGTTTTATCACCAAATTCTCCGATTAGTTCAATAATGAGCAAGGTTAGCATGAAATGATATTGCAGCAGATTGACCAGTCTTGCTTCTGCTGTATTTCTTATCCAATTTTGATCAAACTTGATAAATAGGCTTAAATTTGCATATAATTATGAGCAAGGTCTGCAGATATTAATTATTTGATTTTGAATTGGATTGAGTTTGTGAACATTATAGCAACCATACTTCTGGTCTGACTTGTATGAGACTCATTAAATTGTCTTATATCATCATAATGTTGAATGAGTCGATTCATATTTACATTGTAATTGATCTGGTATTTGATGGACAAACCTTGTTACCACTCTGGAGACAGAAGTTCACTTAGTATTTGTTCTAACTTGACAAGCAAAATGAAATTATGTATCCTGTTTCCTTGCTTGATGCAGACACTGGTATGTTTCAAGTTAAAATGACTATAACTTTCCTGGATACAAAGAAGTGCATGAACATGACAAGACTGTGCTTACAGCAAAACTTTTACATAAAATTTTATCAAAGATTTTAAATGACTTTGACCTTGCCTGGAGGGCATATGGATATGAAAGAGCAAAGCAGAGCTACCCAATTATTAAGTCCAACATACAGTATTAGTAAAAACAATCTACTTAATACAGTATGTGGCAGTTTAGAGCTAGCTTTCATGGGATAAAAACCAGAAACTAGCACAGTCAGTATTTATTGATAACACTATTGATAACACTATTACAGAAATTGATTATAACTTTTGGAGTTTATTCCTAACACTGTTCAGCATTCGTTCCCATTGGGATTTACAGAGCTGATTAAATCAATTAGTTTTTAATTTTCAGTAATTGTATGCTGAAATATATAAGCTCATATTAGTTCCTCTCAAAAAGCATCAAACAGAAGTCACTGAATTGGACAGAAAGCATCCTGGCATAAAAGGATTTCTAGTTTGTACAAATAATACCAATTTGCAATCAAATATTACTGCCATTCCTAAAGAAAAGCATGAATGAATTCTCAATCACAGCTCAAAAGAATTTTACAGTCTTTTACTGAAATTACCCTGGTATTAAGGGCTTCGAATTTTTGTAGGTAAAGTCTGTCCAACATCAGGTTTTGCTGGCATTACTAAAAACAGTTCAGGCTTTATTAATTACTTCTCCAGAACCATTTAACAAAATTTTGCCAAATTTGACATTCGGTATCCAACATTGAAAGCATTTCAAATGTATACAAATGGTACCCATCACGATCAAGTTTGTCTGTTACCAAAAATAGGAAAATACCAAAAAAGACATTTAAACAACATTATTTGAAAGAGCTGTTTAAAGAATTTGACTAACTTTGACAAATAGATGCAAAGAAAACTTTGACAATTAATTACTGGACCCTTTTCAAAACATCAGAGGATACAAATAATTCATTATCTATTTTCATTTTAGTATATAATTGGTACAGCAAGCAGAAGGTTTATGTGCATTTGAGTAGGTAGTTTCTAAGCCTTTGTGGATGACTAATGGTGTTCAGCAAGGTGGTGTGTTGTCTCCGTTTCAATTTATTGGATACATTGATTACCTTTGTCACAACAGAATAAATCAAATGCTGTATGTGACTGTTTATGAATAATTTCAGCATTGCCGATTATCTGTTGGCATTTAGCTCATATATTGGAGGATTTTGAAAACTTTAAAATATGTGAACAGTTTGCATTAAAACTTTGTAAATGAACATGTGTATTTGGGCTATGTTATTCACTCTAATATGTCAGATGAAGGTTATTTAGAAAGACAATATTGTTTTCTCTGCATATGGATGAACATGATCTTAATGCTATGCAAATCATGTTCTGTGGATGTAAAACCAAAAAAAACTATTTAAAGCATATTGTATATTATAAAAATCTGTGTTACAATCATGGATATCATTTTCTAATGTGTGTTACAACAATGGGCTTATAATGGGTATTATTTTTTAATGTGTGTTACAATAATGGGTTTATAATGGGTATCATTTTCTAATGTGCATTACAATAATGGGTTTTAATCTACTAATGTGTGTTACTATAATGGGTTTCATTTTCTAATGTGTGTTACAATAATGGGTTTCATTTTCTTTTGTGTTACAATAATGGGTTTCATTTTTTAATTTGTGTTACTATAATGGGTTTCATTTTCTTATGTGTGTTACAATAATGGGTTTCATTTTCTAATTTGTGTTACTAACATGGGTTTCATTTTCTAATGTGTGTTACAATAATGGGTTTCATTTTCTAATGGGGTATAAGAGGTGCCACAGGAATGTTTGTCCATGGCAATAGTGACAGCCTTATTGTACTATTGAAGACACTCTATGATGAAATGTGCCCTGAGTAAAGCTTCATTAAGATATCAGTTCATGTTATAATATAAGGTAACACTATGGATAAGTCAAATGGCCACCATTTCATTAAAATAACTTCAAAAGTTATACATGTGCATAAATAGAGGTCAACAGTTTATCACTTTCATTGCTGTGACCTTCAGGCAAGGTGTGTGACTGTGATATGCAACACAATGCCTATTGATGATATACAACTAATTTAAATTTCATTAAAATATTTTCTGTGGCCGAGAAGTTTCATACAATCAGTTACAGTTTCTATTGTTGTGACCTTGACTTTTAGGCATGGGGCATGGCTATGGCTATACATATACATGACATTATTCCAGCCAGGAATTTCTTGCAGAGAGGAGGAAAAGAGGGGAATTTTTTAAATGATATTTATTTTGAAGGATGGGATACTTTCTTGGAACAAAGGCATAGTAGTTTGTGATAAAATTATTTGATGCCAATGATAAAATCTTTAATTTTACATTTTGGATGTAGAAACACAAGCATATTCGTATGTTTGCCCTACATTAAATAAACAAAAGTGGAATAAATAGAATTGACACCTTTAGAAAGGTCTTTTAGTTATCTGAGGACATGTGGGGGAGTCTCTTGAAGGGCAGAGGAGAGGGGCTGGGGGTGTTAAGGGCAGAGGAGAGGGGCTTGGGGGTGTTAAAGGCAGAGGAGAGGGGCTAGGGGTGTTAAGGGCAGAGGAGAGGAGCTGGGGGTGTTAAGGGCAGAGGAGAGGGGCTAGGGGTGTTAAGGGCAGAGGAGAGGGGCTAGGGGATGTTAAGGGCAGAGGAGAGGGGCTAGGGGTGTTAAGGGCAGAGGAGAGGGGCTGGGGTGTTAAGGGCAGAGGAGAGGGGCTAGCGGGTGTTAAGGGCAGAGGAGAGGGGCTAGGGGTGTTAAGGGCAGAGGAGAGGGGCTAGGGGGTGTTAAGGGCAGAGGGATGCAAGTACTCCTCTATTTCTATCTACCTTCATCACTGCATGATGCATAATTGGCTACAGTTTCTATGCAGTCTTCATTAGTTGAAAAGGTACAAGGGATATTTTAAAAGTTCTGAATATTTTTTCATAACAGTTTTGTTGCTTTGAAATTGTCATTAAATGTAATACTGATCGATAGACAAACTAAATGTTTTATAAAATGTGCAGCACATGTACCATGCTGGACACCTGCAGATATATGCATTTGACATAGATCAATTACAGTGACATAAAATGTTTTCAGAGAACAATTCTGTTGCTGTGGAAAGAGCAAACTGTAAACTCAGTGATCATATCTTAATCTCTGACTGATATAAAGGCCCACTTGAATAAAGCTTGTATAGGCTATTCTCTGCCATATCCTACAGTTCAGAGGTCATGAATATTTGGAAGATACCACATGTTCTGGAAGACCACCGTATGCAATAAGTGAACAGGAAGTGGCTGCTGTGAAGGTGGCAATTAATAAAGATGGACGACACACAGTGAAAGATATTTCTGTTATCATGGGTTTTCAGTTCATCAACTATTTTTAAATACTGAAGAATTGTTTGAAGATAAAAAGGATTTGTTGATGGCTGATCAAAAGCAGACATTGGAAATGGCTACATTGCATTGTAAAATCCACCTTGTTTCAGTCTGTATTGCATTGCGAAACCTCTGTTTCACTCTATATTGCATTTTAAAACCACCCTTTGGTAATCTATATTGCATTGTAAAAACAACCTTGTTTCCATTTAGAATGCATTCTAAAACCACCTTATTTCAGTCTGTATTGTACTGTGAAACAACCCTGTGGCAGGCTGCATTGCATTGTAAAACCACCCTATTTCAGTCTGTATTGTATTGCAAAAACCACCTTGTTACAGTCTGTATTGCATTGTAAAACCACCCTCTTTCAGTCTTTACTGCATTGTAAAACCACCCTGTTTCAGTCTGTATTGCATTATAAAACCAACCTGTGTCAGTCTATATTGCATTGTAAAACCACCTTGTGTCAGTCTATATTGCATTGTAAAAACTACCCTGTCTCAGTCTGTATTGTATTGTAGAATCACCCTGTTTCAGTCTGTATTGCATTGCAAAACCACCCTGTGTCAGTCTATATTGCATTGTAAAACCACCCTGTGTCAGTCTACATTGCATTGTAAAACCGTCCTGTGTCAGTCTGCATTGTATTGTAAAACTACCCTGTTTCAGTCTGTATTGCATTGTAAAACCAACCTGTGTCAATCTATATTGCACTGTAAAACCACCTTGTGTCAGTCTATATTGCATTGTAAAAACCATCTTGTTTCAGTCTGTATTTATGGTAAAATCACCCTGTTTCAGTCTGTATTGCATTGCAAAACCACCTTGTATCAGTCTATATTGCATTGTAAAACCACCCTGTTTCAGTCTGTATTGTATTGTAAAACCAACCTGTGTCAGTCTATATTGCATTGTAAAAACCACCCTGTTTCAGTCTGTATTTATGGTAAAATCACCCTGTTTCAGTCTGTATTGCATTACAAAACCACCTTGTGTCAGTCTATATTGCATTGTAAAACCACCCTGTTTCAATCTGTATTGTATTGTAAAACCATCCTGTGTCAGTCTATATTGCATTGTAAAAACCACCCTGTTTCAGTCTGTATTTATGGTAAAATCACCCTGTTTCAGTCTGTATTGCATTGCAAAACCACCTTGTGTCAGTCTATATTGCAGTGTAAAACCACCCTGTTTCAATCTGTATTGTATTGTAAAACCAACCTGTGTCAGTCTATATTGCATTGTAAAACCATCTTGTGTCAGTCTATATTGCATTGTAAAACCACCCTGTTTCAATCTGTATTGTATTGTAAAACCAACCTGTGTCAGTCTATATTGCATTGTAAAAACCACCCTGTTTCAGTCTGTATTTATGGTAAAATCACCCTGTTTCAGTCTGTATTGCACTGTAAAACCACCTTGTGTCAGTCTATATTACATTGTAAAAACTATCCTCTTTCAGTCTGTATTGTATTGTAAAATCACTCTGTTTCAGTCTGTATTACATTGCAAAACCACCTTGTGTCAGCCTATATTGCATTATAAAACCACCATGTTTCAGTCTATATTGCATTGTAAACCCACCCTGCTTCAGTCTATATTGCATTGTAAAACCACCCTGTGTCAATCTACATTGCATTGTAAAACCATCCTGTGTCAGTCTGTATTGTATTGTAAAACTACCCTGTTTCAGTATATATTGCATTGTAAAACTACCCTGTTTCAGTCTGTATTGTATTATAAAATCACCCTGTTTCAGTCTGTATTGCATTGTAAAACCAAATTGTGTCAGTCTACATGGCATTGTAAAACCACCCTGTTTCAGTCTGTATTGCATTGTAAAACCAAATTGTGTCAGTCTACATTGCATTGTAAAACCACCCTGGGTCAGTCTGTATTACATTGTAAAACCACCCTGTGTCAGTCTGTGTTGTATTGTAAAACCACCCTGTATCAGTCTGTATTGTATTGTAAAACTACCCTGTTTCAGTATATATTGCATTGTAAAACCAAATTGTGTCAGTCTATATTGCATTGTAAAACCAGCCTGTGTCATTCTATATTGCACTGTAAAACCAAATTGTGTCAGTCTATATTGCATTGTAAAACCATCCTGTGTCAGTCTGTATTGTATTGTAAAACTACCCTGTTTCAGTATATATTGCATTGTAAAACCACCCTGTGTCAGTATCTATTGCATTGTAAAACTACCCTTTTTCAGTCTATATTGCATTGTAAAACCACCCTATGTCAGTCTATATTGCATTGTAAAACCACCCTGTGTCAATCTTTATTGCATTGTAAAACCACCCTGTGTCATATTGCATTGTAAAACCACCCTGTGTCAGTCTATTTTGCATTGTATAACCACCCTGTGTCAGTCTGTATTGCATTGTAAAACCACAATGTGTATATCTGTATTGTATTATATAACCACCTGTTTCAGTCTCTGTTGCATTCCAAAACCACCCTGTTTCAGTTTCTATTGTATTGCATAACCATTCTGTGGCAGTCTATGTTGCATTGTAAAAAATCACCCTGTTTCAGTCTCTATTGCATTGTAAAACCACACTGTTTCAGTCTATACTGCATTGTAAAACTACCCTGTTTCAGTCTGTATTGCATTGTATAACCACCCTGTGTCAGTCTTTATTGCTTTCCAAAGCCACAGTGTCCATCTGTATTGCATTGTATAACCACCCTTTGTAAGTCTCTATTGCACTGCATAACCACCCTGTGGCAGTCTATGTTGCATTGTAAAAATCACCCTGTTTCAGTCTATGATGCATTGTAAAATTCACCCTGTTTCAGTCTCTATTGCCTTCCAAAACCACTCTGTTTCAGTCTCTATTGCATTGCATAACCACCCTGTGGCAGTCTATGTTGCATTGTAAAAAAATCACCCTGTTTCAGTCTATGTTGCATTGTAAAAATCACCCTGTTTCAGTCTCTATTGTATTGTAAAACCACAGTTTCAATCTATACGGCATTGTAAGACCACCCTGTTTCAGTCTGCATTGCACTGTAAAACCACCCTGCATCAGTCTTTACTGCTTTCCAAAACCACCCTGTGTCCATCTGTATTGCATTGTATAACCATCCCGTGTCAGTCTGTGTTAGTCTATATTGCATTCCAACACCACCCTGTGTCAGTCTGTATTGTATTGTAAAATCACCCTGTTTCAGTCTATATTGCATTGTAAATCCATCCTGTTGTAGTCTCTACTGCATTGCATAACCACTCTATTTCAGTCTATTTTGCATTCTAAAGCCACCCTGTTTCAGTCTGTATTGCATTGTGAAACCACCCTGTTTGTCTTTATTACATTGTAAAACCACCCTGTGGCAGTATATATTGCATCGTAGAAGCTACCCTGTTTCTGTTTAGACTTCATTGTAAATCCACCCTGTTTCAGTCTATATTGCATTCTAAAACCACCCAGTTTTAGTCTATATTGTATTGCTTTACCCTGTTTCTCTCTCACTGCATTGTAAAACCACAGTTTCAGTCTATATTGCATTTTAAAACCACCCAGTGTCAGTCTGTATTGCATTGTATTTCGTCAGCAGATTTTCTGATTTTTTTTTTCCATATGGAAGTTGCTCTGTGCTCAACAAACAAAATTTGTATCCAATTTTTTTTGGTGCCTTTTATTATAAAATACAAATACTGATCATTGTTTTCAACATCAGCAATGAAAGCTAGTTCACCTTTCTTGGAAAGATTACAACGCTTGACCTGACTGATATATTTTAAATAAAAATAAAAATGTATCAACAGTGATTGTTGCTGAACAACTTACCATTATACTCTAAAAGTGAAATAAAAAAGGTTGACTTGAAGCATACATCTTCTTAACAAAGAATAGCATCATGAGTGAGTTATTTGTTCATCACGAGTAAGTCTTGCATTTATTAATATTTAGGCTCACGAGTGAATCTACCATTTATTGTTATTAAAGTTCTTGATTATCGTCACTTCATTCAGTATGACAGTAATAAAACATTCAGCATGACATCAATCTGAAAAGCACATTCCCACATATTAATCCTAAATATTTAACAGTATTTTAAACAAATGTGTAAAATGAAATGGAAATGGATTTACAATTATGACAGGTAATTGTGACATCATAATCACATTTGATTCCATGCACACCTATTTGGAATGAACACTGGACAGTATCACACCTGACAACAGTTGACTTGTAATTATGAATAAATAAATATAACAGTCTCTGGAAGCTTCAAGGAATAATGTTTCACATGAAACTGTCCCCACTGAATTTCTGGCATCTGTCAGATTTGAGGTATGCAGCAATTTTTGGCCGGGCGGCTATCCTGGCTTGGAAAGCCTTGAGCAAAGGGATGTAGTCAGCTGCCTTGTAAACTTCAGGGAGCTGGAACTTGACAGCTTCAAGCATGTGGAACAATATCAAGTCAGAATGTGTGATTTTGTCTCCAAACAAAAAGCTGCAACACAAATAAAAATTGGAATAGATCAATACATTGCAAGTCTTAATTCTACAAACCAGACAATATAATCAGACGAATACACTGGGTGAGATGTATTTTGGTTTTACACATTTAATTTTAATCTTTCTGTTGCATCTCACCTAACTTGTTTATCTGATCAATGATAGACCAATATAGATATGTACATTAATTGTTCATCGACCACCAATACCTGACATACAAAGTTTTGTAAGATAACCAGTTGACATTTATATTAATTCTGTAAATTCAGAGAAAATAACATTTTCAGTGACTAATACAGAAAATATCTCCAACTGAATGAAATCAATAGTTAATTGGTTTTGGCAAACTGATCATCTATCTTTAAGTTGATTTTAAGACTAGTCAATACCTTATTGTTATCAAACCTCACACAGTTTAGCGTGATTTTAAATGCAGTGCCATTATTAAATGAAAGCAACTGTCCTGTTTTTCTTATTGATTTACAATACCCTATTCGACATGCATGAAGTATTCTGAGAAAGACATTTAAATACAGACAAAAAATGCAAAAACATTTTGAATAATTTATCATAGAATAAACTGCTCAAAATATATAAGGTAGCTTTGTGTTTCTTTAGATCACACAATTTTAGTGATCGTTAAATTTGAACAAATTTATTTGCAATAAATTTTAGTGAATTTAGCAAGTAAACTAATGTTCTTTTAATTTTATATTCACTAAAATGATATGATGAAAAAATGATGACATATACCCTCAGCGAGCAGTTGGAAACATTTCTAATGTAGATAGACGTTTGTAACTAATGTTTCATAGACGCCAGATTGTACTAAAGTTTTAATGCCAAACATTGAAGAGATAAACTTCTGGTTGTTAGTTTATTAAGGATCCTATTGACCTTTTGTGTATAATACTATTTTAACAACCTTAATTGCTGGCAGCTATTTATGTTATGGTTCAACAATACCTTGCATTGGAATAAAGATGCCATGCTTCATTAATAAATGTTGAACAGCATAAAATGCACACTGTTCACTTTTCATAATGTATGGTCAAACTGACTACTACCAACAATTTATCTTGCTACCCATCAGTAATTCCCTAAAACTGAATATTACTCACATGAAAAACTTAAAGATTCACTCAATTTTAATTTCGCTAGAAATACTGTGATTTCAGTACCATGCATGCTTCCTATATATGTATCAACATTATTTCTCTCAAAGAAAAGACTAATTTTGAAGTTTTGGGTATCAGTCCAGCACCATTCAAAAAGCTATCTGTCTTGTATTTTGCTTGTGAGCATTTCAAATATATTCTTTAACTGTTTGGTTTAACAGGACCATTGAGAATTTATTTTATCAAATTTTGCATTTTTCTCAAGATTATCTAGCAAATTTCAAAATGGAGTCTGTCTGGTTTAGGTGTTGGACCCAATCGATGCAAACTGAGTCCAGTTGTCCCATATCCAACTCCAATGAAGTGATAAACGTTGGAACTCAAGAAATCAATTGACAGGCCTACTTTATCAGAGCTGATTCAGGCAACTGAAAAACGTCTGGAAAAAAACTGATTTTGAGTGACCTAGCTTAGACTGTACAAAGTATCACAAATCTGCACTTGAATAAACTGTTCTCATGAAAGAGGGTGTGGGTGGGTGGGTGTTTGACATTTAAATACATAAAACAACCAACTAATCAGAGGGGTGTTTCAGAGTTTTCTTTTTGCCAATTGCAGAAAAAAATTAAACTCTCTGTAGCTTCTGCATGTCTGTCCACGCATTTCAAATTATATATTAAACACAAGAATTTTTTTCCTTGTATTAAGAAACTATCAAAATATACTACCTTTAATGCTCCCTATCTCTCCTGTGTAAAATTAGACGGATTGTTCCTTATCAGATTACTTTTGTTTCAGATGTTGCTAACATTACATGTATGTTGTTATGCAACATAACATACCCAGATCCTCCTTTGTTTGCTTTCAGGGACTGTTCGAAATTTTTCAGGTACCGGGGCAATCGCTCTTTGGCAAATCTATCAATGTATCTTTGTGCCTCTTCCTTCTGTTCTTTGTATGAAACTCCGGGCTTTGCTCCATGGTATGAATTGTATCCTGCATAATGGAATTTGTAACAATCAAATACTCTGGATATATACCAGTGTGAGTGTGTGTATATATATGTGTGTGTGTGTGTGTGTGTGTGTAATGTCTCATTCTAAACGTGAATGCAAATGATATTTTGTCAAGATATAAGAGTAAAATCCTAAAATAAAAGTTATTTTGGAGATCCAAGTGACCATTGACATCTTATCCAATATACATTTTAAACTTGAAAAGAATGAAGGAAGCAAATGGTGAAATTATCAAATTAATGGTAATTTAATTTACTGCATCAGGATAACATAGGTGTGGTACGTTCTGGAGAACACTTATTAGCTTGTATGTAAAACATTGGTATTGGCAGATTCGTGGTGCAAGGGAGGTAACCTTTTAAAATATAAACCTCAATTTTTGTGACACATTTTCTTTCGAGTCCGAATAATAAAATCTGTTGCCTCAAGATAATTTTTATCATGTTTGTAACGAATCAATTTTTTATTTTTCTTTGCAGTTTAATGCAATAACATAAAAATTATTATCAGTTGGCAATTTAAACAATATATAATGAACAACCTGTCAATTTTAAGCAACGATACGAACCCCTGTGGGTGAGAGTCTGTATCAAACCACCGCGCCTAATTAAGCACACACACACACACACACACACATACACACGGCGTTAGGCTAATTCATCTGACGGGTTTGCTGGGGTCATATAGTTGTACATACGAACAACTTTACAAATCACATGCCCCTGTTCAATCTCCAAAACAGGCAATATAAATAAATCTATAAATCACCTTCCGTTATGCAGTCTAGAATTGTAGCGTTCAGCTGCTCAGCGTGATACCTATTCTCTGGTTTCTCCGGCAACATGTCAAATTTTTCCGCCAGGTACTGACAGATAACCTGGGTCTGTGACAGGACTAAATCACCTGTATAATAAATAAATAAACAAATAAAATATTTTTTTATAAATATAACCAAATTATAAATAAAGGGAACCTCTTAACAGAACTCGAGACCCTAGTGGGTCTCGTATCGTTCATCTGGCTTATTTAATTTGCCAGCTGACCCTTTCACCAAGCAGGCTAATGTTCTGTAAATTAACTCTCTCTGAATTTTAATATCATGTCAATTTTTATATTTTATAAAAGTCTGAAACAAATTATTTTCTGATATAAAAGCAAATAAATATCTCTAGATCTCGCTTGTAATCCAAAATAATCCAAGATCCGATGATACAACCCCATATGCAAAGCTGTACCAAACGACGAGAAATATTGTCTCATACGATCTCATGCAAAATCATACATGTGTTACTTCTAAATTTTTTGGATGGAGTCTCGATTAAACTCCCAGTTAGTCTCATGTTCAAAATCCAATCGAAAATATGACGTTGACGAGTTTTGTCAATTATATTACTTCATAAACGACTAGATTTTGCTAACATAAGCATATTAAAAAGTTTTATTTCTAATAAATCCTACTTGAATAGTCTCCGGAGTGGTTTACAATGAAATATACAACCACCTCATTATTTCAGTATATGTCTCTCTTGTAATAAAACTCTTCCAACATATTCATGCTATTAGACAATTAACCAAAATTTTATCAAATTGGGTCATGAATATTGTCTCAGTGATAAGAAGCTCGGCAATTGGATTACAATCAGGTCTCCGCTTTCTTTCATGTAGGACAGTGGAGATCTGATATATATATATATATATATATATATATATATATATATATATATATATATATATATATATATATAAACTGACAATGAACTGTGCAATACCACATTGTCTTTTTTGTTATTATTGCTATTATCTTAGTCAACACCTGCCGCACACGATTCCAGGATTTTGCACACTGTTGAAAGGACGATATGATTTGTATTCTTTATATACTATGCTAAGATCTAGTTGCATTGGAGTTTTCATTGTAAATCGCTTTCATTTTTACATTAAATTTACTGTCGAACATTGAAAAATGTTAACAAAGTCTGTTTTAAATGACTCATTTTCAGTGAACATACTGCAGTCACCTGTTCTGACTACATGTGCCATAGTGTCACTGTACCTCTCTGTAGATAATAAGTAACCAAAAAAACATTTTTGAAAGCATGTCAAAAATGAATTGATACATTTCAAACTCAAGTCACTTTCTTTGATATGGCTGTAAATGAACCATACTGGATGAGCTGGTCCTTCCCGGCCAATCAGAAAGCAGAGATTTACATTACTTCGACCATGGCACATATACAAATATTTGCAGTTTCAAAAATGTTATTTTTCTTTTAGCCATTCCTCCAAATCTCCTTTCGTGTTAGTTCTTGTTTGATTGTTTATTATGTACACTCACACAGTATAATGCGCAAGCACCTGCCTGTGTGTGACTGTATGTCAACTGACAGATTATAAACAATGTAGCATTCTATTATGTTAAGATCAATTTGTATTTGAATGTAAACAGTAAATAATTTCATTTTGTGTCTTATCTCCTCTATAACGTCATTATTATTATTAATATTTATTAGCTTGACCGAAGTTTTCTCCCCTGAGTATATTAATTTCACAAGGTATTTCGGCAAAATTCGATGTACATGTACTCGAAATTCGTCTGCAAAAAAACAGAACTTCTGATTGGCCGACCGGCTGACTTCGGTGCAATACAAAATTAATGAGTCATAGGTTAAGAGAGTTGGAGTGGGGCATGAGGGCTTTTTGTTAAAGCAGTATTGGTTGGCTGAGGTGTCAGTCGCTTATCTGACAGAATTAAACTCTATTTTATTTTCATACACCAATACATCCCCTTTATATTAACGAATCTGGGTGATATCAGTCTAGGTTACATTCAGAAAGCTCAAAAGGTTTTATAACGCACGATTCTCTGTCGGAACAAATTTACAGGTTAGGTATCAAAGTATTTTAGGTTATAATTTTAATCGCAAACCATCGATACAATTATCGACATGTAAGATTTGCTTCAATTCGATATAAATGTCTGTTGAAGATCGTGTACGGGCGGGAACTTCCGATTTTATTTATCCTGCCCACTATCGCAAGCAAATTAGTCAGAAAAATGTACATGTCATTGTAAAGAGTAAAGGTAGTTCAATTTTTCCTTCTCGTAACAGCAATAAAGAAAAGAAATGAAGAAAAAAAAAATCCCAAACAATAATATTCGGCCTTAAATACCTCGTCTACCTTTAATATTTTGGGAATATTTTCATTCCAAACCAATTAATACATTAAACAGAGATGCACCTTCGAAGAAAGATTTTGTATGTTTAAACTTCAATATCTCTCAACGTTTTCGGCTGATTTTGACGCAATTTTCACTGTCGTTTATGTTAACCTGGCTTCTTAATTGTGTTACGTTTATTTTTAGACTCCAATTTTACTTCAAAATGCAAATGACGAAAACAACTTCTGCAGTTCATGCCGTAAATCTAAAGGTACGTGAATCTAAATTGCAAAGGGATTACGAAGTTAGATTACGTGAAAATAATCAAGCCTCATTTTTCTGTTCTTACTTTCTTGCATAACATAGCTAACAGCAGCATCAGCAGCATCAGTGGTAGTAGTAGTAGGAGAAGGAGGAGGTGGAAGATGAGGAGGAGAAGAAATGCTTTTGTGATGGTATTGGTGATGAACTGAGGAATATTGGGAGTAGGAATGGCAGCAGCAGTAGAAGTAGTAGTAGTGGTGGCAGTAGAAACGGCAGCAACGTCATCGTCATTAGCAACAGCAGGGTAGGCGGAGAAAGAGGAGAATGAGTGGTTTTATTCTGTATGCATCTGGTTTAACTGCACTGCAACACACTACCTGCTATACAGTGCATAACGAAAGTTAGGCTGCAGAAAAACGGCAGAGCTCAAAACCTTTCCAGAATCCCACAGAAGACAAAAGCGAACATATACCATGAGACAAAAGGCACAAAAAAAAAACAAAAAAACAAAGATGTTGCAAAACAGCGCAAGAAAAGGCATACAAAACAAAGATAATGGTAAAACTGAGTAAATAACACAGTTATTTTTTTTTTACTATATACCTCGTGCTCCCTTAAACGTCTAGAACCTATGTTGCATCACCGGACGCATCTTACGGCAAACATGTTGCCTTTTCAATTGGTGGTGATAATGTCTTTGGTGGTAATATCAACAGTAGTGACAGACACAGTACTGGTGGTAATATCAGCAGTAGTGACAGACACAGTACTGGTAGCAATATCAGCAGTAGTGACAGACACAGTACTGGTGGCAATATCAGCAGTAGTGACAGACACAGTACTGGTGGTAATATCAGCAGTAGTGGCAGACACAGTACTGGTGGCAATATCAGCAGTAGTGACAGATACAGTACTGGTGGCAATATCAGCAGTAGTGACAGACACAGTACTGGTGGTAATATCAGCAGTAGTGACAGATACAGTACTGGTGGCAATATCAGCAGTAGTGGCAGACACAGTACTGGTGGCAATATCAGCAGTAGTGACAGACACAGTACTGGTGGTAATATCAGCAGTAGTGACAGACACAGTACTGGTGGTAATATCAGCAGTAGTGACAGATACAGTACTGGTGGCAATATCAGCAGTAGTGGCAGACACAGTACTGGTGGCAATATCAGCAGTAGTGACAGATACAGTACTGGTGGCAATATCAGCAGTAGTGACAGACACAGTACTGGTGGCAATATCAGCAGTAGTGGCAGACACAGTACTGGTGGCAATATCAGCAGTAGTGGCAGACACAGTACTGGTGGTAATATCAGCAGTAGTGACAGACACAGTACTGGTGGTACTGGTGGCAATATCAGCAGTAGTGACAGACACAGTACTGGTGGTAATATCAGCAGTAGTGACAGACACAGTACTGGTAGCAATATCAGCAGTAGTGACAGACACAGTACTGGTGGTAATATCAGCAGTAGTGACAGATACAGTACTGGTGGCAATATCAGCAGTAGTGGCAGACACAGTACTGGTGGCAATATCAGCAGTAGTGACAGACACAGTACTGGTGGCAATATCAGCAGTAGTGACAGACACAGTACTGGTGGCAATATCAGCAGTAGTGACAGACACAGTACTGGTGGTAATATCAGCAGTAGTGACAGACACAGTACTGGTGGTAATATCAGCAGTAGTGACAGACATAGTACTGGCATTTTGTAAAAGTGGTAGTAGTACTAAGTAATAGCAGCAGTAAGTGGTAGTGCCGGTAGCAGCAGTAGTAGTAATAGTAGATAAAGTAGTATCAGTGATGGTGATAAAACAAAAGCCAAATACAACTTACCATGCTTGATAACGGGAGGGAAAAGTACAGGATATCCTCCGATTTTTCCCTGGATAATGGATTCAGAAATCCCTTCATTGACTTCCCTGTACGGCACTCCAGCTTCTTCGAACACAAGACGCACGAACTCTGCTCGGCCTTTAAAACCACCCCAGTAGTACAATTCCCAGTTGGCTCCACCTTTGCTCATTTTCTGTAATAAATAAATAAATACATACTATTAACTTATGAGCGCAATTTGGACTTCTAGATGCAGCTTTCCTAGTTATGCATATGCACGTGCATTTTGTTCAGTTATATTTTTCACAGTTCAATGACTTTGCACATGAAAGTGTTTTTATTAATTGTTTCTCGTAGGCAACTTTTTACTATACTTTGTCATAATTTCATAAAGCGTTTATTTTCGATTCAGTGATGCCTTTGAATCTCCTCTCACGATAACGAACAATAAACATAGATATTTTTTTTATCTACATATCTACAGAATACTAACTGCAGAGTAATGATTTATAATAAGTTAAAAATTTCACCAAAGATAATTTCCCCAGCGGACAAGTTATTTAACCCAAGACTAATAACGCCTCAGTAGTTATTTGTCGACACCCAGTATCCTATTTTTACAAGATGTTTGTACATTTCGTAGGTTTCTACCTGTAAAGTAGTCGTTGATCCACGTATAGCTTTAGAACTCAACCTAATATTTGTGCAGCGTGGAGCTCTAAATATTTATATGCGGTCGCAACAAGGACTTCCTGAAATTTCGAAGTACCGAGTGAACTTATTTTTCTTCCAAGAAGTACTTTATTTAGAATATTGCCTTCCGGGTCTTGTTCTGAAATTTAACCGGCAATCTAAACAGAGCGCATTTAAACAGCCTATGTCATTATACGGCGATGTTGGCGAATAGTGGAACAGCAGTTTCCTTTAAAACCGGTCACTTGACTCTTACTTGAACTTCTCTTTATCCAGGCGTGACTCATAAAACATAGGGCACAGTTAACAGTCAGTTCGAACTGAAGTTAAACGGTGAAACGAAACAATTAACACACATAAGATATTTGACGTTTTTTTTTATAAAAAAGAAAATGGTTGCTTTGCCTGTGTAGTATAGATGCAATGTAGTTTTAATAAAAACATGGACGGTTTGGTAAGTGTACAAATTCCATATCTTGTCTCGAAATGCAGTAAAACATTTCTTTAAGAGGGGTGGATCCAGAAATATCGCTTAAAGTGGCGTAAAAATAGAGAAAAAACCCAGAAAACCACACCGTAGAAAACGTTCAGGAGATGGCACTAATTTTGGAGGACCCCTCCCTAGATACGCCCCTGTTTAATACAAAATATTGATAGCTCGGAAAGAGTATTACAGTTTTCGGTGTTCGTGGAGTCATGCATTATATTTGTATGATTTGTAGATAAGGAACATACATTATGTTAGGGAATGATGATTTTTTAATGTCTGAAAACAATGGAATATCCATTTTAAAAAGACAATGAAATTCATAACCTAAATCAATTAATTTACAATAAAAACATTTTCTGTTGGATCTTTCATATCGCACAAACGAAAATATTATACAGTTAGTGTGTGATGTATACTTCAGAATAAACAATGATTAACAAAAAGCGATTAATGTAATAATGTAAAATACTAAATCTTTTATCGTCTCTTCTGGATAAGTAAACAATGTTGTATTTTCGACATTTTGTGTGTTTTTCCTGATTTGTTTTATTATTTAGTTCTCTTCTGTGTGTGCATAAGTTTGTGATAAAATAATTGTCTTATTTTAGTTCCATTTTTAAAATTATACATGCATCATCTTTTGTCGAGTTAAAATTCGTAATTCCCATTTTTGTGCGCATCGATCAAGAAGTCTTTCTTTAAAGATTGTATTTTAACTTTACTTATTTTGAAAGATTCTGATTACGCCAAAAAAGTTGCAACCCAGTTTCCGATATGATGTTATAAATGCTATCAATATATTTTCTTCTACCTAAACCATTATTAATATCATGTAATGGTCTTAAATACAAAGTATAAAATAATCTCGAGTGTTTAATAAAAATTATGCTATCCACTCCCTCTATTACTTGTAAATGTTGAGGAGTTCTACCATGCTTACCATATAGTGTATTGTAGAAGTTAATTTTGTTTTCATAACCCTAATCCCAGCTGCATATGGAAGAATTAGAACTATTGTATCAAAAAGTATAAACTCACAGTCTACTGACAAGTTCAGATTTAAAATTCTTTTCGTAAGAAGAAGTATTTTTCCTGGTTTAATTAGGCTAATTATGCCCCATAAATATATAATATAATATTCTGCGCCAAGATTGATTCTTAATATATGGAGTTTCTGACAATTTCAATTTCACAAATCTCCGAATTTGAACTTACAATTTGTATATTCCTAAATTTGCCTCTAAACATTATTATTTTGCGTTTGACTGCGTCGATACAAATCTAATAATTATGGCAGTAATGATAAAATGTCAAATTCCTTTGTATTTCTGTTGGATTATATGAAAAAACAGCAGTATCGTCTGCATTACGAAAGATAAATAGATGTAAATGGTTTACTATATCGATATTACTTGCCTATAAGTCGACTCCAACTGCAAACAACATAGATCCTGATCTGCCATATCATACTGTGCCTACAGGTCAGGGTCTATGTTGTTTCTTCTACTGATTACTCCTAACAAACTGCACATACCCAAATCTGCCGACTCTTTATGCGACGGCAGATTTGGGTCTGTGCAGTTTGCTGTTGGACTCATAAGCGAGTGTAAACTGTATCTCCCGTAAATAAATCAGATGTAACGCCAATATAATTGAAACTCAAAATGCAGTTGTCACGGGGATTAACAGATAACTTTTAAGTATGAAGTGTTATTTTTTTTATTAAATGAAACGAGATGTCTAAGTCATTAAGAAACTGAAATTGTAAATGTTTTACTAAAAAGAACCGGTGCACGTGGTTCACTGGACTCCTGGCCAATCTATTTGAATGGCCCACAAGTGCAGAAAAATGGTTAGGCAAAACACAAAGCTGGACGATTAAATTGGTCAGTGGGACACTGTAAGATATTGGTTTGACCAGTTTACTTAACTTCTTTTCTTGATCTGTGTGCTGTACTTGACTTGTTTGACCTATGTAACTGACTTGTTCACTTGACCTTATCCGCTAGGCTTGTCTCGATATTTGCAATGGTTATAATTACAACATAAACATTCGATTGATTCATACTATATTTAGCACAGACGATGGCTCAATATGTATAAATATTGATGACTGCCTTTCAGAGCAACACACAATGGTTTCTATGGGCTCTTAAACTGTGCATCAGTTACACAGTCGAGGCTAATCGGTGCTGCTACACATTCTAACTAACAAGCCTGTATCACATCCAACATCATTTATCGAATTATTTTGCATCAATTGTCTACTTAGCTACACTGATGATGTCGGCAAGTCAGCTAGAACAAATTAAATGCCGGATCCTTAAGGAGTTGTTTCTTTAGAATGGCATTACTTTCTTAATTCTCCTTAACACTGTGGAATGTGCAGAAAAAAGTAATAAAGAAAGAAATTATTAATTTTCCAGAGCAGAATATTCGGGAAAGAAAAAGTCCATTAATTTCATGTTTCTTTTAAATAAAACGCATTATATAGGTCCTAAAAAAATTATCTATGACAATCCAACAACCGACAACGTAGTACTAAAAGAGAATGGATACTCCTAAAGAATGGTTCGGCACATATGTGAATTTTCTAATATATCCAAAACCCGTATGGATTCTATAAGTATGCTTATACCGCTCCGGTGGCCTAGTGGTTAGAGCGTCCGCCTCGGATGCGGGAGGTCGTGGGTTCGATCCGAGGCCTAGTGATACCGAAGACTTACAAAAATGGTACTAACAGCTGCTTCGCTTGGCGCTCAGCATTAAGAGGTTAGTGTTAGGACTGGTCAGCCTGGTGTCAGGATAACGTGACTGGGTGGGACATCATGCTACATGTCTGCGGCATGATGCCCCAGTGCTAGACATCACTATAAACTGCCACATCGCATACATCGTAGCGATATGACTGGAAAATTGTTAAAACTACGTTAAAAATCCAAATCACATCACATCACATCACATAAGTATGCTTATTTAATAAAACGATAAAATAAAAGTTAAGGGATTCAACTATTTTATCTCTGAGTTAAAAAATATTGAATAGTTAAAGCAAACTAATTGCAATAATTTAATTTTACTAAACATGCTGACTAGTTCAACAGTGGAGTTTTTTAATAAATGGTTTACTGTAACGTTTTCCTTATCACTAAAGGCAAACGGGTTTGTACTCTTCTACACTCGCACAGGAATGTACTTGAAACACCGAGCACATGCTCTGCTTAAGCAAGAGAGACATTCTAGGAAAAATCAATTTATAATACTGGTGGAAAAATAAGAAACGCTCAAGTTAGGGAACAAACTTGTCAACTTAACCATTTTCGTTGAATGTGCCAGTTAACGAATAATGTAAATTATCTTTAAATAAAATATCTTTACTTGATGTGCATTTTGTTATTTCCGTTTGTACTGGTCTGTATTTGATGATCATGCTGTTCTCTCCATTTTGTTTAAGGAAGAAATAAGTGTCCAAGTAAACAAAATTATGTCAAATAATCTTTTAAAAATCTTAAAGTTATTTACAATTCAGTTCTCTCTCTCTCTCTCTCTCTCTCTCTCTCTCTCTCTCTCTCATTAAAACTAAATTGGGCTATAAACCATTCCTTTAGCACCTATGGGCTTTGCTTAGTGAGCCCATTTACCCGATATGTACTGCTCAGATCGCTCTGTAGCAAGAGAAGCCAAGAAATATTCCTTGTTGGTTGGTAACAGGTTCATACAAAATTAATACAATTAGTACATGTGCATTTTATTTCCGTCATTATATGTATTCGTAATCTCTAATTTATTAACATAAATTCGAAATCCGTATTTCTTCATAATGTTACTCATTGTTTTTTTTTTTTTTTTTTTTTTTGGGGGGGCTCTTTTTAAAAAAATGTCAATACTACCTATAATAGTTAGTTTCAACCATAATCTTTGTTTCATTTATTGTAAAGTAACGCGCGTTTACCAGAGATTTCATTTATGGTAATTTATCTTTTCTTTCTTTCCAGTCATGTCAGTATCCATGCGTTTAGAGGAACTGTATGTAGTTTTGTATTGGTCATCATTTAATTTCAGTATTGATTGTGATACTGCTGCCAATATAACTTATATTGTCACTACTATAAACAAAGAAATGAAAACAACTACAACATTACAGTGTATGTCGTCCACGAGTGATTTACACTCTAGCAAAGTGAGATGCTTTCAGTTGCCTAATGTTCCGTATTGCAACCTCAGCGAAATAAAGATCTTGTCATTGTCTCTCGTTATATCCTGTACAAGTAAAACAAAAACACGTACTTAGATTGAATATGAAAGACTGAACCTATTTCACCTAACCAATAAAAACAGGCGACCGCTTCAGGAATGCGGATTTAAAATTTAAAACGTCACGTGACTGGCCCATACAGGTGAAGCACTCCTGAACATCCGGGACTGGAAATCGATATACATTGTACCTGTTCAGTCATGATTTTTGGCAGTTCTTGCAGCGATATCCTGGTGTATGTATGTATGTATGTATGTTTGGATCTTGAGAAGGTAACTTACTTCGGTCTTCTGGTACACTGTATTATAATCAGTAACTATCAATTCAGAATTTCCCAAACCTTAGAGATATATGCAATATGCAATATTTCTTACAAGTTCAGTAGAGTTACTTCGCACACACACGTATATATATATATATATATATATATATATATATATATATATATATATATATATATATATATATATATATATATACAAATAATACTATCATACAGAGGAGGGGGGAACGGAAAGGAGAAAGGATTGCGATGAAATTGTGTATCATATTAAATTCATTTAGAAAACTGGGATTATTAACACTTTTTATCGTTATTTTCATGCGTCAATTATGATTAATGCGTGGAAATTAACAAGTGTCTGCTACACACGAGTGCGTATAACACCGATTGAGTAACATCATTTTTTGGTGATGTGTGCTTAGTCGTGAGGGAATACGGGCTCGTGTGTGCAGGCATGGCAATGCGTGCCGTTTACCCGCGGACCTGGGTTCGAATGTCCGTAGAGTAGGAATTAAAAATTCTCATTTGTATTAAAATATTAATTCTGCCCACTATTATCAAGCATTCTTCTATAGGAATCCAGGGGTAGCAGTTTCCGTTCTGTCTTGTGTACATTTATAATTCTCTCTCTCTCTCTCTCTCTCTCTCTCTCTTTATATATAAAATAACATGACTTTGAAAGTGTTTGTGTGATGTAAATTGATATACCAATACTACTGGTATATAAAATGCACAGTAATACGCATATACAAAAATTCTCGCACCTGTGTGCTCTTTATTTTAGATCAATGATAAATTCCCACACATTAATCATTAGTGACGTATGAAAATAACGATAAAAAGTGTTAATAATCCCAGGTTTCTAAATGAATTTAATATGGTACACAATTTCATCGCAATCCTTTCTCCTTTCTGTTCCCCTCCCCTCCCATGCATAACGGAAAAAGCTACTTAGAAATTTGGAGTTGAGAGAAACAGAATTTGTGTGGGATGAAAACCTTGAAATTGAACTTACACCAAGTAACCTAGAAAATTACTTTCCTGTGCACTTTCCTTGGGATTTATCTACAGTGTTTATATAATCAATGATACACAGTTTGAAATCCTGTCGACATTATACTGTAAATTTCTCGGTTATGTGGCACACATACTGTGATGCATTTAATGTTTTGTTGTTGTTGTTGTTTCCTAAACCTATTATAATGTTCTAAACAAATTATTAATTAAATATGAAAAGGCCTCACTCTCTCTGTGGAACATCGTAGCAAGACACTATGAAAAGACGTGGCATATCATTGATACAGCGTAATAATAATAATAATAATAATATATATATATATATATATATATATATATATATATATATATATATATATATATATATATATATATATATATATATATCTGTGTGTGTGTGTGTGTGTGTGTGTAATAACATGGCCTTTACAGTGTTGGTACTCTAATGGCTGAGCGTTCATGTGAATGGGGTAACTAACCATGTGTTTCTATTGCTCTACTTTCTTCATTAAAACCATCTTTCATGGTTAAATCATACGTGTTTATTACATTGATTTAATCGATGTGAAGAAAAATATAAACTTAAATCAAAGCAATCAACTTATAAATATGCAAAGGTGATTGTGAATGGCAACTTAATTTTGTAGCGGACACACTCGGCAGCGATGCGAGGAGTTCATTCACTCGGACAATTCATAGTTTCCTGTTGTAAATCTGAACTCCATTCAAAGGGAAAATATATGTATTTCTATTTGTATAAATAAAATATATGTATAGTTTGTACGCTGCTCAATTATATAGCACTCATTGCATACATTTTTCATTGAAAGGAAACTCCGCAAGCCTCGTTTCCATTTAATAAAAAATATATACATCTCGTGGTATATCATTGATACAGCGTAAATACTATATATATTTTGGGACAAAATTTGATTTACGGTTTACTGGAACGGTATCAACGTGTAAAATAAGAATATGTAGTATGATGTTTATCTATCTACCTATCTATCTATCTATCTATATATATATATATATATATATATATATATATATATATATATATATATATATATATATATATATATATATAAGTGGATGAACGAGCAGATCGTACTCCGATTTTTCGCCGAGTTTCACAACGCAGGTTTTGGTGCAATTTATCCTTTTATATCTACTTATTTCATCTTGGAAATATAGTTCAGTTCTAGGACATCTAGCTGGTGATTCTGCCATCTGGACATGCTTATGACGCCAATTGGCAGTCATGGTTACTTAAATACACTTATTTATTGATTTTTTTCTCTTCTGAAAATAAACTGAATAAATCTGACTTTAGGCGTACTATTTTGTCTGTCTTCGTCGGCAAAGTATTAACAACAAGAATGCAGATCTGTTTAATAAAGTCAGGGTATTAAATTTTTTTTTATAAAGGGGAGGTCGCGGGTTCGAACCCAGGCCAAGGCATACAAAACACTTATAAAAATGGTACTTTTAGCTACCTCACTTGGCGTTCAGCATTAAGAGGTTAGTGGTGTCAGGATAATGGGACTGGGTAGGGCATGATGTTGCATTGTAGATAACTACGTGACATTATATTTTCTGTCTAAACCTAGGGCCTAATTTAAGACTGCCATTTGTCTAGGGTTTTTTTTCTCCCTCAATATATTGACAAAATGGAAATGTCATGTTAAGTTTAACTTTACGTTTCCCAAGTTTGGTTTGTCCCCAGAGCAGCAGCCAATGTAAACCTGCTGCATAATGTTAATTCCAGTTTGTCCACAGGATTAACATCACATTTTCCGTTCGTCAACGTTTTTAAAATGTAACAATATCTATAGAGTGCCGTTCGAGGTCAACAATTTCTAAAAATATGACAATGTATACAATGTGTCATTTGAGGCAAAGAACACCTAACAATGTAACAATGTATGCAATGTGTTCTTGAACGCATAGATGTCATCTTCATCGCCTCAATGCTAATTTCTTGCTAGAATATATGCAACCAACCGATGTAAACCTGCGGCATAACGTTAAAAATTCCTATACGGCTCTAAGATACCCCATATTCACCGACATCCGCTGGGGATAAGGGAAAAAGAGAGGCAATTGTCCTCCACTACCCCAATTTTTAAAAAATCCAATGTGCACTATGTATGCATGTATGTATGTATGTATGTATGTATGTATGTATATAGCACAGTTTATTTTGGTTCTGATCCCTCTCCCTTTTGAAAAATAGCATCGCCCACCCACCCGCAGCGCTAGAAACTTTTGACTCTGTTTAATATTGCAGTACCACAGACACCTCGAATATTACATTAAATTATTATCGCCACTAAGCAAGCGCGCCAAATGCTTGATCGAAAACAGTATTGTTCCATTCTCGTACCTTTCCATTGGCAACTTAGACGTCAGTGTTGCAGATCGATTGGAACATCCTTAACTTTTAATATGAAACAAGAATATGCCTTGGATGTATGTCGACGAAGTCGGTTAGAGAAAATTCATGCATTTTGTTTGCTGAAAAGTCTCTGCAAAAAGGAAGTCTCAGTAGGAGCATCCTTTACCTTTCCATCGAATGTCAGAAAACAATCTCCAATACAAGTAATAGCTATTTTGCAGTGCCTTTAAGCCCATGGTTGTTATAACGTCATAATAACTTCATAAAGTCATAACGAATAGATGATATTTTATGACTAACAGCAAGGTAAGCAAATGTTGCACTGAAATGAAACAAAATGAGATGTTCATTTTTTCTTTTCATTACACATTTAAAGGCATATCATTAAAAGTTAAACGTACGTGTATTTTATTGATTGTTTAAACGTCGTTTAGTATTTTATTTCTAATTTCCATCATCTTATAAAATTCTTCGCAAATCTAGCTTGATGCCCGTACTCCAAAAAGATAACGATGTTCCGAATGATCCGTAGGGTTTGCCTTGTGGTGGCGCTCTACAGATATTATGATTGAGAGAGTGACAGGTGTAAGGTGAAGTTGATTGCATTTGCAACATGCACAGTTGAGAAATGTTGGCAAACTTCTAGGTTACTTTCATATAATATGGCCCAAAATTACTCCGGATATTGTACTTATTGAAATTGTGCATGATCTAAGCACACATTTAACCAAATTGACAGTTCCTTTGTGCTCTAAAAATCACCCTGAATTAGTCTAAAGTACACTATCTTTAGCAGGTATCAAAACAGGGAACACGAAATTTGCCAGACTAGACAGTACCAGTTTCTGAAAGTGCCGTGACTGAATAGCCAAATATATAAAATGTACCAAAACATGTTGTCAGCCCATCTTATTACAATGTACCTCTGAAGTCCAGGAGGTGAAAATAACTAAGCGGAGGCTGCAGTGTTTTGATAGCTGCACATCTGAAACAATGCCAAGCTGTATCATTTGTAACTCAAATTAAACACATCAATGATGCACCGAAAATAAAGGGAATTCAAAGTTGTTTTTTCTTCTTTTTTTAAAAAAAACCCAAATGCTTAAGATATGAAACATCTTATTTAAATAGTGAATATTACCAGTGAGGAAAGCCTGAGAAATTATTTTCTTTCAAATCTAACCCTTTTCGAAACTATAAAGCACCACCACCAAGTTACGGTCAGATGAATCATATTTTGTCTCGCAGAAATATCTGAGATAGTCCGAATGTGTAATTTTCTTTAGCATAGGTAATTTAACCACCGAATACCGCCGAACACTGTCAAAGATCTCCGAACACCACCGAACACAATACAATTACCACTGAACACAATAAAACTACCACCGAACACTTTAAAATAAACACAATACTTGAAAACAGCTAAATTAAATGTAATTTTAACTAAATTGACGCGTATTAAGACACGATTTTCTCATAAGAAACATATCTACGTATGCCGCTTTTAATAAAAGGCTCCGATCATAGACCCATTATAATGAATATGAATATAAATTATTCACTACTGTCGCCTCTCACATAACTGAAAAAAAGCAAAATTGGCAACTTGAAAAACAAGAACAATTATAGACATATAGCTCTCATAACAATCATATCAAACACGTTTGAACATATAATATTTGAACGTTGTGAAGCCATAATTTCTGAATTTCAGTTTGGATTTAAGAAATAGCTCTCGACAGACATGGGTTTTTTTTGCTTTCAAATAAGCGGTTCATTACTACCATGGTCATGGTAGACCCGCGTTTGCATGTTTCCTAGATGTTAGTAAAGCATTTGATGGGGCAACCATTGGACGTTATTTAAAAAAGTTGATTAATAGACAAATACTCATGTTCATTGTTTCTATTCTCATGGAATGATATATCACACAGGTATACAGTGTACAACGGGGAACCTCAATATCTCTGCCTTTTTTTTTTTGTATGTAACGGAGTAAACCGTAAGCTGATCCCCAATGAGTTATATCTTAAAATCTTTATCTTTGTAGATTATCGATTAGTCTTTCTGTCATCGCATTAAGAAATTTATTGAAGATATGTGGGGAGTACGCGCGTGATCATGATATCACGTATAATACATAAGTTACATCCAGCAATATCACAATCTATGAATATTCCGGCAAGTACAAGCTGTGTTCCGCCATTAAGTGAGGACAAACCCAAAGACAATTAAACGGATCGAAATAGAGATACAGTAAAAAAACAAAGAAAATTCACCTGCAAATGAACAGAAATAATTCTCTTTTAGCACTAAGAGGTGCCAAGCAGATTAAATATATAAAATATAGAACCCATTCCAGATATAACAACGTTGCAGACGAAATATTGCAAGTTCTTTCAATGATCAACAACCATACATTTATTCAACAAAATATTTCACCAGATAGAAAAAGTTCTGCCCATTATATGTTACACCAATGACCAGATGACAAACTTAAAAACTTTCTTAAAAAAAAGCAGAAAATCCTGTTGGGGTTGATAGAAAATTCAAATTAATGACCTTGTACGTTACTGCCCTTGTTTATCATAACCGCAGAGTCATTCGAAATGAAACGGGATCATCCAATATTCGCAGAAGCCATGCTACTACTGTATAGACGCTTCATACCAGACGTACATGGTTTTCTTTCCTCACCTCTGTTCAGTGATTAAATTCAACAGCTTTGAGTGACCCAATCCAGAAAACATCGAGATCGGAACGAACGACTAAAAAGCAATGACAAAAGCGATTGAATATATATTTCCCAATGCTACAAGAAGACTGCACCAAACAACTTAAAGACAATGTTAAACCCTATTGACAAAACCGAGTAAGGGTAGATTCCAAAGATAGAGGCACAATAATGGATTTTATAAATGGAGCAAATGTTATCGTGTACGAAGATGACAGTCTCCAATTTTAAACGCAGTCATCTGAATTAAAAGACAAGTGTGCCAACTGCCCAACGTTTTGTAGAATATTAAGAGAAAAATAACTGTGGAGATACAAGGCAGAATCTTATAAATTGGAAATATTTGTTAAATTCCGTCGTGATAGAAAAATAATAAAAAAAGACACGCAACAATAATGGCTTCTTTAGCTGGACTGTTTTCAGTCATAAACAAAGCAAAGGGCATGTGAGATGGGTTTATTCCCGCACAGTGGGATGCTAAATGTTCCTGGGGGAAGGAATTAGTGCCACATCCCCCAGGCGTTTATGTGCTCAAGGAGCACTGCTAATTTGGCCGTCAGGTCGTATGACTATATGTCTCTAACGAGCTGAATGAAGGGCTTTCATGAGTGGGAATGGGACCAACACACACTCATGTTAACAAAGAGTTGATTTTAGTCCGTTATTGACTGCACTAGGTGTCGACCCAAGCAGTATGTAACGCCCGTTGCGATTGGTGGCAACGATGACGTCACATCGGGACACCTAGCTTTAGGTGGGTGGAAATTGTTCCACATCTCCGCCGTTACACGATGTCCGAGACAGGCAAGAGGGCAAGGAACTCGGGAAGTCAGCCATGGATGTCGTGCACTCCCAAGAACGCCAGCCCGTACTTGGTCAGATTTAGTCTAGTTTTACTAAAGGACAATAAAAAAAATGACAATAATACGTTAGCCACCTGTGCAATTGGGTCAAATCAAAACAAGTTGTAACATTTTCCTACGTCCTAACAATCGTAAAAGTTCTAGTACATAGTGTACGTTGTAGATGCCCTACAAATTTTTAAATAACTAATATGTCTGAGCGACATATAAAAAGTTTGGTCACTGTTAGGTCATAAAAGGTTTGAACTTTGAAGCGGTGGATTGAAGGATCAAGTGAGTGTACATAATAGTTTTATTGAAACGGGATACCAAGCCAATATGGTTCCCTGGATAAGAGGCAATATTGGTAGTCCTTAGAAGGGCTTTCTTAAGCAAATGTTCCCCGTTTTTCTCCTCCTTCTTTACATTTCTCCGCAGTCTTTTTTCCTCTCAGGTAATTTCGGGGAAATGGTAGCTGTGTAGCATAAAAATGTAGTTAGCTGCTTATATTAGCTGCTGGACTGGGTAGTTATTGTAGGCCTCTTGATAGAACTGTATAAGGATTCTGACACCATAGTGCCACTCGCTATTCATTTATGTTTTGCTTCTATTTATGTTAGGTGTTTCATGCGCGCGTTGCACGCTTATTTGTGTCCGACTGAGGCAAGGGAGGTAGTGACCAGGAAGGCAGGCGACCATCTGCAGGCAGGAGTCCTCTCATTCCAGGGTACTGGTCTAAATCGATGTACTTGGACGAATTTTGAGTTTTGGTTCTTTGTGTTTGAAATTGTTCTAAAGATGAGCTCGGTTGCATTGGATGGAAAAGTCTGTGCTGCTTTAGTATTAGTATGGTCTGTGTCACAGAAGTAGGCCGCAGGATTACCTTGGCTGTCTTTCATGTTAGGGCTAGGAAGAAGTAGAGAAGAAGACTTTTTTAAAAACATTATTTTTGTTGATAAGCTGTAGACGATAAATTTACATTTATAATACTAGTGAAAGTCTATAAAATAGTTTTATAATGTATAAACAAAAGGCGATCGACTTCATACTGTTTTGCTGAAATCTTAACTGTGAGAGTATGCATGTGGTATGACATTAAAAAATGTAAATATAAAAAGGTTAATTCCATATAATATATCAAGATAACGGGGTTTGTTTGAGAATTTATTGACACATAAAGGGCAATCGCAAAAAAATCCATAAAAGTATAACAAGATAAATAAATACATTTTTATTAAAAAATAACGATATAAAAATGGTATGCTATTAAAAGGTAGAAAGACAACTAATCAAAGTAAATTAAAGACGAAATTAAAGAAAAGAGACGAAGAAAGAGTGGGAATAAAATATTATGGCATAATGTGAAGAAAAAAAAAACATTCATTTGAAAACAAACAGAATATGTCATAGCTGGTATGGAAATTATTTTACTTAATACATTCCATGAAAGAAAATCATATTTTTGTGATAAACGTCATTTAATTTGAAAATACGTGGTATCTTGCTATTTAAAGTATATTTAGTTTATTTTCTGTGTTCGGTGGTGCTCGGCGGTGTTTGATAGTGTTCGGTGGTGTTCGGATGAGGGAAATTATGACCAAATGATATACTGTTTAGTCAAAACTGCCACCGATTGATGGGTATATTTGATGTAAAATTTGCCAGTTCATTTGAAATGAATTTTATTTACTTTTCCAAGTTTTAATTGTAAAACAGTGTGGGGTGATTCAGTCAGATATAAGGAAATACGGATTTATTTCATAACCGGTACTGAAACCGGGTTACGTTGATATATTTCTTACAAGAAAATCATGCCTTAATTATCTTAATACAAGTCATTTTAGTTTAAATTACATTTAACTTAGCTGCTTTCATGTATTTTGTTTATTTTAATATGTACGGGGGTAATTTTATTGTGTTTTGTGGTATTTGACAGTGTCCGGTGATGTACGGAAGTAAAAAGATCGGCGGTGCTCAGCGATAGTAAAAATACCTATCCACCTGTCGTTACTTTTTCAAAAGGTGTTATAAAACAGGATTCCAGTTTACATTCTCATAAACAAAAATTTTTATTCCAATATTCTTCATTATTTGAAATTGCAATTTATTTTTATAATTCAGGCATGAAAGATAATTTGTAGACTTAATAACACCATTCAAAAATGAAACTGCCACTCCCATCAGGGACCCATCAAATGATTTCAAGACACAGATTTTGTGATCATTTATAGTTTAAAAACTATAGCCCTCAAATAGCATGGAAAATATCTTTCTTTTAAACAGATTTTTAAAAATATGTATCCATTTTATAAATCTTAGGTGTGAAAGAAATTGTTAACCCCACGCAGTCACACTTTTGTGTCGCTCCCTAGCCTAATATGTTTATCAAGACCAATATGGCCGACGAAATCAATAACATCAATAGCATCCGCTCCTTGCTGGAGATGTTTAGGGTTCCAGGGTTCAACTAATTTCAGAGGCTTCATGTTGTTAAAAGGGAAGCCATATGCAGAATCTGCAAAAGTGAAACGATATATTAAGGACCGATACCAAGAGAGAACAATGCGTCTGCCTGTACGGTAGCCCCTCCTTCCCACCCTACCCCAACCCCTGAAATGCGTATAGGCTGTACAGCAGTCTCCAAATGATCTCATTACTACATCTTTTTAAATCGTACGTGTTGGGATTGTTATATTTTCTGTATCGTCATTCCTGTATCACAGTGATGCACACGGGTGGCTGACAAAACCTGAATGTTAAAAAAATAATCATTAGCTTGAACCTAAGGCTGAAGGACAGGGTGTATAGAAGTTAGAAAGACGGACACATTGTAGGGATAGCAGGTCATATTTAAAATTTCATCTCCGGTTAATAAATATGGTATTTTTGAGAAGGTCAACGCATCCTAAATAACAAATTGGCAAATAAATTATACTCCTTTTCATGGTTTTTGTTCATAGCAAGTGCAAACAACTTATTGTATTGCCTGCAAAAGAAAAAGAATTCTCAAAAAGGTGAGCATTTTTTGTACAGTGTATATATTGAAAACAAATCCAGTAATGGAACATTTTTTTGTTGTTAATTAATGAAGCAGTCACTAGAGAATATAACCAGACTGTTCTTGAGGCATACTTTACAAATGTATGCAGTATATAAAATGAAATTTTGTGGAAATGTGCCTTGGCCAGTCCAGAATATTTGCAGCTTTAATTACTCAGAATTTATAATTATGAGTGTATGTCCACTCCAAAAGCCATATTTTGTGTAAAGCTTGTTTTTATTCATGTGAAAGTGAAAAACAAAAGGGATTGGTAACATCTGCCTCCTTACTAATCTATAAAGACAATGTAACAAGACAATCAGGCATTTATTCCTTTTAAATGCCTACCTGTATTAGAATTTGTTTAGACTAATTCATCTAAAAATATTGTTTTATAACTGAAAGTTTACATAAAATATTTATTTTTCTCTAATATTTCCAGTGAAAAGTTGAATACAGTACTGTATATACTTTTTATTTTTTATTTATTTATTTATTTTGCATTTGCTTTATTGTATAGTTGGATTGTGCTGGCATTTTTTGTCATAATAATATTAACTTATTTTTTAAACAGTGTAAAATTACAACAAAATCACAGTCAAATGAAAATGTTTATGCAGGGGGTATAGATGCTACAACAGCCTGAGCTGTGAGTAACCTTAAAAACTTAAAAAACTTCTTTTAAATTATTACAGGGTGGGTTTGGGGTCTTGTTCTTCAAACAGAAAACAATCACATCTCATCTGAGAAGATACAAACATAAATTTGTATAAATCTTTTTTACTGCTACATTAATTTCATATCCCAAGGTATCAAGCAGGCTTTATACTATTTTGTAGCAGTAATAATAAAAACAAACTGCTGGTTACAGTTAGCAGTCACAACGATATTTATATTCACTGAGTATTTAGTTGCTACCTCTCCGATTGCCTACATGGTTAGAGTGTCCACCTTAGATGCGGGAGGGTGCAGGTTCAAACTCCGGCTGAGTCATACCAAAGACTTCTAAAAATGGTACTAACAGTCGCCTCGCTAGGTGCTCAGCATTAAGAGGTTAGTGTAAGGACTGGTCATCCTGGTGTCAGGATAATGTGACTGGGTGGGACATCATGTTACATGTCTGCAGCATGATGCCTCAGTGCTAGACATAACTATAAACTGCCACACTGCAGATATCTAAGCAATATGACTGAAAAAACTGTTACAGCTATGTTAAAAACCTGAATCATACACAGGCACATAGAATAACATGTAATTTCATTACTGATAACATAATTTAATAAAAACTAAAAGCGAAATTTACAGTACAATGCTTTTAGGGCAAATAAGTATAATGACTACATTTCATTAATCCATTCTTAATTGATTGTCTCTGTCCTGACATCAAAAGCAAAGAATTCAATTAATATATATTATAATGAGCAATTATTCTTTCATGTTAGATAATTTGGTGCTTCAGTTAAAACATCATTGTACATTGTGATGAGCAAAGTTATGCAAATGTGTTTTACTCACCTTAATTAGATGAGTCATCAATGGCCGATACCTTATGAAATTTAACTTTTTTTTCATGCCACCTTTTAATTACCTTTACATCACTGTCTTGTTTGATGCACCATTAATAATATTTATTTATTATTAATAGATTAAGCATTAAACTAATGTATACATTGTAATACATGCTGTAATAATAAAATTAAATTCTAAACTGTTGCTAAACTACAGAATTTCTAGCTTCTTGTTAATTTTCTCTCCAATTCCTGCCTGTTAAATTTACTGTTACATCATTAGATGGCATTAACTAAAGTACATGTGACTCTGTTACATAACTAATATTAAATTATCAAGTTTTGAATTATACATACACAACCAATGATACACTAGGGCATATACGATATAACTGAAGTGTGCTTCCTTGTTTTCAATGTGTAGCGATAACAACATAACCAGAGGGCACTTCAGTCGGGCCAAGTGCCACCATCTTACAATTTTTGTACAGATTGGATAATTTCATGAATAGCAGGAACATTTTCATGATAACTTGTGCAAAGGAAACCATTTGGCTTTTCTTTTAAACTATATGTTACTGGTAAGAATTTGATATGGCTCAGAATATGTGGATCATGGAGGGCTTCACGCTGGAGAGGTTTTATTTATGCATCTAAATATAGAATGTGCCAAAAATATTGTGGTACTGATCTTCATTTCATGGGAATAGGGTTGCATCATAACATACCCTCCGTCTTGTCTTTAACCAGAAATGTGCATCAGTTCTCTCCCTTGAGCACCTGGTAGAGGTAGCAACCACTGAGTCTGACATTTTATCAATAAAGTACAACGAAACCTGTGACAACACGAAATCACCTTATCAGTATAATAAATATACATATATTTATTGTACATTAAGGTGATTTATTTTAAGGTACTATACTGAAAAAACATCCTGCATCTAAGGTGGACACTCTAACCATGTAGGCCATCGGAGAGGTCCACTCTATTATATAACTTAATTATCAGAGTTATGAATTTATCAATGGTTGTCTGTGGTATATCCAGTATAATTGAAGTGCATTTTTATGTTTTCGATGTGTTCTGGTGTTTCATTGCATTTCATTATTTCTGTGCACTGGAAGAAACAAAATAACACCAAATGACATAAATTCCTCAGATTACTTCTATGATCCGTTATGTCACCAGAATCTGTCTATCATACTAATTAATAGACAAGGTAAGTAACTTCCAAGACCTTCCTTCCACGCCTGATCCTCGATTTCCAGCTGAAAGATGGCACTTGGCCAGAATATGTGGTTCATTTTACTCCTGATATATTTTTCTATTCCTTGAACCATCATTGACTTTTCTGTATTGCAAATTACGGTCCCCTAAACGTAAGAATTGCATGAATTTTGCCAGCCCCAACAAATATACACTTACCAACAATTTGTCGGTGCATATGGGGTAACTGTACAACAGATAATATTATCTCTAACTTTAAATAATAACTTTTGTGTTCTTACTTTCTTTAAGCATGAAAGCTTTATTATTTTTATAGAGCATGGGAGCCTTTTTTATTGTGATAACTGCATATGTAAGAAGAACCGCATTTCCTGATAATCTTACAACTTTTATTTATTGTATAAAAGCAGATAGAAAAACAGGTCAAGAAAAAAGAATAAAAGGAATATAAAAACATCTTGATGAAAGATAATATTTCATTAGTGCTCTTTGGATGTGGTGGTAAATTAAATTTTGAATATTTTCAGACTTAAGTAAATAATTTGTTACTTTTTTGTTACAAATGTTTCAGATAAAAAAGAAAGTACAGTAGAGATCTGTCTTGAAAGACCACCTCTTTTTTTACCAAAAAATTATGGTCTCTCAATACAGATGGTCTTTCATAATAGTCAACAATGCTATATAATCAGTAAATTTGTACATTGTGATTATGGTCTTTCAAGACAGGTGGTCTCACATAGCAGTGGTCTTTCAGGAAAGGTTTTACTGTATTTTAAATCCCAAGATATTCAGTATTTACAGCAATTTTTGTTGTTGCTTTATTCCTGGTTTACAGATTTCTGAAATTAAATGGATACCAAAAGGAACAGTGACAGATTCTCTTTGAGTTAAATTTACACGCATTTATTTTTAATTTTTTTATGTAGATATAGAATCTTAAGATGGAGAAGACAGAGAAACCAGACATAAACATTCGAGAGTACAGCGGCTCTCTTTACCTCGGTGACAAGAAAAAGTGGATCTATGGCACTCTTGCTTTCAAATCGGATGTGATTATATTTGATTCTGAAAATAAAATCCTTATCATCCCATATGATAATCTTACAGATGTAAAAAAAACAACGACTGGTTTAGTTTTTGGGGCAATTGTTGTTTCCACAAAGACTGACAAACATTGGCTGTCCTCATTTGAGGATAGAGAAAGTGTTTACAATGCTCTTTGCCATTTTTGGAGTTCAAAACTCTTTAGGAAAGAAGGAAGAAAAGGTGCAGCGTTTAGTTGTGGGTCTCAGACTAAAATGGGAAAGAAATTGATTGGCATTCTACAAGATTCTGAAAAGACTTTGACTAATGCTGCCAATACATTACAACAGCAAGGTCATCAGATTGACCTTGCCATTGCAACCATGGATGACCTTCATCAAGACCTTGATATTGCAGATAATTTGGTAACAGGGCTGGAGAAATGGCTGGGTCCTTGGAAACTTCCAGCAGAATACACAAAAGTAGACCCAGTGATAGTGTCAAGGGCTGATATTCCAGATGTGTTTGAATTTGAAGTTCTACACACAAGGTTGGAAACTGGAAAAGTGAATACTCAGAATTTAGGATTGCTCAGAATTGCTAAAGAAGGAATAATTCTGTTAACTTCCAAGCAGAAGGTGGTACAGTATCTGAAATGGGGTGATGTTTCCAAAATAAGAGTTGTATCCCCATGGGAGATAATGATTATAAAATACAACATTGGTCTGGCAGACCTGGTGTATGCTGTTGTAAGTTCAGACATGGTGGCTGTTCTCAAGGTACTGGACAAGTGTGCTAAGTACAAGCTAGAGTATGATACTCCGCCTGATACTGTGTTCTGTGTTAGACACGCTGTCTCCGCTCGTAGCCGACTTCATAAAGATGCACATAAAGGTTTGTAAATTTTTTTGTGCAGTGAAGCTTTTTTTTAATTCGCTCTGTCTAACCAATAGTCTTGTATCAATGCAATTTGATTGTGGAATGCGATTTACTGTTGGTCTTTAAAGCAACCAGTTGGTCCAATTCATTGGATGCAAAAATGTTTATATCCCCATGCTTTCTTGGGGTGGTGGGAATCGTAATATCCACCAGTGCAGTCAATGGGATTTCTGCTGAAACTAGATCCAGGATAGAAAACTGGTGGTCCCACAGAGAACTATAACAGCCTAACATTTGACTGACAACATACAATACAGCTCGCATGACTTTTCATTTCTCTATATATTGCAATAGAGTTGGGAAGATCACGAAGAGGAATTAAAAAAAAGAAAGTTCCTCGACCATCTTTCCACGTGTCCTGATGGATTTGCTTCTCATGGAGAATTGCACTCTACATGTTCTTGGAGAATAGCATGCAATGATTGCCATGGAAGTGGTCTCAATAAGCTAGGTTTACTGTTTATGATCACTACAAGGATAAGTTTATGAGTTTCATTGAGAGAGAGAGAGAGAGAGAGAGAGACACACACACACACACAGGACAGGGTAGGCTACTGATTTATTTTTGTTATTGCCCTTATAAATTAACAGACCTAATTTTGTTTTTTCAAGCCGTATTGTAAATGACATTAACATAATGGCAATAATGCATGAACTCAATTAATACTGTATTATATATGTGATTTGAAAAGATGTCAAACAAATTTTTAAAGAATCACATTCACACTAGAATGAAAGCAAACCAAAATTGCACATGTTCTGATGCTTATTGAAAGCATGCCTTTGGATATTGAAAACATGATCATTCCATTAGTTATAATCCTTTGTTAGTTATAATGAAGATTATACATGGTGCCAAATCAAATTTCAGATATTAAGAAAATGATGCCAGTGCCTTATGAACTGAATTATTAATATATTTTGCATAATGAATCAAAATTTGAAGTTGTTTTTAGAAAATGTTTCTTTATCAACACTAGAAACGATTACATGTCATTATTTCATTTAAAGTCCATTTGAAGTTTAGTTATGATTTTATGAAAGTCAGTAACAAGTTGTACTCCCTGCTGTGGAAAAATGATAAATGTCAAATTGATTAAAATAATTGCTGTCGAATGTGAGTGAAGTGAAAGAAAATTGCACAGGTTCTGATAGTAACATCATGCAGGAGTTTTCATTAAGATGATGATGATGTACAATTTTTTCATCATCCAGTCACAGCAATATAGAGGGGTAATTCAGACTTCAGAAAAATTTTTCAGAGAAGCTAACTAACCATGTACTTTTCAGAAAATAATATAGATGATAACAAATAAAAGTTCTTTATCTTGTTGCATTATTGTATGAAGGAACAGCCTTAGCGAATATGTGGCCTTATAAGGCTCATTTTGGCAGGGCCTCCTTGATTTACGCTTGAAGCCCCCTGTGAGCATGGCATTTGGAAACAAACTTTTAAACAATTTTTATATGATATTGAACTTAATATTTTCTTCCATTGCTTTAAAATTACGTTCTCTGTATAGATATGTTTTTGCAAATTACTAATGCACTACCTTCATGTGTATAGCTACATATACTTGTGTGCATGTACCTGCATTTACCTGTGTGCATATACTGTTATTTATCTGTGTGCATATAAATGCATTTACCTGTGTGCATGTGTATGCATTTACTGGTGTGCATATATCTGCATTTACTTGTGCATATACTTGTAATTATCTGTGCACATATACCTGTGTGCATATACCTACAGTGACCTATGTATTGTTTACCATGTTGATTATTCAGATGATGGGGACATTTTCCTTGAGATCTGCCATAGTATATTTTTTGTAAAAAGAATTCAGTCCTGCTTTTGATAAAAAGGTATAAAAGTTTTAAGAACTTCTCGTCAAAGTTTAAAGCAGTGCATTTCTAAAAGAAATTTTCATCATGCCTGCATGCACAATTAACATTTTTATTTTTAAATTAAAATGAGTTGCATGAAAATTAATGTCAAATTTAAATGTTGTACTTGTTTGTAGTGAAACACCTTGCAGTTTAGAACATAGTTTTATGTCTAATTCTGATGTTATGGGAGAGTCTCCAAATATAAACAGGTTTTGATTTGTAAAATTATTGCTTTCTTATTCAAAATATATTTTAATTCTATTTATTTGTGAACCTTGAAAAAGTCAATTTCATCCAGTAGAAATATTTTGGAAAAGACCTGAAAAAGTTTGTTGAAAAAAGTAATAGAAAATCAAATGATGTTATTAGTATGTGGTTTTCACCAGAAGACTACATATGATGTCTAGTTGGTCCTAAATGAAAATGTTTTTTTATTTATTATCTGACATCCAGTATGGCTGCAATCTAGAAAATCATGTTATTGTTACTCTTCTTTATTGAAAGTCGTATCAATATGAGGCTTTCACTGTTTATCATGTAAAGTTGCTGCTAAATGAAAGTGATGGTGTCTGACATCATGGATGGCCACCATGACTTGTGGCATCTGGTATGGCCACCATGACAGCCATCTTGAAAATGTTGTGAGTGCTACACCACCTAAATGGAAAGTCATATTGACGTGGGCCTTTCACCAGGAGACTTGTTATGACAGCTGGGATGGCCACCATGACAGCCATCTAGAAAATGTTGTGAGTGTTACACAACCTAAATGGAAAGTCATATTAACCTTGGGTTTCACCAAAAGACAGATCATGAAATTTAGTTGGCTATGACTGATAATTGTGTCAGTCTTATCTCAAACATTGCAGCCACAATGAACATCTTGAAAATCTTGTCACTGTCCTGCATGAATAGTCATATCAGCATGGGTTTTTTCACTAAAAGTCATTTAAGGGTGACCAGTTTGTCCCAGTAAGATGATTGCTGGTCTGTCATCCAATATGACTTCCACAGTGGCTACTTTGAAAATCTTATCAGTCAAGAATATCAGAGATTGTTTTGGCATTTGGCGCTTAAAAAGAATGATACGGTCTTATATTGAATTCCTGGAAATTCTTTTCAGACGTTAGAGCATCAGTCCCATCAAGGTACCTGAAGAGCACTTGTGAAAAATATTTTATTAATTGACAATTAGCTGAGTTGCTGCCTCAAAAATATGTAAGACTGAATTGAGGGACATTTCTAGTAAATTAGACTAATGTCAGATGGTAAAGTTTTATAAGAAGTCTTGGAGGATGATATTAAAAGTTAGGAGTTGTTGCTGTCATCTATTCGTCTTAATTTGGGCTTCACATATTTTGCTTTAAAGGTACAGTATAATGTACTGATATTCTGCAGCACACTGTTGTTAAATCCAAGTGGCATGAGGGACTAATTTAACATCTATAGTGCAGACCCTAGGGACTCATTACATTTTATGGCATTTTGGTAAGTCCAGGAGATAAGCTTTCACACCTCTATTGTCTTGTGCGTTGTGGCTGTGAAATGTTTAAACAGTTGGGAAAACAATGACCAAACTAGCTTACTGACACCTCAGTTCAATTGTCCAACAATGCTTGTGTAACTTAAACCTAGTCATGTTTACATTAGACATAGTCATCAAGACCTTTGTTGATTGTCCAACAAAGAAACGATCTGTAAACTAGACCCAGTGATCTTTGAATTGTAAATTCTGTATTGATGATGTTTTTTTTGAAGAGTTTAATGGATAAATTAATCATACAATTTGACATAATGATATTTGATATATTGTAGGCTATGTGCCAGTCAAAACGTTTGATTTGACACATTGTGCAAGTATAGAGATTTAAGGATCAGTCATATATACAGATAATGCAAATAATGTGGTGAATAACAGTTCTTTAAAGTGCACTGGATACCTCAAAGGATTGCATTTGTAAAGAACTGTTTAAGATAAATGTGAATAACCAAATTAAACTTCATTAGAGATTGCAAACTGATTGGTTTTAATTAAGGTGTTTGCTTTTGGATATCATGAGGCTGATGGACACTTGCTCAGAGTATGTATCAGTCAAAGCATCTTTGATGTGCTAGACATGTCCTGCAAATTCAGAGATTTAAAAATCAATGATATATATACTGTGTATATCAGGAGAAGAACAGTCTATTTTAAGTGCATGCATTTGATCCAGCAAGGGTTATCAGAGACAGATTGAGATGATTAAATTAAAATGGGCAATGAACAGTACAGAACTAGATTTTTGATTTTCACTAGCCTAAACGCTTTACTCATTAAGTCTTTGTCGAAGGCATTTATAGAACTAAGACTAAAAAGGCAAAAAGTAAACAAAAGACATTGATTTACAAAACTTTATATGATTTAGGATCTACCGGTAGTAGAAGTATTCTTTCAGAATGGTTGATGTCTAATGTTATTACTATTTGACAGTTGAAAGTGCATAGGCTGGTTATAAAAACAAAAATTATACACAAACAAAAGACATTGATTTACAAAACTTTATATGATTTAGGATCTACCAGTAGTAGAAGTATTTTTTCAGAATGGTTCATGTTTAATGTTATTACTATTTGACAGTTGAAAGTGCATAGGCTGGTTATAAAAAAATAAAAATTATACATACACATTTGTCATTGTTGCTTGTTAATGGCACTTTTAAAACCATATTGGCTTCATCATGCTGAGAAAGTCGTAACTAAGTTCCTTTCCCCAAGTACTGAGGCAGCTGATCTGGGCTGACCTGTGTGGGTATTGGGTATTGAAATGTTGTGACCCTTTGAATATATATGCCATTATTGGTAACAAAAGTAATTCCAGCTCAAGTTGCTTTTGAAGTTAAAGGTGATGGAGATAAAATAACTTAAATTCACTTTCTTATGATTTTACATTTTTTCCAGACCTTTTCACACAAGATTGCCCTTCTAAAATTGATGGTTCCCATGGTGCAAGAGGAGGACTTGAAAAAAGAAATGTTATGACCCCTGGTCAGCAGCCAGTAATCCAGCAGTCAGCTCAGCAGCAAGTGGTCAGTGATGAAGAAGTGGCTGAAATCAGTCGGACACTGGAGAACCTGAAAGGCCTGGCTCTTAGTGTCCAGCAGGAGGAGGTGTGTCAGAATGAAAATCTGGACAAGTTGACTACTAAAGTGGACAGGGCCAATGACCGCATTTTGGCAACCAATAGGAGAATGAAAGCTCTGACATAACTAAATTGTTTTTGATTTGATAAAAACACAAAACTGACTCTTTTCTGCATGTTTTTTTGTTGGTTCTTCACTCAGAAGTAGAAAGTATTTGAACCAGTTTTTTTGAGGTCTTTATATAGTGATTGAATGTGACATGTAAAAAAAATATCTGCTTGGAACTCCATCTATACATAAACCTGGAAGTTTTTATTATGAAAATCTCTGATGAGTATTATAATGAGTCCATGCATATTAATGAGGTGATCTTGCATTTGATTGGTTAACCTTGTTACCTCTCAGGAGGCAATATTTCTTATCCGATTTTCATTAAATTTGGAATATTGGTTATATCATTTAGGTGTTTAACAAGTTTGTTAATTAGCAAGATAATTACATACAAATTTGATGATCATGCATCTAACTACCACTCTTGATCAGACTTAGAATATATACTTATATCGATGTATACTAATTATTTGATCCTGCATCTGATTGGCTGGGTTTTTTACTGTTCTGGAAGCCATATTTCCTATTTGATTTGGCTCAAACTTGAATTTGCACTTACAGAGTCATCATTTTGGATGGATTTGGTAGGGAATGAGTTTGATGAATATTAATGTGAGGTAATCCCGTACCTGATTGACCGACCTTCTTATCACTGTCAGAGGAAGACAAAACAGCACGGTTTGAGTCTAATATTCGGCCAATGTGGGTATGTGAGAAAGCTTGCCAGTAGCTTCTCGAGGGTCGGTGGTTCTTTCCGGGGTTTTCCCGGGTTCTTCCTCCACCATTAATACTGGCCGCCATGTATAGCCTATCGTGTGCTGAAAAATGGCGTTAAACCCCACAACAACAACAACAACAACAAAACAGCAGTTGGCATATTAAAGAAAAGCAAATTACCTGTGATCAGATCTATTGAGAATCGCAGTATTTGAGTTCTGAAGATAGTTCTCTTGGAAAATATTTAAGACTTGAAGAATTTTGTTGGTGGATGGAGGAATACAGTATTTATGAATGTTAATACTTGTTAAATAAATTAGTAAAATAATATCTTAGGTATTAAATTGAATAACCTGTCATTTAAAGCTGATGAAAATATATCAAATGAAAATAGTGCTTAGAAAAAGACTAGTAATTTATATACTAAATTAGCTTGGAAAGTGGTGTTTGGAATGAACTTGTGTTGTGTTTTCTGAAAGACGGATTAGCACAACCAAACCCAGGTAGGTATTGTTCGTACATTTCTGATGTACACCGGTAGTCATTGCTAAACTTAAAGGCCACTAAGCAAATTAAAATGGTATTGCATGACATATTCCATAGGTAACAGTACTGGCCATGATGCACATTTAGACATTATTTACTACAGGACATGCACTAGAATGCATGATTCACTGATGGCTACCTTTGCATGCTGTTTGCTAATTGCTATCGGTTCAATTTACAAGAAGTTGTATATCAGACAGATGCAGATTATTAAGTAATTATATAAAGAACGCATATCTAACCATAATAAAACATCAGGTTTTGGGGTAGTACTGGCAAGGTTTTTCTCAGAGGAAGAAAATCGGGTCATGCAACTATGGTTCAATTTTGGTAAATTTAAGGGGATAAAATGAGTTTTAAAATTATTGTTTTGTCCATGCAGTCCAGATTTATTTTTGTTTAGTATGAAACTCGAAACATATTTTGTTATGCCTAATAGACAATGTGGCAAACAAGCACACCAAACTTTTCTTTCTTTCCAAAAGTTAACACCATGTATAAATTTTCTTGTAAAAGCTTACATTTGTCAGATACTGGGTGAGCAATATCTAGCCCACTTTGGCCTCTTGCTCAATAAACTTATGAAGTAAATATGGCAACTTTATAGAACTAAATTTATTTCCTCTTTTGGAACAATTCAGTTGGATTTAATTTGAGGAATTTTTGTTTAAGGTGTATGCTTCAACAAGTAACAGGTAATTATGTTATTGTTCAGTATCAGAAAGTCGAACAACCAAGAAAAGGCATAAGACTTGTTTCTATGCAAGAAATCATGCAATAACCAAACTGTGAAGCAAGAGTTACTTCCCTTAAATATTGCTGGGGTTTGTGTTTTTGTAGAATTAAAGCCATTTTTCAGTGCTGGTATATCTGGTGGAGGAAGAACCACCAATCCATGGGAAGCTACTTCCAAGCTTTTGAGCCTAAGACTTTACCCTGCAGAGACAGGTGAGATGTGATTGATCTGTAAAAGTGTGCACCTTAAACGACTCTGACAAATGGGACCCCAAAAAAATGTAGCTTGGAAAAAGGGATTTAAATTAAATGAAATGAAAATGCAAATTAGCAAAGTAAAGTGATTCATCAGTATGCTACGAAGCTATCTTCTATTCCATCTAACCCCACAAATGATGTTGTTATGTATATTTAATTTGTAGTGTTTGTTGGCTTTTCTCTTAATGATTTTATTTTTATGTATATCTATATTTTGTAATTGATCTTTTTCCAAAGTCAGTTTAATGATGTGCCTGTCCATTGACATTTATTTTGCAAACAACATAATACATAGCTAATATTCCGCCATGATTATAGATAAACTGTTAAGTTCATTATTAATTATAAACATGTTTACATCAGTTTGAGTTAAAGATAGTCTTGATACTGACCTTAGAAGTTCCAGAAAAGAAATTTATCATTAAGTTGACAGTATTTCTAGAGATTGGTTATTGTAACCCAGGTCAAGTGGAGGAGTACATAAACTTGTTTACTTGAGGATTATTCATTCCTGCCTTAATATCCGAAGTGAAATTAGTCTTAATGTTGTGTTCAGTTTTTAATTTGGGTGTATTTATTCAAATTATTATTCACTGGAATCACAAATTGCTAAATAATATTCTTGGACTAAAACGTTAATTTGGAATTGGAGTGAATTCAGTCAGGGACTTTTTGGATTATATTATTGTGATCAAAAGACTGTTAACATTTCACTACATTCCAGGCCATTGACACTTTAGGATATTCAAGACTACATTTGCATCAACACATTCAGTATTTATTCATTGGAGTTTAATTGGAATTTCATAGATTTGTACATGTGATACAACTTTTAGGACTATTTGTGATTTAATTCACAATGCAGTAAGTTGTTTTTTAATTTTCACTTTGTATTCTATGGAAAAAAAATTATTTGTTGAATTTTAAAAAAACTTGTTGGTTTACACTTTTTCTGTTACATGTACTTAGTTAAGACTATAGGGGGTTTCACGGTTAGTATCTCCTCTTGAAAACACCAGAGGGCATATTGGTGCAACTCACTTCCGGATAGTTTAGTCAATTAATATGGCAGATGTAGAGCAAGAAAATGTGACAGACCGCTCACATTATGCAAGCAGGATCGATATCTCACTATTTTAAAAAGAAATTCTATCAATATTTGATCAACTATTTTTTTTTTGCTAACTTGCTCCCAGCTTTCAAATAAATATTATCTGCCCATTTCAGAACTTCATTATTTTTCCATTACTACCTTATGCTCTAGTTTGTATTATTTGATTGTGCAAAAGTGTTTCGCTGCATAAAATGTTCTTGCAAGTTATCTCTCTTGAAGAATAATGAAAATATGTTTATTTTGTACACCTTCAATTATAGCAGTTAATGGAGGTTGAACGACAATGAGAAAAAAATTCTAACTTCTTAAGTTTCTTTTATTATTGATTTTCTATTCCTGTTCATTATCTTTTTCAGAATGCACAAATGTCAACCATGCTTGAACAGACAAACGCACATACGAGTCTCCTTGATGATTATTTTAATTTTATTTCCTTGACCGGTTGGAAATTTTAGAGTATACAATTTGGAGAAATATTGATGTTAGACACACTGTGCATGTATATGACATTTGTGGCTCTCAACTATCTGCCTGTCTGTCTGTATGTATGCCTGCCTCATCTGGTGCATGGGTATGTATATCCTCGAAAGAATGTGTGTTCGCATACATATATTACATAAACATACTTCTGGTTAAAAATGAGTATATAATGGTGCCAAGACAGAAAGAGTGACTGATAGATAAAGACAACAAATATGAATATTTGTGAGTATCCATTTATTATTGACTTGTAGAGTATGTTCTTACAAGCAGTCTCCTTTTTAAATCATACTGTTTGCAATTTTACATCCGGTCACTTGGATCAATATTGATTTAAAAGGCGAACCAAAGTAATAGGACGGAATCTGTGAAATAATTGGATGTTTAAAACTTACATATTTGATTCAAGGAAAGTTAAACAGAATTAAACTAATTTTGAAAAGGCTGTTTTGGATACATTTGTTGGTGGCAGTCAGAAATGATAGTCTAAAGACCTCAGCAAATTTGAGAGTTATTACGTGCCAGCATAAGCAAAGAAAAAATCATGCTGAAAGTTTTTGCATGTACCGTCCGATATTTGATGTTTCAGAAGTCAAAAAGAAAATTAAACAAAAAAAAAAACGCCATTGGGCATGTTATTTAATCTGAATATTGTACAATATTTACACCCAAATATGAATAAATATTCTGTCTGCATAAATTACACTCATTTATCGTTATGATAGCTAACGTAATTATTACTTTGTTAAGTTCATCTGAATACATTAAAATACTGTGTTCCATTTAAAAAAAAAAAACTTTTCTGGTTTAAAATATTCAGCATTACAAACCAGCTGACATATCGAATTCGTGTTATAATTTTCTTATCGAACTTGTGTTATAACTTTCTTAACTCGTGTTATAAATGAACTATTAGCCTTGTGAAAGTAACTGAGAAAGAAGGATATATCAACATATGAAAAATGCAAATTTTTGAGATTGTTTTCGTTAAAGTTACATAACCAAAAATGTGCAATAAATGTTTAAAATCGGAGAGCAGAGTGAAATGTTCCTACAAATGTATCTGAAATTATGGATAATGAATCTATATTATCAGGTATGGACAGTGTTTTTAATTTGTTTGATATCATTTAAGTCTGGAAAGTAAATATTTAATTATCTGATATAATGTAAGTATGGACATTGAATCTAATTATCTGATTTAATGTCTATAATTGTTTTCCTGGTATGAACAATAGATGTTTGACATATATAATTGATTCATTGGTTTAACCATAATGATTTGTAGTACAGCTAAGATACCTTCCTTTGTTGACTTTATGTTTCGCTAACCAAGTGTAGAACGGTGAACTATCCGGAACTGGAAATTTTTTATGGGCATGCGCAGTGGAGATAAGGGAGGTATTTTTAGGCACTACAATCAGTAACTCCATTGCAACCGTGAAACCCCCTATAGAGTTGTAACAATGTGTTTTACCAAACTTCATTCCATCATTTGGCATACAAATTTGTCCTTGCTTATAAACTCCAAAAATTAATGTTGAAAATATTTTAAAAACCTGTACTTTCAGATCCTTCCAAAATAATATGTAAACTTTCAAATTCAGAAAATCCTCAACATTCACCCCTAGCTCCAGCATTTTTCATAGTAAATACAATGAAATCAGAGCTTCTTGGCAGAATTTTAACATCTTTATGTTTTATATTTTATCTTGTTTACATTTATTTGGAAAGGTTTATTGCCCTAAATTCTGTGCAATTAATTTTTATATTTTTGGAAATTTACATTTAGTTGGCATTACATACCCACTTTTATGCCGAACTGCAGTTAAACATTACTACATACATACCTATTATTGGTCTGGTGTTTCTTCATTTACTCTCATTTTCAAGATCGAAGACCATCAGACATGCTTCTTTAGCATCACCCTCATCACAGTCATCATCATCATCATTGTTGTTGTTGCTATTACTGAAGAAGACTTTTTAAGTCGAGACACTGATGCTTTGTTATTGTGAGGAACTTGTTTTGTGAAGCATGCATGTGTGATTTACCAGGTCACAGGTGGTTGATTGGTCTAAAACTCTCACCTTTACCGTCCATTCGGGTCGCACTCCTATCTCTGGGGGTTTGAGTCTTGGCTTGACCAATATGGTTATGTGAGAAGGCTTGCCAGTAAATTCCCATGGGTCGGTGGTTCTTCCTTGGTTCTTCCTGTACCAGTATACTGGCTGCCATATATAGACTACTGTGTGCAGGAAAATATAATTTAACTCCACAAAATGAAACCAAAATGTTTCATTTAATACAAGAAATGTTAGATGAAATCACAAAATTGTATGCACAAGAAGATCCATGCTGCAACTGTTACAAGCAAATAACATGGCTAAAATTAAATGACTGAACTGTCATTGGGTGCAAATCAAAGTCAGGAAGCCAGTGTTTCCCGTTACCTTCATTTGTGCTTCAGAGACCCCCCAATTTTTATTTTGACCCCCACTTTTGATACCAAAGTTTGTTTTTTACTCAGTCTGACCCCCAGTTTTGACATCGTGGAGGTTTTGCACCCCTGGGGATACACCTCCTTCAGAAGCCTACTAGGAGAGATGTACAGAAAAAAATTGGATTTTTTAAAAATTACGAGCAGACATTATGATTCCTTTGATTTGCAAAAAATAGAGTACTATTCAACGAAGTGACATTTTTTGTTGTTGTTATGTTTGCTATTATTGTTTTCAAACATTTTCAACTATGTATGGTATTTAAAACATTTGCCATCATGACCTTTTGGATTTCGCAAAGTAGTGTACTTGTTCAAGATTTCCTGTTAAACTTGGATTAAGCAATTCAGTTCCTTCATCAGTACATCCCTTTTAAGACTTGAATGATTTGGGAATGCACTTGACTGGGCCCACCAACCGCCTTGTTTGGGATGGAGGTGGGGGTCAAGAACTAAAATTGATGATAACTGCTACTATTTGAACATTACACCTGTACTGAAGAGTACTGAAGGAGTACATGCCACTGAACATATTTGTATTATGGTATACAGCTGTGGTAAGGAATAGGAGGACACTAGGTGGCCCACGATGGATCGGATTAGAATAAAAATGTACTATGCCAGTAAAACTGAAGTAGAAGTAGGATGCATAGCATTTATGTCGGCCATATTGAGTAGTATCATTATGAGTATTTTAGATTTCGGGTAGTGATATAGGTCAGCGACTTATTTACCTTGTGACTTTACTCTTTTGTCTTATGTGAGTGCATTTGTTATGGGGCAGTAACAAACCAACCAGCCACATGCTACCACTTGCATTGCAGCAAATTACAGCTCATTTGATATGGTCGTAATGGTTTGTTGAGGTGGGCCGAAGGTGATCTGCAATTACCTTAATAATTTTCATGGAGTAAGATTTCCACTGCTTGACAGTGGGAAAATGTAGAAGAGAGGACACTCTTCATAACTTTTTTAAGTAAAAATTTCACAGCTTGCCAGTAGGGTTAGGTACTTGACAGCAGGCAATAGCTTACCGATGAGGCTGAGACGGTGATATCATGGGCATTGCAGACAGGTCTATTATTATTGACTGTGACTTTGCAGCCAATACAACTGCAGGAATAAAATTATTGATTGCCACTAAAGTAGATGTAAAAATACTCCATCGATAATATTTGACTGTTGCCATGATTGTGGGGGAATTGTGTATTAAACAATAACTGTGGTAGATTACAAAATGGCGAAAAACTCAGATTGATGCATATAGTGTTTTGAAGGAATTTATGAGCATCATTATTTTGGGATTATTTTACAATAGTGATGGTGTATTTCTGACATTTCAGTAAAGATAAAATCACTTTTATTTAAATGCCTCGTAATGGTTTGTCCAATATGCTCAAAAGATGTTCAAGCTTTCAAATGCAAATCTGGGGGTTATCGGTAAATTAATTGACTTAGGAATTGTCTTAGAACAGCAACAGTATAAACTTGGCTAGTTGTATGAGAAAAACATGAGAAGTCATTATTTTATATTGTAAAAAATGAAGTCACTGACATTGTCGAGGCCACTTAGTATCGACGATGAAGTGAATGAATACTTTAATGAGTAATTAGTGAATATAGTAAACCTATTAGCAGTGAAGATGGTTGAGGATAAATTTATAAAAGAGATGCCTTGAGCATTATAATATATGGAATCAACACATATTTTTCATAATATTATGAAATTTGTGGAAGATTTATAGTCTTGGCAAAAGATGCAGTGTTATGAGTTATGTATAAAGATATATACATGTAAAGAAACAGGTGCTATGGGATATACAGGTAAGGGGAGACATTTCACAGCATTCGATGTCGTTAAAGAGTTGGTATAATATTTTGCACTGATCAGCATGCAATAATTTGACCAGATAATGAATTGTCAAAAATTATATTTAAACACAACAATGAATTGATGGTAATCATCAGGGTATGAGCCTGACGGAAAGGTTTGTTTGCAACGCGCTGTCCAGAGTTTGGGAATGTTTGTTTTTAACACACTGTCCAGAGTTTGGGAATGTTTGTTTGCAACTCACTGTCCAGAGTTTGGGAATGTTTGTTTGCAACTCACTGTCCAGAGTTTGGGAATGTTTGTTTGCAACACACTGTCCAGAGTTTGGGAATGTTTGTTTGCAACACACTGTTCAGAGTTTGGGAATGTTTGTTTGCAACACACTGTCCAGAGTTTGGGAATGTTTGTTTGCAACACACTGTCCAGAGTCTGGGAATGTTTGTTTGCAACTCACTGTCCAGAGTTTGGGAATGTTTGTTTGCAATGCACTGTCCAGAGTTTGGGAATGTTTGTTTGCAACACACTGTCCAGAGTTTGGGAATTATTAATATATCACATAATGAAAATTATTTTACAGCAAATGGTCATACAATCGGAGAATATTTGTACAAGGCATAATATTTGGCGAGGAGTACATTAGCCATTATGAATACTGTAATCGCATTTGCTTTCATTACATTTTGGTCCAGGTGCTAGACCTTGCCTTAAATGTGGTATCATAGTCTTATGATCAGCTTAGTCTACCATGTGGATATGTTCGTGAGTATCATAATGCATGCCCTCAAAGATTCATTGTATAAATGACATGAACACTAATCAAAAAGACGCAGCTAAGGAATTAGCAGGGAGTGAAGCAGTTGCAATTTCTGATCATAGTAAAATAAAAATGTTTCAAAATTTATTTACAGCATTTATAATTAAAAATAAATTATTGATGGTATTTACAATTAAACAGTGATTTACCTTATATGTCAGGATGCGTACTATTAATCAATTGAGGAACATTGCATAACAGCAGTATGTGATATGTGAAAAGTTAACAGACTTGAGTTATTAGATCCCATAAATGAATCACAGTCTGTTGTGCAAATTCCCGGCAGATTCACAACCAGATGCAACTACAGTGGCAACATTAACACAAAGAAAAAAATTGTGCACGCGGCATAATATACAAATCTAGAAAAGCTGACATACTGGTGCTGTTAAGTCTTAAAGTTGTACCGTGTCTGACTGGGGGAACACCTCGTGCAACAAAAGCATTATTAGATATAAACATTTGTACGAAGGTCAAATGATCAGAAATTGTATGTATAGTTGAGGGTGATTGAAACGTTCCCATATTGCACCACTATTGCTGCTGAGTCATCAACAAAAATTCAAGAATTTAAGTATTATAAGAGCTCTTGGATCTTCACAATTACTGGTCAATTATCCCAAGTGCAGACAAGTCCAACAAAGACGTAAAATGTTTATCAAATATGCATCTAGGAAATATTATCCATGCAACAGCATGTGACGGGGCAGTGCTGCCAGCAGGATTTAAGGTTGACATTGTTCTGAATGTGGAATTTATCTTGCTTGTTGATGCAATTAAAGGTAGCTTTACATCATCACTGCCTTGGTTTCAAAGGGGTGTAATCTTGAACCATACAGATACTGAGATCATTGATGATGTATTTGATAATAGTTACTCAGAGATTATTGAGAACTTCATAAATATACTCAGTGGATGATTTCCATATGATTGGAACTTCAGCTTCATAGTTCACCTTACAAACCTTTCTACAGTCAGTAATGAACATAAAAATTCATGATGCAATCCAATATTTTGAATGGGGAATATTATCCTCTTTACATCCCATGAGTGATAATACAGATCAGCCTCGAAAATATCAACAATACTTGGGCAAACCTTTGGTGATATTGAATTTCCTGTACAGGTTAATGACATAAATAAGTTCAAACAACTCGATCTTGACACTGGTGTCAATGTGTTTATATGGAAGAAAGGCCTGTGGCCAGTTCACTTATCTGCAGTTGTTATTATTAAGTGATATGATTAATTAAGTGTTACTGCTCTGGTTTCCTAAGCGGTTAGAGTGTCTGCCTCAGATGCTGGAGGTTGCAGGTTTGAATCCCGGCTGAGTCATACCATAGGAACATGAAAATGGTACTAGCAGCTGCTTTGCTTTGAGCTCAGCATTAAGAGGGTGGTGCTAGGATTGGTTTGCCTGGTGTCAGAATAATATGACTGGGTGGGACTTGATGCTGCATGTCTGCAGCATTATGCTACATATCTGTGGCATGATGCCCCAGTGCTAGACATCACTATAGATTACCACACTGCAGACATCATAGAGATATGACTGGATAAAGCTATGTTAAACAAATCACACAAAGAAGCAGAACAGCAATTTATTTCTGTTACAAAATGAAAATTTAAGAGAGAGTATTTTGAAATAAATCCCAAATAATCCTAATGTCCTATTAAAAGTCCTAAAGTTTAAGAAGTTCCAAATGAATTCCAGTAGTCTTGAAAGTTCTAGATGTACCAGTAGTCTTAAATGGACTGATGCAGCAGTAGGCTTTGAGAATGTCTTTGAATGAATTCACAACAACTCCAAAATGATGTTTTAACCCAGTCATCGAACATCGAGTAATTCCACTGAGTGATTAAAATAAAGAATACTTCTCAAATTATATATGAGCACAGCTATAACAAACTTCACAGACTGATCATAAACTCCCAATGACTGATATGAAACATGAATGAATAATGTTTTTTTAACCAACCCTTGATATATACCAAGGCCTACTTGATCCATTGGAAAAACCCAGAAACTTTTAAACAGGTCAGGCCTTGAACTTGAATTAGAAAAACATCATGTTTACTTTCTACATTTGTGGCAAAAGTCAGGTAGGAGAAAACCCCAAACCTCAATTATGGACAAAAAATAAGCACACAATACAAATACACATTACGCCTCCCATCATAAACAAAAAGGAAGATTTATACAATAAAGACTTCCTTACACAAGTCATAAATACATATGATACTGTAATTAAAATTATATAGGAAGATGACTTACGAATGACAAAAAATATACAATGTACACATGAGAGGGCATCTGCACTCACATTAACGTTTCCTCCGATTTGTCTATTGGCAATAGTCTGTTGTTTATATTTAATTTATTTTGCATGCTTGTCCTTTGTCCATGACTGAGTATATAGTCTTGGTGCATACCTGCTGTTTGTCTTGTTTGTAAGTTATAAATGGGTTGCTTACTCATGTTTGAGTTCAAGATATATTTTTTTATAGAAATTTATGTGACACTGGAAGAGAATTTTTGACCAAATCCTGGTCATTTTATTGGATCTTAGATTTTTATATAAGGTTCTGATCATAACAATTACTCATTCCTATTTTAATATTAGTCTCTGTGGAAACACTGCTAGTTGTGTGCAGATATAATTTGGGAGGAATAATTGTTTTCAGTTATTCATTGAATGTACAAAGTGCTCTTTTACTGTTTGGACTAAACATTACTTTGGGATATTTGAGGACTCATTCCATTTTGGATTATATCATTGTGACACATCAATGTGATTGTTATATCAGCACATTAAAGATGTGAATTCATTTGGAACACCACTGGAATTCATTTGGAATGCTCAATACTTTTGGAACTGTGATAAAACATTTAAGATTATATGTTATTTCATCCACAATAATGTTTGTTTCTTTAAAATATTCACTTTATATTCTAGGGAGATAAATTGTTTGTTGAATTCTGCTAAACTGGTTGGTTTGCTGTTCACTTTTGCTTAGTTTAAGACCATAGAGTCATAACAATTGTATTTGTGCAGCACCAAACTCGATCTCAACATCTCTGATTTTTGTTTTTCCTTCTGTTAATGAAGAAAACACAGTTGTGATAACTGAATACAAGGCGGTTGTGATCACGGAATACAATAGTCGGGGAGGGAGCTGAACTTATACACACTTCAAAATGTGATGTCAAAGCCAAACATTCCTTCTTGATTGTGGAATAATTTATATGGTGCTTGTTTATTTTGTTTAGGAAAATAGCACACTGGATGATCCACACCCACTTTATCTTCTTGAATCAATACTCTACTTACTCCTACATCACGTGTACCAACACACATTTTAAATAATTGGCTGTAATTATGTAGACCAGATTTTATCATATTCTTTAAATGCTGGACTGTTGACAATTTTCGTACAGAATGATATAACTTTATACTGATAAGAACCATCTGATGTTCCAAATATCAAAATTTATTTTTCTCTTTCCATAAGTGGAATTGCCAGAATTCCTTTAGAAAGTCAAACTTGATCATATAATGTACATTTCCAATATTGTCAATATAGTTATATATTCCTGACATTGGAAATGAATCCGTTTTTGATGACACTGTTTACTTTTCTATAGTCAGTACACATACGGAATGTATTATCTGATTTAGATACAAGAATACATGGAGAACTCCAGTTACTTTTACACCACTTGAAGTACCCAATGTACAATGTGAAATCATTCTCTAGCAAATATTGAATTTCTTGTTTTCAAACATGTTTGAGAGCATGTACCATGTAAGGACGCTGTTCCACAGGTGTCGAATCTAATAAAGGGGTGGGCAAAATACGGCCCGTAACCAGGTTTTATCCGTGAATTTTTACATCATAGCATGTTGCTTTAAAAGTCAGTTATCCGGTCTCCTTCCTGGAGGAAGTTGCCAATGCTTGATCTACAATCTCAATGTCATGATATATTTTATTTTTTCGTGTTCGAACATCAGTAAACAATTGCTCATTTTAACATAATATCTGATTTAGTTCATTCATTTTTATGGTTGTTGATGTGGAAGTTTCTGGTCTAAATTGGTTTAACCAAAGATTGTTTTAACCAAAGTCACTACCGCCATATTGCATGACATCGTTTACATCCTCGTTCTGTTCGAGTTTCATGGACTAGTCTTAGGATTTCCCGTCGATATGATCACTGAAAGACAGTTTGATAGCTCACAGACCACACGTCGCCATTGGGTACTTCAGGTGGATTCCAGCAGCAGGGAGGGCGAATCCGACATTTTGTCCAATCGTCATTTGGCTTAATTAATACTTTCTGCACTCAGCGGATCCGGTGTCGTCAGCGCCTGGTAAAAAAAAAAACGACGCGGTCGTCGGGGGATCGTTCAATCGTCATTTGGTTTAATTAATACCTTCTGCGCGCCGATCCCAGCGTCGTCAGCGTCCGGTAAAAAAGCGCGACGACCGCGTCGATGTCATCGCCCTCCCTGCTGCTAAGTGGCTACTTACAATGAAAATTATTTACAACTAACCGAATATTTGGTCAAGTCCGATACGATATCGTGTCCGAGAGTCATGTAAATTTATCGTTACAAATCCATGTGGGGTCGACTGAGCATGACTAAAAAAGTTTCGAAAAACATTAAAGTCCATGTCACCGCCGCACCATGTCTGCCAAATATTTCGTAGCGTGTGTGTATCAACGCCGTTGAATACAGCAAGAATATTACAGTTGTCTCTGATTACTTTTGGAATCTGTGTGTATCGTTGAGTGACATATATCACGTCGGTGTTTTTATGCCTGCCTCTGGAAAATATCCTAGCTGGGTTTTTTTTGATTGTCTAACATAACATCATCGTACACGACTAGATTGTTAACGTCGCCATCAATATCATCGATACCTGGTGCATCATTGATATCTGTAATAAACTCAATAACATTTTTTTCAGCGATCGCTGATGCATTCTCGTTAAAATCTTTCAACACCTCGTAGCATCGTTGATCATTTACGCTAGGGGCGATTAAATACAACTTATCCCACTTCATCCATCTCATTATTAAATTAAGTAACAATTGCGTCTTGCCGGATCCAGATGGTCCGATGATAATCATCCGGATCGAGTTTGGTAACGCTGCAACATGCTTAACTGGTTCTCTTGTTTTAGTCGCCGAAAAATCAATTATATTCATATCTCTATACATAAATTATGGATCTATATTGTGTGAAGTGTAGAGTGCGTACTGGCACAAATGATATGACAACCGTTACAACAAGAAATAATAGATCGGCACTTACTGGTAAGTGTGTACAATGCGGTATAAAGAAATTTAGATTTATTTCTATTAAACCCGGGGATGTTTTAAAAAAAGCGAGGAGGTGATATTGCAGCCAAGTTATCAAAACTCCCCGGAACACCGTGGGCAAAGTATCCAGGAGAAAAGCACCTCCCAGGATATAGCTACTGTGGCCCCGGAACACGATTAGATATCAGACTCGATGATCAAAATCAGCCCAAACCCGGTGAGTATCCAATAAACGCTATCGATAAGGCGTGTCATGCTCATGATGTTGCTTACTACAAAAGTAGCGATCTGCAACAGCGTCATATCGCGGATGTAAAATTAATTCACGCGCTAAATGCTATTCCTGATAAATCCTTCAAAGAAAAATTGGCCTCATGGTTGGTAAAATCGGCTATGAAAGGTAAATTAATGATTGGAAGCGGAGCTTCTCGCGCTGGTAATTGAAAACGCTAGCGTTTATAATAACAACATGGAATCCATCTATTATTCTCCGAGAGGATACTGGAAGGGGAAGGCCGCAATTGGTAAGCTTGCAAGCGCTGCAAAAGTAACGAGGGCCACTGCGGCTAATTGGTTATCCAAACAGGCTATATGGCAAATCTATCTACCACCGCCTAAACAAATCAACTTCTCGCGCTTTGATGTCAGCGTACCTAATGAAGTTCATCAGGCTGATATACTATTTTTGCCGCATGACAACGGTTACAAATACGCGCTAACCGTAGTTGATGTTGCGAGTCGATACAAACAAGCGGAGCCGTTAAAAACAAAGTCAGCAACTGAAGTAGCCGATGCGTTTGGGCGAATTTATCGAAGAGGTCCTCTGCGCTGGCCAAATCTATTACAAGTTGATCCTGGTAGTGAATTTCGCGGCGCTGTTCTATCAACGCTGAAACATCATAGCGTCGCGGTACGACGAGGTCATACTGCGCTACATCGTGATCAGGCAATTGTTGAACGATTCAATCGGACTCTTGCTGAACGGTTATTTGGGTATCAATACGCGAAGGAATTCATCCAAGAAAAACGATCTCGTGAATGGGTCAAAAGGTTGCCAGGCTTAATTGCCGCGTTAAATAACGAGATTACCCGAGCAATCAACATGAAGCCCGGCGACGCGATTAAATACGAGTATATACCCGGAAGATCAAAAATAGATAGCGTTTCCAAGCCGATTCTCGGCGATGTCACTGTTAGATATCTGTATGAACCAGGAGAGCTTGAAGGCGGTAAAAAAAGAGCTACTGATCCTATTTGGAGTGTTACCACACATAACATATCAACGATAACACGATCAACTGATAGACCACCGATCTATAGACTGGATTCAACTGCCCCACAGCGGGGGTTTACACGCGAGCAACTATCGTCAGTGATACCTGACGATACTCAATTGCCCCCGCGTGGTCTTAACTAGCGCCGTTGCGTCTATTGCACTCAAGACAGGTCAACCTCACATTGTTTTTGACATGACCGAGACTGTTATCGATCCTGTCCACGGTAAATTGGCGAGCGTCTTTATCCGAATAACGCCAGCGCATTACGCAATTACAACTCGCGCAGTGATTATTCTGTTGTTGTCGTAGCGAGATTATTAATTTGGCATCAATATCAAAACGCCGCTGTTTTTTTTAATCCTGTTGGCGGTAACCCGAGAGTTTTCTATCAATGACGCTTGCATCGATGACTCCGTCACTGACTCCGTCAATAACAATTCTTCGAAGCTGATTTATCCTTCGTACTCGGGACACTGCAAGATAGACTAGATTTGACCATTCGATGCGATTATCAACCATCCAAACAATTGTGTCCGTGATGGTTAGTCCCTGCGAGGAATGTATTGTTGTTGCGTATCCTAGCGTCCACGGGGATTTATCAGCACGTAGCGCGTCCTCAACGACGCTGATATCAACGAGCACGATATCATTCAGCACGAGAATTTGTTTTTTTGTCCCTGACGCTGTCGGGGCCGGGATTTCAACTTCAATGTTCTGCCGCCGTGGATCCGCGGGTCTATAACATAACGGCACTGGACGCGTTGGAAACTTTTCCTTATGCAACGTAAACAACTTCCGCTGAAGTGTGTCTCTGACTATCTTTCTGCTCGCTACAATCAAATCGTTTGGTCTCCATGTTTCCCAGAATTCATTTAACGGCGTTTCCGGAATCACCTCGCGGATTATTTCACACTGAATTCTATCCGGCTGTAATCTGATTAATTTTTTAACCTCGCGCAGTTGTTCATCAAGTGCTCGGTAATCAGTATCGGTTTCTTCATAATAGTCCACAAAACCCTTTAACCAATCATGTGGACCCTCGCCGACAAATGGTGGTGGTTGGCCATGATCCCCACACATGATTACCGCTGTATTCGCGAGCAGCAACCAATCAAGAAACATTTGTAAAACATCTAACGAAACAGTACATATTTCGTCCCAGATGATAACCTCAGGAATAAATTTTTCACCCATTCGATCAGGAGTCCACTCACCACCGCTGTATCGAAAAAAGCTGTGATAAGTAACGGCGTCAACATTTCGTTGTTTTATCTCTCGCGCTAGTCTATGGGTCGGTGGAAGCACGATTATACTTAACCGCGTTCGAAATAATTCAATTGCCCGAGTCGTCTTTCCTGACCCGCCACAGCCGCTTAAATAAACTGTTTTGTGTCTACAAATTGGATCAGAACACGGTGGTGCATTAGACCATTCTGATAGATTATCACCGCGTAAGTAGTTGTTCTCAACGGTGACATCTGCTGACGGGGAATAATCGCGTCGTATTTCATTTTTAATTCTCCATGTACCCCAACTCTCGTCCGGACTAGTAAACTCGGCTATGTTTTCCTTATACTTTACGTCTATGTAAAATGAATCAACGGCTACTCTAACCACGGTGTCGGGAAATTTATTTATCGTCGAGAATAAATTGATAGCGGCGTAACCCAGCATAGATGCCCTCAAATGCGGATATGCCGGGCTGTCTCCATCGCTGTAAGTAACAACTGTACCCAACTTTGTTCCATTGGACAAGAAAGCTGTTTTTCAGTTCACGTATCTATTTTTCGCCACTGCGTCCTTGATTACGAAATCATATTCTGCGTCATCTATAATCAGCCGTGAGCAATATCGTTTGTAGTCGCAGTTTTTTCCACCTTGTGTGAACTTACCGATTATTCTTCTACCGAGATCTTTTGCCTCGCGGTTTCGTTGGTTGAATATCCTCCTGGACCATTCGATGATATATTCCTCGTCGGCATCAATCTGTTTTCTGGACTCGTCAATTATGCTATCTAGACGCTCCGGTTCTGGTAACCAGACTTTAGTCTGCGCCCGGTATGATATAATCGCGTCACTGACAATCAACGATACAAGCATTTTACAATCAATCATATACCGTAGCAGCGCTATTGGCAGCCACTTCTTTTCAGCCATGTGTCTACCGATCCAAATATAGCAACAGCGATGAAGTCCTGCCGCGAATTCAAATGATACTACGCGAGCGAATCCGGTTAAATCAAAATCAGGCAGTGGTCCATTAATAGCAACACGAGTCATTTCATGTCTGGGGTGTCCAAATCGTTTAAAGTACCCAGCGGCGGATCCATACCCGAGAAAACTCGCTGGATAACAGGCAACCATATCAACGGAAATCATAGCGTCGCGGCTGTATTCAGTGTTCCATAGTCCACCGTGATAGTATTCCAAACAACTGGATTGTACATCCGGTAGAAATTCCTTGCGTGTTGGACTCCACGCATTTTTCCTTGCTGCAACATGAGCCGCAACCGATGGAATCGTAAAACAATTTGTTAGCAGTTGTTCATCATGCTCTCCAAATTCCATGGCGGTTTTTTTCATCTTGTTGTGAAACGCTTCAGTGCGATATAATTCACCGTTTGGTCTTACAAACTGATCAAAGGTATCGGCATCGTTTTCAGCGCTGCGAAGTAACCACACTGACACAGGGTCGTCTTTACGCAAACAAGCAATAGCATCAAATAGTTTCCTCTCCGCGAGAAAACCATCCTTGGAGAATTGTTCTCCCAGGAATTCTTCAGGTATATACTTTACTGTTCTATCCCTTGGAAATATTGTGACCGCGGACGTCCATGCGTGTTCGTTATGATCAATAATTTTGATTGGGGCTCCATTTGATTTATACTTCGATTCGTATAATACTTCACCGGTTATCGTTGTAACGGTTATTGGAAATCTCAGCGACGTTTCTAATCTCGCTATGTCGCTGATGGTTGCTCCACGCTCGTGCACTGTCTTCTCCCACTGGTTGATTTTGCTGCGTCGTAAATCAGTCAATTTGTTTCCTCGACACGCATTTGTAAAATGCTCTATTATTCGTTCTGCTACACAATTTATCCCCGTTGACTGTTTCATCGGCGCTAGTTTTCCGATATCAGGTTTCTTATTTAACGGGTATATTCCATAAACAACTGCTGTTTCAGGATACGCTCGTTCATAGTATGGTCTGTCAATTCCGGTTAACAACCCCGGCTTGGAGTCGCGGCTAACAATGACTGTTTTCTTGTCGCTGAGAACTGGTTCAAATTTATCACGTATGATCCAATTACCTGATTCCACCCGGACAATAAATTTTACGCTGAAGAAATACTTTTTACCGTCAAGTTGTGATATTATCGTTGCTGCGCGGTTGTCGTTCATGGTAGCATCAACAACGCCATCAATTCGAAAGGTTGACCAACTATGAGATGCACCATCACGCTTGAATTCATTGATACAATCGCGTATTTTACTCAACAGGGTTCTATCGTTTATTAACGCTTTTGGTGCGTCCTTGAGGACTCTGTCGAGATTAAACCTAATATTTTTCCAGGGCTTAATTGCTGCTAATCTCTCGAACTCATCCATATAATTAAAACAAGTATTTAAATAAAAGAATATAGTATAATGAATCACTGCAAATGGTTGATGATTGGGTCGACAACCCCGTGCAATAAATCATGTAGAGGTGAATTCTGCGGGTATCATTTACAAAGCGTTCGTAATAGTTCTCTTGGCCCCCTCCCGTGCTTGGTTTGTCGCGTTGGTGTAAGAGGAAAATCGCAGTTGTGTATCAATTGTGGCGGAAAGCGATACAGAGAGTTAAAACGTTATTACGACAAGCGAATTAAAAACGCCGTCATTGACCCCACCGCCGACTTCGTCATCAAAACACCTCAGGACTACATTGAAAGGTTTATAATTAAACCAAATAATGAATTAGACAAGTAGTATTATTATACAAATGGACCAAGAGTTCAGACCTCACCCTGTGCTCGTTAATTACGAGGCATCTCGCGACGGTGTTGTTAGAAATTGTAGACTAAAAAAACCAGTTGGATGGAAAAATAATCAGGGGTATTTGATGTTTGGTGCCGGAAAGAAGAAGTATTATGTTCATAGGGTGGTATTTGAAGCATTCAACGGATTAATCGAGAATGGGCTTGTGATTGATCATATTAATAATAATAAGACTGATAATTCTCTTATAAACTTGCAAGCTATCTCGCAAAGTCAAAATACCAAAAAAGGCGAAACTGGTAAATACTCAAAGAAAGCAAAACCCGTAAAGTCATTTGATACAACAACTCACGAGGAAAAAATATTTCAGTCGATGAATGAGGCAGGAAAATATTTCGACATTTGTATCGCCTCAATACGATTTGTTGCAGAAGGAATACAGAATTCAGCGATCTCAAAAAAAAACGGACGCAAAATTCGATTTTCATATGTAACAGAATCCTCCGATTATATCAGCGAGTGACAAGGTCACCGGCGCCTATGGCGCTGACGAAGTCGCCATGACAATAAATTGTCTGTTCCGGAAGAAAACGAATTATTCTACGGTTCAATCGAATGTTAACACACTGCGCAGAGTTCATTTTTTTTATATTAGAAATAAAGATGTTTTATAAGAATATGAATATCGAAGACATCAATAATATATTAGCCGAGATTTCAAAATTAAAAAATCAAGGAATTGAATTATCTGATAGTCTCGACAGCGAAAAAATATTATCCGATTATGAGATTATTAACGAACAATCGAAACGGGGGCGTTTTACCCTGGCCCGCGAGTACTTTTTTTATAAAACGATTACAACATGCGATTAATGAGAGCCTGTACCACAATGACGTAAATGCATTCATTGGACTATTTACTGCCGTTGAAATAATACGAAAAAAAACTTGGACGTGTTTATGAACGACGCCGGGAGATTTCTAGTAAGATCAAAAACATTAGAAGGATTATAGACGAAAACTCCGTGGAGCCCCCGATGGTATACATATCCCCCCCCCCCCCGCCACACTCGGCGGGAAATTAGAAATTGCGGAGCAATTGCAATAATGGTAGGCGAATCACTCACTACTCGGCTAGCCAGAGAGCGGCTAGCGGCGTTTAAAAAGTTCATACCGTTACGAGACAGGGTCCAAGAACAACTTCAAACGCGGCAACAACTACAAACTGATTTTGCTGTTGGAAGCGAACAACTCTTTGCCCCGGTAAAAAGCGCAACTGTGCCCGTCCTCGGTGCGCTTGAAAAGATAGCAACTCAGACCGAACAAACAAAAAAGTCTCTGGAAACACTTCCTGCGAAAATAGCATTCGCTACAACACGGAGGCCACCACCACTCGCTATAACGGACCCACAAGAACCTTATGTTACAATGGCCGACGAAGAAGAACTAGGTGCTACTGCGAAAGAACCAGAAGAAGAAATACCGGAAGAAATACCGGAAGAAGCACCGGAAGAAAAAAAGAAAAGGGAGAATATACCCCGTAACGTATTTACAAAGTCCGCAATAGATAAAATTAGAGCCTTCGACAGCGATGAAGAATTAGTTAATTTTACTGTTGCTAACCTTAGTAAGAACCTTCGAGAGACGTATGTCAATAGCGGTTACGAGGAAAGTGTAAATTTGACGGAAAAATGGGCAAGAATGGTGTATTTAGCGAGTAGACATAAGAATGCGGTACCACGTGGTGATCCCGATTACAAAGCATTCCTCGATAAGGTTAAAAGGGCAAAACCAAAAAAAGGAAAAGGATACTCTGTTGGTAAAGAATCCTACGGCGTTACCTGTCCTGGTAGTGTTCTCAGTGATATATCACGGCTGGAAGTACTAATCGGAGGAAAACGAGCCGGAAATAACTCTCCGGAAATAATCAATGAGGCCGCTGATATTTGCAAGCGGTTATTTGCAGGCGGTATCATGGACATTAATGCATATCGAACGCTCATAGACGAGTTAGTGGATGATTAAAAAAATTATAAAATTGTCGTTTTTGTTAATTTTTGTTAATTTTTGTTAATTTTTGGTCGTTTTTGGTCGTTTTTTGGTCGTTTTTGGTCGTTTTTGGTCGTTTTTTTGTCGTTTTTGGTTAGTTTTTACGGGTGAAAACCCCAGGAAATCATTTAGAGAAAATCGATGTTTTTTACCAAAAACCGGCAAAAACCAACCAAAAACGACCAAAAATCGACAAAAAACGACAAAAATTGACAAAAATTGACAAAAAACGCGGATTTTTACCGCCGATGAAAACCCCAGGAAATCATTTAGAGAAAATCGATGTTTTTGACAAAATTTATAATTCGGTGGTGGGAAGGGGGGTGATCAATCACTAATTGGAAAACTGGTGTTTTTATAATAAAGATGATCATACACTACAACCATGATAAACCAGTACTCGTCTACGTGGTAAACTCGCGATTGCCTGTTTACCGCGCGTACTATGGAGATGGTCTCGGTAGCACCATTGCGGGGTTATTTACAAGAATGGCTCCAAAAGTAGCGCCGTTAGCCAAACAATTAGGAATGAAGGCTATTGATGTTATTCGTGATAAGGGAATTAGTGCTATTGAAGATGTTGCCGGAAACGCGTTTTCTGCAGCAAAGGACAAACTAATGTCGTTGGTGAGAAAAAGAAAACAGAAACCACCGGTGATGCCATCAACGACAGTGATGCCTGCAAATGTCAGCAGGGTAATAAATAACGCCGTGGAAGAAAAACTAGCGACGATGGCTTCGCCATTGGCGGCTCAGCCATCCGCCGATGCGGCAACCAACGCGCTCATGAACGCAATAGCGGGAAGTGGTCTTAAACAGAATTCAAAGAATTTACGACGAAAGCGACGTTGATGAATTGCAATTGAAAACATCAACATGATAAATAATAAAATGTTTGCGCGAACCGCTGATCCCGCGTTTGATATGGATGCCCCAGTGCGCAGGGATGATTCTGTCCGTGATTATCAATTTTATTCCTATCAACCACCACAAGCCGACCTACGATCGCGAATTGAACTTCAAGTCCAAGATACCAGTAAATACTTTTTGCCGTGTGAAGCGTTTATCGAAATTGAGGGAGAACTCGTGACAAATGTTGCCGCTAATACACCATACGCAAATGACCCTCGTGTTCGAGTTGGCTTCGTCAACAACGGTATCATGGCGTTATTTGAGAGTGCCAGATATCTTATTGACGGGCGAGAAATTGAATCAATAGAACGCGAGGTTGATGTTGCAACGACGATAATTGGGTTAGCGAGATACTCGGATGATTATACAAGATCGGCGTGCCCATCTATGATGTTCGCAAAGGACACCACGAATAACGCTGATCATCTTCAGTACATTAACGTGCTGACACCACAAGATACTTCAGTTGCTAATCAAGCTGAAGCAGCTAACCCAGACCGCAGGGCAAGACCAGGCGCTGATTTCACTGTTATGAAAAGTATTAACGATAATTACAATATGGGCTTTGCAACACGAGTAGGGATGTTGCAAGGACAACGCCGACAGTTTTCATGCGCGATTCCACTCCATCACATATTCGGATTTTGCAGAAATGTCAGAAAAGTTATCTATGGGGCTAAGCATACAATCGCGCTAACGCGAAGGGGTGATGATAACAATGCAATATGGCGTGCTGCTGGCGTCGATAACGGTAAAGTCGTTTTAACTAAAATAGCATTGTGGATGCCGGTGTTGACTCCATCAGTTACCACGGAAGCACGATTGTTATCATTTATGGAACAGGGGGGAAAATCGTTGTTGAGTTGGCTAGCGGTAACAACTGATGCTAAAGAGGATAATGTCGCCGATACATTTACATGGCACTTGGCATCAAAACAGGGTGTTTCAGCCCCACGTCATATTTTTATAGCGCTACAGAATAGGGATCGATTGGGTAATCAAGAACGCAGCCATATGATATTTGATCGATTAGGAGTCAGGGAGGTTTCGCTGAGAATAAACGGACAACAGGAACCATCCGAGGATATACAGCTTAATTACGACAACAACCATGTCGCACGTGTGTACCATCGATTGCTGTCATATATGGGTCGTGATCAAAACGTCGACACTGGTTTGCAAATATCACAACTTGATTTTAAAAACCTGTATCCGATTTATTACTTTTCGCTGGAACATCTTGATTTAACGAGAGAATCCGTCGTTGATATACACTTCCGAGCTCGTATAGCCCCGGGTGGTGCTGATTATAGAGCGGTTGCTGTCATTCTTAGCGATAAATCAATGCTGCTAGAAGGTGTTGGTGGACGAATGAGAATCGTTGATGCGCCAGTGGAAAACATGTAATTGAAAACACAAACGCGTTTACAATAAAATGTCGTATAGTGTTGTCGGCGTTACACTAACTGATGGTCAAGTCAAGAAATTACGATCAAAGTCGGCTAAACAATGCGGAACCACAATAACGCTGAAGCCGTCACAGATGGCAGGTGATAATCATAAGATATCGTTGACGGCGCGTCAAATAAAACATTTCAATGATGCGATGAAGAATAAAAAGGGTATTCAAATAGATTTCTCGGCCGCAGCGATTAAAAACATGGAAAAGACCGGTGGGATATTTCCGCTGTTAGCTGCGATTCCAGCGTTGATTGCCGCGGACGCACCAACAGTGGCTAAGGCGGCGGTGTTGGGGGCCGTTGGAACCGCGGCGGGGATGGCATTGAAGAAGGCAACCGGGAAAGGCTATAAAAAAAACGATCCGTGGCCGGAAAGGGTCTAAGACTACAGGGAACCCCGTATTCATGGTATTCGGGAAAGGGTCTAAGACTACCGGGAACCGTTTAATGACTCCTATGTCTAATTTTGATTTAATAGACGCCGCAAACGCGCTAGCGATAAAAAACTTCAGGGGTGTTTTTATGAGGGATCAATTGCCGGCGGCACCAAGGAATATTGAAACCGGCATAATTAACCTCGATGGGTCCTCCGGAGCGGGAACTCATTGGGTTGCGTACGCGATTGATCCGCGTGCGATCGTCTATTTTGATTCATACGGGTTAGCCCCGCCGAACGAGTTCATGCGGTATATCCGGGCGTGTTCAGCCCCGGATTTTTATTCCACGCTGCCAACACAGCGATTAAGTGACCCACCGATATGTGGCCGTGAGGTATTGAACGTACTCGCGGCGATTTCATCATCGCGGAGACCACCTCATGTGATTGTAAACGAATACACTAGTGGGGTCGTAGAGGCCCGGCGGGTTAATTAAAAACACCGTTTTTTTTTACAATAACGATGATTGATATTTGGGGACGACCGGTTTCGGCGCTGAAAGAATCCACGAAAACGCCCGCCACCGATGACATAAAAAAACTAATCGAGGATGAAATCGCCGATACGTTAAACTTAACCAGTGTTGACCCAGGTGAAATAGTTGTATTTCAAGACCGCCAGGGTAAATTGAAATCCAGTAATGTGTCGCTGGATGACGTTTTAACACGACAGCGTGATGCCGCCGAGAACGCTATCGCGTTGTATACCAGCGACGGACGACTCAAACCGGGTGAACATCTATCGACGGTGACGGATAGGGTAACATTAGTCCAAGACGGTTTTACAAGGTTAGATAGATCGGTGACCGAACTCGACGCGCAGGTGAAAAAATCTGTCACCGAGGTGAAAAAATCTGTCACCGATATACAACTCACTACCGCTAGTTTTTTTGGGACCCCGACGGTAACCGAACCGAATCTTGCGGGGATAAAAACTACTATTTCGGAGTTTACAACGCTGTCGGGCCAATTTTACACGTTACGAAAAAATGTTAACAGGATCGATGACAACTTTGATAAATTCTTTGGTAAAAAAAATACCAAGCTGGATGAGATTACAACAACTATAAATGATATCACTGCGTATGGACAGGAAATAAGAACAATCAAAGCTGATGTTGCAGCGAACAAAAAAAATGTAGACGCGAATGGACAGGAAATAAAAACAATCAAAACTGATGTTGAAGCGAACAAAAAAAATGTAGACGCGTATGGAGGGGAAATAAGAACAATCAAAACTGATGTTGCAGCGAACAAAGGGAATATAGACGCGTATAGAGGGGAAATAAGAACAATCAAAACTGATGTTGCAGCGAACAAAGGGAATATAGACGCGCATACAGGGGAAATAGTAACGCTCAAAACTGATGTTGCAGCGAACAAAGAGAATATAGACGCGTATGGAGGGGAAATAAAAACAATCAAAACTGATGTTGCAACGAACAAAAAAAGTATAGACGCGAATACAGGGGAAATAAAAACAATCAAAACTGATGTTGCAACGAACAAAAAAAGTATAGACGCGTATGGAGGGGAAATAAAAACAATCAAAACTGATGTTGCAACGAACAAAAAAAAGTATAGACGCGTATGGAGGGGAAATAAAAACAATCAAAACTGATGTTGCAGCGAACAAAAGAAATATAGACGCGCATACAGGGGAAATAGGAACGATCAAAACTGATGTTGCAGCGAACAAAAGAAATATAGACGCGCATACAGGGGAAATAGGAACGATCAAAACTGATATTGTAGCGAACAAAAAAAGTATAGACGTGCATGAACAGAGAATAGGAACGATCAAAACTGATATTGTAGCGAACAAGAATAATATAGACGCGCATGGATGGAGAATAGAAACAGTCAAAACTGATGTTGCAGCGAACAAAAGAAATATAGACGCGCATACAGGGGAAATAGAAACAGTCAAAACTGATGTTGCAGCGAACAAAAGGAATATAGACGCGCATACAGGGGAAATAGAAACAGTCAAAACTGATGTTGCAGCGAACAAAAAAAAGTATAGACGCGTATGGAGGGGAAATAGGAACGATCAAAACTGATGTTGCAGCGAACAAAAAAAGTATAACCGAGAATACACAGGAAATAAATACACTCATTACTAAGGTTACAGCGAACAAAAAAAGTATAACCGAGAATACACAGGAAATAAATACACTCATTACTAAGGTTGCAGCGAACAAAAAAAATGTAGACGCGTATGGAGGGGAAATAAATACACTCATTACTAAGGTTACAGCAAACAAAAAAAATGTAGACGCGTATGGAGGGGAAATAAATACACTCATTACTAAGGTTACAGCGAACAAGAATAATATAGACGCGTATACACAGGAAATAGGAACGATCAAAACTGATGTTACAGCGATTAAAGACAGACTACCTAGAATGACAGAGCAACTCGAAAAAATGAAAACACCTCATGGAGCATTGGCAATAGCGTATACACGGTTCAACATGGATCATTCGATTGGACTCCTACGCATAATATAGTAAATATCACCGCAACTGTTAAGGGCATTTATCGATTGACATTGATTTCAGCGATGCAGTTCAATATATCATCGTCGAGTTCATCCGGGTTTAACAATACAATATCAACAATCATTGACAAGAATGCAACCGAACGGTTTATAATTAGAGCCGTTGATAGCAATCTATTTAGGATAAACATCACATGGTATGTAGAATTTGTCGTGAATCTAAGTGAGTAATTGAAAACACTAGCTCTTTTAAAATAAAATGACCACCAGGGTAATTGAATCAGAGGTATCACCGACGTCACATCAATATCGATTCGATACCGCAAAAGAATTCTCCGCGAGCTTAAAAACGCTTTCCGAACAATACCGCGCAAAAATAAAAAAATACCGTCGTAAAATAACCGCCATCGACGTGGCCGTGTACTCGGTGTCCGGTATAGTAGCCGGTACCGGTGTCATTTTATCCACGGTGACCATGATAGCCCCGATCAGCGTTCCAATCGCTATCTCTGCGGCGACAACAATTGCTGGAGTTGCCAACGCAATCACCAGAAAGATATCATCGTGTTCTCAGAAAAAACTCAACGAGTATACAGTAAAACATCAAATAGTATCCGACGCGTACTCGAAATTATCCGGGTTGATCTCGTTGTCGATTGATAATTCGTTCATATCCGATGTTGAATTCTCCACGATGGTCCAGTTGTATGGCTCCGCGATGTCAAAAATCGAAAATTTTCAACTGGAAGCCGGAAACCACTTCAATGGCTTAAAACATTCTCCTGAAAACAAGCAGGTTGTTAATATTCGGTGTCAAAATTAAACACTAAAAACAACGAATAATAATAATGTCGCTGACCCCCGAAGGGTTTCAATTACTTCAACGGATCGCGGAGAATACCACTCCGGTACAAACAAGTATGATATCAATAACATCAACGAAACCCGAATTTAGTGTGAACTTCCCATCACCGGTTCCAGTGAAGGAAATAGCGCTGGCAAAATTGCGAATATATCACAGTTGGCCTAATATCCGAGCGGACGCATTTAACGGACAACAACCTAATAACTCGCTGGTTTTAACATGGAAAAATAAACCCGATGGGACCCCAGACTGGAAGGAGGTTACAATACCAACTGGGTCATACCAAATAGAACAAATCAATAAAGAATTTCAACGCAGGATAAAATCAATCACAGGAAAGGAATCAAAAATAGCTATTACGGTTCATGAACCAACGTTATCGTCGACGATTGAAATAAGCACACCGGGGTATATGGTTGATATTTATAACAGTTCAATAAGAACCATACTAGGATGGCCTAAGAATCCACCTCATGAAATCCCCGCGGACTTGCACACGAATGCGCAATCGTATCATGGAATTAATCCCAGTTATCAAAATGATTTGTCTATTATAAAAAGCGCGTTATCACCCAGTAGGTTTATATTTCAAAACAGGAATACCATGCAATGGTATTTTCCGTATAAGCAAACTCCTGAATCGTCCGCCGTGGTCACAGTTGGTTTAAATGATATCACTGGTGCGTTTGCCGAGATTAATCGTAATTACCAATCACAACTAGAACAGCTACGGAAAACAAAAGCACGAAAACACGTTGAGGTGTTAAACCAACTTATATCAGACATGGAATATATCAATGAACGAATCGTTAAAACAATATCCGCTAACAGCGATGATAATAAACAAAAATTCCTAACCGAGTATAATATCACAGAAGCCAATTTACCCGATTTCAAGTTTCCAGGATACAACGCACCAGAACTAAAAAAATCTCTTAATGATTTTCTCGCCCCATCAACTATCCTCAGACACGATAACGGAGAGGATGGTAGGCATATTGCTCCATACAACGTAAATATTACGTCTGTGATAGCAATCAGTCTAGTGTGTGATGTTATCGAAGGGAGTTACCAGGTGAATACCAAGCAATCAAATCAGGCTCAACAGGGGTATATCCTTTATTCATTTTCACCAATAGCCCCTCCTGGATTTTTAATCGTTGAGAGTCCAATTAATCCGGTCTATATGCGATGCCATAATCGGTTTTTAACGAGAATTAATTTTAAACTTACCGATCAGTCAAATAACCTAATCGATCTACAAGAGGAGGAGTTAGTGATCACTCTGTTTGTAAAATCATTGTAAGTAGCCACTTAACAGCAGGGAGGGCGATGACATCGACGCGGTCGTCGCGTTTGTTTACCAGGCGCTGACGACGCTGGAATCGGCGCGCAGAAGGTATTAATTAAACCAAATGACGATTGGACGATCCCCCGACGACCGCGTCGTTTTTTTTTTTACCAGGCGCTGACGACACCGGATCCGCTGAGTGCAGAAAGTATTAATTAAGCCAAATGACGATTGGACAAAATGTCGGATTCGCCCTCCCTGCTGCTATTCCATTTTCTCATAAGGACCCCATTTGTCAAAAAGAAACAAACTGGGACTTGTTTGGCTTGTGCTATAACCCGTTGAAACAGAAGATCTTAGGGTCTTGTTCCTGTTCGGTCGCGAGTGATCGTTTTTTTTTTCTTTTGTAACCCTGATTTGAATAGAGGGAATAAGTAGCAAACTGAGGATCACAATTATAATTATTTTATTCTATGTTGTATTTCCCAATTTATCTCCACTGCATTTGCATTTCTCTTTTTTCTCACCCTTTTTCTGCTCTATTCCCCCGCCCCCATTCATTTGCAATTTTCTCCCATCTCTCTGCATTTGCACTTGCTTCTCCCTTTTCACTTTCTGAATTTGCATTTCGATTATTTCTTGCTGAAGCTGAAGCTTTGTTTAATCCAGTTCCAGTTTGAAAAAAATTCATTCCTTTAATCTCTTATCAAGACTTGATAATCCAACTCAAAGCACCGTCATCCAAAATTGCCTTTCTCCACCAAATACTAAATTAAAATATTTATCTCCTGTTTTGTTAAAGATGCTTTAGCTTCAGAAAGATGATATCTGCAAGCTGAAGCAAGTCGCTCTTTATCATAGACTCAAACCCTTTCTGGTTAGGACCTGAAATAAAGTTCGCCACATTAGATGATATTGTCAATGCTTGTTGGATTTACAAAAGATTTCTCAAATGTTTGAAATTAAGATCGTTACCAGGGGGAACGAAAATTCCGAAACAATGTTTGTATTAGTATTCAAGTCACTTTTAAATATATCTTAAATATTTCAAAGAAATGCCGATCCCGGACTATCCCTCAAATTCTGTTACGAATCTAGGTTATAAACTATGTAACAAAGAAGTGAAACCAACAAGTTGAGTAAACTCAACAAATTAAGTTTCTAAGTTACAAGGTGAAAAGTTAGGAGACATTAAAGTATTTTGAATTAAATCCTAAACAAATTTATGTGGTATATCACAAGATACCAAGAGCGTAAAATGTTTCAAATGAATTCTAATAGTCTTGAATGTCCTGATTTAACAGTAGTCTTGAATAACCTGATATTCCAAAAGCCTTTCCAAAATAACGTGTTAATCCAGACAACGAATACTTAGTAATTCCAATAAATGATTTAAATAGTTCTTCGCAAAGTATATCTGAACACAACTGTTTCGACTGACTGATACATTCTCCAAGACTGATGTGAAACAGGAATTAATATTTGTTGGTAGCAAACTTCAAAATATCCAAATACCTACTTGACCTACAACGCAATAGATTTCCATCGGAAAACCCACAATGTTGTAAACGATGTTAGGCTTTGAACTCAAATTGAAAAAAAAAATCTTTTTTTGCTTCTTACAAACATGAAAGCTAGGCAGGCAAAACTCCAACCCTCAATTACGGACAAAAATTAAGCACACAATTTAGATATACCTAATACTATGGTGGACATGATTGTTTATTATTATAATTATATTTATGGTAAGATTTTCAGTCGGACCTATTTTATTGATTGTGACTTTACTACACATTTTGTTCTGCTACAGAAATAGGATTATTGATCCCCACTACACTATGTGGATATTATGTACTAATTGTGGTATAAAATATTTGATATTAAAAATTATCATTACACATTATGGCGAAAAATTCACTGATAGATGCGTATATTATTTTGAAAGAATTATTATAGAGCTTAAATGGTGGCGTTATTATAGCACATGAATGGATTGTATGTAATGTTATAGAAAAGATTAAATTGACATTTCATTTGAATGCATCAAACAGCTTAATCAAGAGAGACCCTACAGATTTTAAATGTGTTTTTGAATTATTAAACCGGAATAAATTGATGAATTAATTAACATGCGAATTATCTTAGAAAAGAAACTATGTGAGCTTTGTAAATATTTGTGTAAAAACATGATAATTTATTAATTGAGATTGTGCAAGAAAAAAATAAAAGCGCTAATGTTGAGCACAGATGTATGCTGCAACGATGACATCGACGATATTGAAATAGCAAGAATGTAGTGGCTTCAGTAATGAAGATCAACAACATAAAGAAATCAATTAAAGAGGTGTTTTTGGTATTGACACAACGATGGCATCCACAATCACCACTATCTTAAATATATATATATATATATATATATATATATATATATATATATATATATATATATATATATATATATATATATATATATATATATATATATATATATATATATATATATATATATATATATATATAATGGAACACAGCATGACTGAAGAGAAGGAACGCAAACACTGGAGAAATGCCCAGAAATTATTACTAAAGCCAATGGAGCCTAAGCTGCTGAGGCTGTTTACAAACGCACCAAGACATTCAATGCTATTGGATACAAATGTACTAATTCTGTTCGTATTTGAGTTAGTGTTTACTTTGCCATGATGAGTAATTTGGGCTGACACAATTTTTGAAAGATATGATGCAAAAGAAAATGAGCCTGCAAAGCGAAATTTATAATTTAGAATTACTGTAAGGCCAGCATTTAAAATTCTGTGATATTCTAATGTATTAATTAGACATTGACTTCCATATCCATGTACCACACTAAGCAGAAGCGGAGATAAACAAACCGCGGTTGGAAAAGTCATACAATTAGATAAAACTATGCTTATATATAAAGTTAAGTGGAATTGGGAGGTAATAACAACAAAAGTGTATGTCTTGGAAAATATGACGTCGACGAAGATTTTGCTAACACTTGTGTTATGGAACCTATAGCTGTACAAACACCCAAGAAAGTTAATGAAATGGACACAGAAGTAAATGAAATAATAGCTAGCACTGAAACGATTGCAGTTTCTGATCTTGATAGAGTAAAAACATTAAAACAATTTATTGATCATCAAATTTGCAATTAGAGAACGAATTTCCTTATATATATATATATATATATATATATATATATATATATATATATATATATATATATATATATATATATATAGCAGTATGCGTATAGCGGACGAACGTGTGTTAGGACTTATATATAGCCGTATGCGTATAGCGGACGAACGTATGTTAGGACTTATATATAGTTGTGCCTGTTAATAAAAGACCGGATACGGTACAACAACTGAAACAGTTTGCACATGAATGCAATATACGAATACCAACAGGTTCAAAAAATATCGATATACCTGTTCTATTAGGTATGACAAAGCTGTCGTCGTATTTGGTCTGATAATGCTAATGAGGCTGCTAAATATGTTCGTCGTCGTTGAATCCCACACATGGCATTGAAGCAGCATGGAGGTGGACCCGACCTCTTTTTAGAAGTGTCTTCTTTTAAGATATAACTTCATACAAAAAAAAAATGAAAAATATAATGTCAATAACGCCAAACCGAAGCCTCAGACTAAAACCGAGAGATTCTCTAATTCGGTTAGCTCATTTCTTTGCTTTATCTTTGTCGTTCGTGTTTCCAGATTTTTACGCGTGTTTTTATTTACCCGTCTGACACTCATTTTTGGTCGCACCCTCCCTGCTACTGTAGTGTGTGAGGAATTAAATCATTATTATAAATCATTATTATATCAATAATGGAATCTCGCACAGCTAGATTAGCTCGAGAGTTCAAAAGTCAAGTGAGAAGTATATTCCTATCCGTGATGCTGTCAAGCAGCAACTAAAAGCACGTCAGGAGTCTCAGGTGGAATTTGCAGAAGGTAGAGAAGAGGTATTCAAACCAATTGTCGAACCAATAATGAATATTGTTACAGTAACTGAGGCGGTTCATAAAGCTCTTGAAACATTGCCTGTTGATATTAATAGTCGTCTTTAAGCAGTTGAACCACCACCCCAGCAACCTCCTCAACCACAACCTTTGCCAAGAGTCCAACTAAAATTATGGATAAATTTACGTCGGAAGGTATTACAGCTATCAAGGTCTAAGACCAAATACTTGATATTGCCACGTCTGGATATCGTGATAGAAATGAATATGTAAAACCCGAATATATTAAAAGTCTAGAAGCTGCCGATTGGATTAGGGATGTATATCGTGTCGCTAATGATACTCAAATTTTGATCAAAATCATGTAGCTCTTGTATATCATCGTTTGACGAAGATTATGGGGTGTTATCAGAATATTGATTCTGGTTTACAGATATTACAATTAGATTTTACAACACTGTATCCGATATGTTACTTTTTCTCTGGAACATTTAGATTTACTCAGAAAATCTGTAGATGATACACATTTTCGGACTCGTGTAAATAGAGCTGATTCTGCTATTCCTAATTATAGAGCAATTGCTGTTATACTCAGCGACAAAACAATGCTACCTGAAGGTACTGGTGGAAGAATAAGAGTTTTTGATGCCCTAGCAGAAAACATGTAATTAAATCGCTCATGATATTATAATGTCATATCATCGTATGAGTATCAGTCTGACTCCTGGTCAGATTAAAAAGCTACAATCAGTATAAAAAAAGGAACCGTGGAATAAATACATCACTAAAAAAGATCAGATCACAGGTGGTCAAAATAAAATATCATTGTCAGAACGTCAACTTAGGAACTTCAGTGACGCCAAACAATCAAAAACCGGTGTTAGACTTTACCTTTCTGCTGGTGCCATTAAAGGCGCACTTAAAACGGGTAGTATATTTCCACTTCTTGAAGCTATACCAGCGTTAATAGCCGCTGCGGCTCCAGCTGTTGCAAAAGCAGCTGCACGTAGTTCTGTTGGAACTGCTGCTGAATGGCATTAAAGAAAGCAACATGAAAAATAATAAAGACTTCTAAAACAAAGGGAAAGGGTCTAAGGCTACCAGGAACCCCTCACTGGTACGGAAAAGGTCAGAGACTTCCAGGAACACTTCGCTAATTCTTCCCATGTCCAGTTTTGATTTTCTTTATGCTGCTAAAAATTAAATATAAAAAATGTCAGGTGTTTTTATGTGTGATCAATTACCAAAACAACCAAACCGTGTTGAAACCGGTATCATTAATCTCGATAAAAGTTCTTGTCCAGGTACTCATTGCGATTCATACGCGATTGATCCACGTGGAATTGATTATTTTGATTCGTATGGGTTGGCACCACCAAAAGAATTTTTAAAATAAGTCGGCAGAGTGCAAAGCATTCAACTTCAAAATATTCTAGTCTCGTATTCAAAATTACCAACACAAACAATAACTGATCCGCCAATATGTGGCCGTGAAGTAATTGATGTACTCGACACCGTGTCATCATCAACAGTACCACCTCATAAAGTTGTGCACGAGTATACAAGTAGACGGTAAAACCATCCACCGTCGTTTCAAACACATCTTAAAGTATAATGGTAGATATTTACGGAAGATCTTCATTACAAAAACAAAAAACTAACGGAATAACTCATGAAAATATAAGTAAACAGATTAATAATGAAATATCTGAATTATTAAATCTTGCAAATGTAGATACAAACGAAGTAGTTGTATTTCAAGATAAGCCAGGAAAATTAAAATAAGTAATCTTTCATTGCAAGATATTATCGTTAGAATTAACGGAGTAACAGAAAATAGCATAGCTGTGTTTGATAGTAATGGAAAAATTAAACCTGGTGTTTTATGTCAAGGTTATCAGATACTATTCGTGGTCGAGTACAAAAAAACCGGTGGTACAATAACTGGTTCTCTCAATATGTCTAATAATAAAATTACTGATCTTGGGGAACCAGACTCAGACAATGACGCTGTAACGAAGAAGTACATCGACAATAGAACCTTCCAATGACGAATTCGTTAGTTTCAATTAATAATGAAATAACCACATTTAAATCTGATTATAATACTCATGTAAACACATTTTTGAATTTTCGCAAAAGAATGAATGAAACTGTTGGTTCTTTTTCGGAAAGCCATTAGTTACCGGTATTAAACTCTCCGACGTAAACTTTTTTGTACCGACAGTTCAGTGTATACAGTAACATATGGACAAGCATTATGGTCACTACTCAATAAATCCATTAAACATCGCAATGAAGTTACCGGTATATGCAGGTTCTCAGTACTTGGCCTTACAACATTTGCGATATCTACCACAATGATTCCGTCAGATGGATCTCCTGGATATATGTTAGTGATGTTGGAGCAAAACGACGAGGAAACTTTTGTAGTGGAACCTGAAGAAAAAAAAAACTCGGCTTGACTTACTATTGGTGTCTTGAATTAGTCACCAAATTCCCACTATTTAAAATATAATGAGAATTCCGATCAACGTTCAATGTTTTAGATACAATCAAGTATGTGAGATGCAAACCAAACTAAAAAATATCGTTGACGAGTATACAGTAAAAGTTAAAAAAAAAATATCGCAGACGTGTAGTTGTTGTTGACATAATCGTGTATTCGGCATGCGCTGTTATCGCTGGAACAAGCGTATTGATATCAACAATAACAATGACATCACCAGCAGTTATAACAATTTTTGTTTCAGCTGCAACAACAAATGCCGGTTTTCTTAATATCATCCCAAAAAAATGTACGTGCACATATTCAAAATTGTATGGGTATATAATAAAATTACACGCATCGATGCAAACATACTCCAAATTATCTTCGTTGATATCATCAAATCTTAGTGATGGAATAATATCATATGCTGAGTTCATAGAAATGATTAAAATTTACAGAAAGGTAATGACTGTTAGAATCTACGTCTGATTTAAATAATAATAATAATAATAATAATAATAATAATAATAATAATAATAATAATATAATAATGATAATAATAATGATGATAATAATAATAATAATAATAATAATAATAATAATAATAATAATGTCAACGTCGAACGAATTAATACAACAGATCGTCACTAATACAACTGCTCACAAACTACGATGATATCAGTAGGCTCAACTAATCCTGAGTTTAGTGTCAATTTTCCAACTGCGATTCAAGCGAAAGAAATGGCACTAGCACAACTACGAGGATATGACAGGTGGCAAAATATTCGATTAAAATCGTTTGGTGGATCACCAGCAAAAGATTCTTTGGTATTTTCGTATAAAAATAAACCAGATAGATCTCCCGATTGGCAAGTTATCAGTATTTCAACAGGTAGATTTCAGATTGAATAAATCAACGATGATATCCAGCGCGGAATTAAATCTATTATGGGAAAAGAAATCAAAATTGCTATCACTGTTCATGAACAAACATTATTAGCCGCGATAGAAATAAACTCACTGGATTACGCTGTAGATATATATCAATCGTCGATAAGAACCGTATTAGGATGGCCAGAAATTCCACCGAAATATCAAGGACCACCAGAACCACAACGCGACCAATTCCTCACGGACAAGAAAATATTCATAAAGGACCCAGAGTATCGAAAAGAATATCTATGGAATAATGGACATCATTTTGAATATGATGAAAAAGAGTCTGGCCAACAATAAGTTTTACTTACTAATAAAGATGTTGCTAGAGTTCCTTCTATCCTATCAGAAGATTTATTTAATTTTTCTGAAATTCCTAACAAAGAATTTATTAGTTCATGTGCCAACAGAATTAAAAATGAACATCAAATTATATCTAATACTCTAAGAAATTTATTTTTTGGTATCACACAATGCTACAATAACGACATAAAACAGCAAATCATTGAAACGATACAACATCTGAATCAAGTTACATCAGACCTTGAGTATATCAATTTAGGTATTACTGAGTCTGTAATCTTCGGAAGATATCAATTTTCTAGCAACCCCCGTAAACAATTATTTCTCGATTATTATACAATAACTGAGGCATAATTACCAACATTTGTAATACCAGGATTTAACGCCGACAAACTAAAACAAATCACTCAACGATCATATCAATGAAAATTTTCCTAAAATCGTCAAGAATCGAGAAAAATAGCCCCACCAGCAGCTATTCTCAAACATAACAATGATCCGTTAGGTGGAGATCATCATATTTCACCAGGAATGACATCAAAGATCGCAGTCAATCTTGTACGTATGCAATTGATGGCTGTTATCAAAAAGATCTTGACAAATCCAGTCAGGCTCAGCAAGGATATATATTATTCACATTTACACCTCAAGCACCTCCTGGATATTTGATCGTACAAGAACCGATTAATCCGGTCTATTTGCGATGTCATAATCTGCTATTATCAAGGATACATTTCAAACCTACTGACCAATCCGGACATTTACTTGATTTACGCCATAACGTTTTGAATTTGAATCTGTATGCAAGATCATAGATCTTCACGCTAGTGATTCATTTTGAATCCTGATTCATAATGAGGGGATATAAAATATATATCACAGAATTATTTAAGCCTGATTCATAATCAGGGGAAATAAAATATATATAACATAATATATTTTGTACTGATTCTCGTTCAGATTTCAGGTAAAAGATATTTAATATAACAAAAAGTAGTTAGATTTTATAATTGGATGTGGTAAATGTCACTCAAAATTGTTTAATCTTACTAAATACAGAAAAGTTACATAATAATAATTTCACCCTTGACTTTTTAAAGGAACAAATACATATATTATAACAGAATTTATTTTTTAGTGATCATTAGTTAGATTTTATGATTTGATGAATATATTACCCATACTTTTTCAGATTATCGAACATTTTCATGAAATTGATGGATATATTATCCATAATTTTCACGGTTATTAGTCAATTGCATTAACAATTTTATGGTCAAGAATTTTATTACTGATTTTATCATTATTAATATTATTTCAGATTAATGGTTAATTTAATCCAATTGATGGGTATATTACACAAAATAAATCAGATTATGAAAACAATTTCATGAGAATGATAAGTACAGTACCCAAAAAAAAATCAGATTATCAAACAATTTCATCAACTTGATGTGGTAAATAATACTCAAAATAACAAAAGTCTCATCGAAAACAGAAACAATTACATAATAATTTCACCCTTGATTTTGTCAAAGAACAAATACATATATTATAACAGATTCTTTTTGGGTTTTTTTACTGATTCTCGTCCAGATTTCAGGCAAATGGTACTTAAAATAACGAAAATCAAACAAATTTTACAATTTGATGGGGTAAATTCTACTCGAAATCATGAACATCAGTCAGATTTTATAATTTGATGGGGTGAATGGTAAACAAAAAATTGTGAAAATCCTACCGAAAACAGGAAATAACATAATAAATGATATAATCTGAATCTGAATACATATCATAATCTTAATCAATATTATTATCAGAATAAATATTATTATCAGAGGAAATATTATAATATTATTCTTCAGATTCTTGAATTGGATATGGTATATGGTACTCCAAACTGTTACAATCTATCAGATTATTATTTTCAGAATTAGAATAAATATTAGTATCAGAAGAAAAATTATAAGCTTAATAAAAATTATTGTCAGAAAAAATATTATGATTTAAATAAATACTATCAGAATAAAAATTATAGTCTGAACAAAGATTAATTTTTCAGAATAAAAATTATAGTCTGAATAAATATTATCAGAAAAAATATTATAATCTGAATAAATATTATCAGAATAAAAATAAAAATCTTATTCTCCGCTGATTATCGAATTTGTTGGGTAAATGATTCAAAAAGTAACAATTATATAACTGATTTCATAATTAATAGTGGTAAATGTTACTAACAATAATAATTATAGGACTGATTTCATAATTGGTTCGGGGAAATGGTGTCACAAAATAATCATAGGAGTGAATCAGAATAATTATTTTATCAGAAATAAATCTGAGTCAGAATAAGTATTATCAGAAATAAATCTGTAACAGAATAAATATTATAATTTGGATAAAAAATAAATCTGATTCAAAATAAATATTATAATCTGAATCAGAATAAATATTATTATCAGAAATACATTTGAACCAGAATAAATATTATAATCTGAATAAAAAATAAGTTTGGATCAGGTTATAATATTATTATCAGAATAATTCTGAATCCCTTGCCAAAGTCAAGGATAACTAATATAATCAGAGTTAGTATTATAATCTTTATTATAGCAAACACTAGTAAATATTTAATTTTCAGAATTTTCTGTTGTCATACCTTTCACTTTCACAATCCCTTTTAGTGACGTTTTCACTACATTCACAATCACTACGGTCACTAATGACAGCGCTTTTATTTTCATGCTCTGACATAATCTTTCTCAATTGTCGTACGCGTGTATTAATAACATTTTTGTTTCGTATTCGTGAGATAATTCTGATCTAATTTTTTTCAATTCGCGTGAAAGAGATACAAATTTCTCAACTTCTGTATCTTTGGCTGTCACCAAGGATTGAAACATAGTTTGTTGAATCAGCTTAATAAATTAGTATTCTACTGGTGGCGTATATCTATCATCAAATTTTCCTGGTCGTAATGATTCAAAATCACAAATAATTTTCGCAGGATTCAATTCATCACATTTTTATACCGTCATGTTTAAATTTTTTAATTGCAGTAATATTTTCATAGTTCATTATTTAATAAATTTTTATTTAAATTATATTCCTTAATCAAGACGATATACAATTGTGTAGTATAGCACTAACCCCTAGATTACTAAATGATATTTTACTTACCTGTTCACTCCCACGAATGCACTTCCAGACTGAATGGGAGAAACATTATGGGTGCCTTTCATAGTCATGATAACATCTATGCAGAATGTTCCAGAATAACTAACTGAGTTCCAGAATAAAGACAGAATTTCCAGAATAACTAACTGTTTCCAGAATAACCAACATAATTTCCAAAATAACTGACCCAGTTTCCAGAGTAACCGACAGAATTTCCAGAATAATTTCCAGAATTTCCAGAATAACAGATCCAGAGTAACTCAATCACGTGATTTCTGGAAAATTCAGCGTAGGCGTTATCACGACTATAAAAGGAACCCGTAATTTTTCTTCCAGTCAGTCTGGAAGTGAATTCCTTGCAGTGAACAGTTAAGTTAAACATTTTATTGAACTGTGTTATGTTAATTGCTACACAGACATTTAAATTACTGTATATTAGTTACTGAATGATGACACAAAAAATAAAAAATTGCGTTAAATAGTCATAAAAATATTACGCAGTAAAAGCGGGGAAACTACTTAATTACTCTACCGGAGAGAGCTTTGTTTGATGGAGTTATCTCTCTGGACAATATTGAAATGTTATATTTTGTTTATGTTTCTTCAAATGCACCGATTTGGTAATATTTTCTGCGACGCGCTGAACAAAAAGCATGCAAATACCAAAAATGTTTGTCAGCTAGTTTCATTGATCGAAATATTATTTCTTCTCCTGTCTCTCTTTTTGCGGATTTAACCGCTCTTTTTGATTATTTACAGTGTTTACCATTACCATTAAATTTGCAATTCGGATCTAAATTAATATGATCGATCACAAGACTGGCTTCCATTACTCCGTGAAAACACTCGTACACGATCCTATGAGAGTAATACTTTTTCTTCCCATCAACACCAAACATTGGATAACCACTAGTATTATTAACATAAACGACTGGTGTTTTAGTCGACAGTGCCTGATTACACCATCGCTATAAATGAGCAAATGATCGCGGTAGAATGATAATAATTGGAACGTGTACGCAAGGTGGGTTAGATATAAATATAAACAACGCTGTTGTAGGTTAGTTATTCACGATGCTGAATTAGACTGTATCATCGTCGACACACTAAATATATATATATATATATATATATATATATATATATATATATATATATATATATATATATATATATATATATATATATATATATATATATATATATATATATATATATATATATATATATATATATATATATATATATATATATATATATATATATATATATATATATATATATTCAAGATCTTGCTTTAAAATATACCAGCGAATTTGATCAGTTACTTTATAATTGTTTTACTGTTGTCGCAGCTCATTTCGCCAGAGAGAAAAATTCGTGGAAGCCGACTCGGTTTGAATTTCGCGATGATGTAATATCAAGTTGTGTCGAATATGGACATGGTGGAGTCTGGAATACGAGATACGATTTATAAATATGATATCGTTTGATATAGCAGCGTCTTATCCTGGAAGTTTTCTTGGAATGGGTGAATGTTCGGTATATTTTAAGTGATTTTCACATCCAACTCATGAAATGATTCGAGTTTCTGTAAGTGGACCTCTACCAGGTTTTGACGTAACGGGTTTTGCATGAATTATAAAATTTCGGTTTGCTGAAAATCTTCATCCGATATGTTAGGTCCGGTTTGTCAAACATTTTTCAGAAAACAATGTTGGCACCAACAGTATTGTTACGATACATGCTTGATTCAAGAATTTTATTATTGTTAACAGTGAGTGAAATATTAATCTCGTATCGTCCACAAAAGCAAATTTAGTTACCAGAGAAAAGAAAAAATCTTTAGATCCATTTCAGGATGAAGATAAGTAAGAGGCAGAAACTTGACTTATCGCCTCGCACAGCTGCAGTCTTGGCTCAAATTCATGCCAACGATTTTGAAGATGACGTGAATGAACCAGAATCCAGACCCAGAGAGTCTACACCAGACCAAAGTCCACCACCACCAGCAAACCCTGAAAAGTACTACCACATTCGAGAAACGGACAAAATTTAGAACCACAGCCAACAGGTACACGGTGAAGTTTAAAGATTTCAAGTCTGACGTACCGCTGGAGAATGCAGAAGGGTTCATCACCGATGTGTGGGATTCTTTGTTAACCGCAATGAAACGGAATGTCAAGCCAAAGAAGATGATCGCTTGACACTTTCCATTAGTCACAGCAGTCTGAAGTCCACGTTTGGATCGAGTTTAGCAGACCATCAGAATTGACACCTTCCAAAGTCATCGACAAGATTAAACAAGTGCTGCAGTCCAACGACATGTTTCACATCAGCGATAAAAAAGCGACACTGCACAGGGTCCGTGTTTCTCTTCCCCAAGGGACTTGACTCAAAAAGGTTTTATTGGTGGACGACCTTCGTAACATTAAGGGTAGCGTCATCCGAATTAACAACCCTCAAGACCAGATGTGTTTAGCCAGGGCCATCGTGGTTGGATGAACGTATGCCGACAAGAACGACACGCAGAATGGAAAAGAGCCTGGCAAACTATTCAACAATCTAACCGAGCCAAACAACGAAGAGAAGCAGAACCCATATTACAGCAAACTGGCCTATCTAAAGACACACCATGTGGCATTACTGAAATGCAAAAATTCTAAAATGTCTTGGCTCCATGCTACACCTTGAAAGTACACCCTCAAGAAGTGCGTGGATCTCTGTTGTTTCGAGGCAAAGATTTCAAAGACGGAAAATACATTCACGTCTATCATCACGATGAATGTTTCGATGCCATCACCAGTATGATTGGATTCCTGGGACAGAGATACTTTTGTGAGAACTGTAAATCTGGCTATACCAATCAAGAGCAACACAAGCATTGTGGATGGAAATGCTAAGGATGTTTGGCCTCTAAATACTGTCTTGACGAAGGACAAGAACAAGTGCATTGCCCAACTTGTTAGGGCACTTTCATCAACCCTACCTGTTACCAACAACATCTGAAGGCGCAAGGTTCACAGCGGAAAAGTGCTTGCCAACTCCTGAGATTGTGCCATACAAGTGGACAAGGAATACGTATCAATAATGCCAAGGCTCGCGTATGTCGAGGAAAAAAGCGATGTCACATTTGTCGATAAATCGTGGACTTGGAACATAAATGCTTCATTCAAAAGTACGATTCCAAACAAGAGAAGGAGGAAGATGACCATAAAAAGAAAGGGAATCTCTTCTTTTTCTATTTCGAATGCATGCCAGAGACCGGTATTCACATTTCTGTTTTATGCGTGGCTCATGGAGCGTGCGAGAAGTGCATACAAGAGACTATCTCTAATCAATGCCATCACTTCAGCAAGATTCCTGAGGACGTACAAAATACTTTCGTAGACGAGACGTGGAGCCAAGAGGACATCGAACATAACAGAGAGTGTCATCGCAATGCGACGGTGATGGCTCATACTTTCTAGTGATACGATGGACAGTTTCTTCTCAGATACTATACGGAACAAGGCCCCGAAGGTCCGAAAGTCACTTTGAACGGAGCCAAAATCATTTCCCTGCAAGTGGGACAAGTGCAGTTTAAAGATTCGATGAGTTACTTGGCCAAGACATTGAGCCGAATGTCTAAAACGTTTGGAATGACAGAAATGACCAAAGCGCTATTTTCCGCACTTGTTCAATACCGAACCCAATCAACACGCAGTTCTGTCCCATTTGCCTGAGGGTCACTACTACGACCCGACAACATGCGCACCAAACAACGAGAAGCTTTCTACACTTGGTACCACACTCACGCCTCGGACCCCTTCGACTTTCAGAAAGCAATGTTAAAAATAGTTTCGTTCCTACGTTGACATTTTACGGCGTTGCTGTGGAAACGTTTGAGAACTGTTCATGGAACACGGAGGGATAGATCCTTTGAAGAAAGCCTGCAGCACTGTCAAAGCGTGTTCCTGAGTGTGCCGCCAATGATTCATGCCTGAGAAGACTCTCGCTGTCATAAGCCCTCAAACAACTACCTTTGTCAAACGTCAAATTTAGTCCAAAGCCCGACGCTGGTTACATTACTTGTGCGACAAGAAAGACAAATGGATCCAACACGCCCAAAACGGATGAGGCAAAACTACCATCGGAACGTATTTGGTGGATGGCTGAGACTTAGAGAACCCCAAGATCGTGTACGAGTTTAACGTGTGCTTATTTCACGGATGCCAAATCTGTGAACGATGTAACCTTGCGTGTGCAGATATTGCCACTTTTCCGCAGGGCATCCGCAATTGCTGACGGACCACATCGACCACGACAACATTCGACAATACAAAGGATTGATTAAATGCAAAGTCTTTCCACCCACGGACTTGTACCATCCCGTTTTACCTCACCATTGCCAAGGAAAACTGATGTTTCCCTTGTGCCGTACTTGCGCCGAAACGTGTAACAAAGACTAACATTGTCAGCACATCCAGGAAGAACCTGCCTTGACGAGAACGTGGGTCAGCGTGGAATTGTTCAAAGCTCTGGATCTGGGATACCAATTGTTAGAAGTGTACGAATCTACCACATTCCCAAGACAGAAGAAAAAAATACAAGGACGACCAAACTCAGAAAGGCATTTTCGCAGACTACGTGGATGTCTTTTTGAAACTGAAACAAGAAGCCAGCTGTTATCCTTCCTGGTGCCAGACTCCCGAAGACCGAAAACAAAAAACGAGAAATACTGGGAGCATGAAGGCATCACTTTAGACCACGTGGAAATATACGAAGGAAGGCGATCGTTTGCCAAAGCGATGTTAAATTGCTTGTGGGGTAAAATGTCACAACGACTGTGTTTACCCAAGACAGAGTATTTGTCCCATCCTTCCCAATACTTCCAGATGAATCACGACAAAACCAAAGCCATAAACGACGTGGCATCACCGTAATGCCAGTGTCATTTACATTACCCAAACTTTTTTCAACAAAGTAAAGCCCATCGAACAAGTGCCTGTCGTCGACTTAACAACAAAAAAAAAGCTTTAAAAAGAAAAAAGTCACTTCTAAAAAAGCCAAACGTACCCAGAAGAAAAAGAGCAGTGGTGTCAAGACCAGGTCACAGCCCCCCGAAAATGAAAAGTCTCCAAAAAATACCACAGAAAGTAGCTTCTACCCGTAAGAGAAGCACTGCGGCCAGGACGCAACCTTACATCGCCAAACCACGACCTGCAACAACGGTGACTGCGTCTCCAGTAGCCTTGGGTACTTTCATTTTTCCGTTGCTGGTGATGACAGCCAAACCCGATTTGACACGCTTCTTTCCTAATTTGATGACAAAATGGAAACCCGTGTCTCTAGGAACTTCTCCTGCAGCGGTGACGTCCTCATCCGCTCCTCTTTAGCTGCAGTGGCAGCTGCTCACAAAGTATCTGCCCCGAAAATCAAAGTCCAAGAGAGATCGGGTATGTTACAGAGTTTACTGGAATAAGCCAAGCAAGAACTGTCCCGATTTAGTCCTTTGCGAACCCCTGTACTTCGGGTGATACCTGCCATGAAAATGATACGACGGACCGACAATCAGTGACGACGCGTTCCACTATAAAAAAGACCTATACCAGACGATAGGTATCAGTGTTTTTGTGCTCCGCAACACACAAAGATGTCACCCCTCAGAAGTCATCCCTCTTCTAACCCTAAAAGAAAGAAAAGAAAAGGATTGCCTCTTCGTTTGCCGAACATTAGGACGTGATGTTCGTTATGTCCAAAGCCCCTCCACCCATGCGAAAACAACTCATTCAAACATCTTCGAACGACGTTTTCGATACCCTGTGTGAATATTGCCTGAATGTCTTGAAAGGCACGATACCTTTGTATCAACATCAGAAAGAATGCTTAGTCAAGAATCGACACGTTCTTCGCCAAATGGTCAAGAAGAAGATACCCATCCGTCAAAAGAAAAAGATGTTGGTACAACGTGGAGGAATTTTCTCTTGTTGTTAGAACCCTTGCTGAAAGGAGTAACGGGAACAATGCTGGAAGGACTCATGGAAGCAAGACAAAAAAAAGGACCAAGAAGATAAAGGGGTCGCTGGAGCCAACAAATCTCAGACGTGACCTTTGGAATCTGATGGAACTACGAAAATTGACTTTAGTGCCTAAGAGACTTTGGATGGAATTTCATCGTTGACAAGAACGACTCACCCAACATTTACCCCCTCATTTGACCGAAATGTCCTAGTTACAACACGAATTGCAATCATTGATGGATCGCAACGATTTGTCAGGAACGCAAAAGTCGCAACGGTTCGGTCAATTGTTGCAACGACTGCAACTCTTTCACCAGAAAGCTTAAGACGAAACAAATCAGCAAGGCCTTGATGAAAAGTCCATCACCACCATCACTAGTCCCAGTGGCCAAGACAGACACAGCCCCACAGATGCGTGAGGAATAAGAGGCGCGAGAAGTCTTTTAAACACAGTCGTCGGCTCCCATCCCTAGTAAGATTTCAGCGACCTTGTTGACTCCTTTCCCCACTCCTCAAAGAGAAAGACTTAAAGCTTAGGTTAAAAAGTTGATGTCCACTCCTTCTTCGACAGAAATGTAAAAGAAAGAAGGGAAACCAGACGTGAAGAAAGAAAGCAATACCAAAACTATTCCATTACCACTACCACCACCACTACCCTCGACTTCTACACCCGTGGCGCATCGGACACGTAAAGCCGTTTCCAAACCACCCCCTCACGCCATCCAAAGTAGAATCCGTCAAGAGTGGGCGACGTATTAAAAATGGAGAATGTATAAGCCAACTTTTTCTACGATCCATCTCATTCTGCGGGATACGGTCGAGTTCAAAAATTGTATCTTCCTGCAAAATTCCGTCTGAAAAGTTTCTGTTTACCTCAAGTGCAACGATGGTTACAAGAAAATGCCACGTACACTTCACACAAACCCATTCGACGAAAATTTTTCAGACGTCGCACCCGAGTGGAGGGTATCGATCATCACTGGGAATCCGATTTAACTGATGTCTCTCATTTGGCCACCTACAATCGTGGCTACACATATTAGTTTTGTGTCATCGACGTCTTTTCCAAATTTGCCCGAGTTGTGCCATTGACTTCCAAATAGAGCACCGAGTTAGTGCAAGCCCTCAAACCGACAAAGGCACCGAATTTCTGATCCAAGCTTTCCAAAAAGAATAGAAGAAAGGAAGCGTTCCTTTTTTCACCACCGATAATCCCGAAACCAAAGCCAGCATCGTAGAACGTTTTCAACGGTCCTTGAAAGAACGCATGTGGAAGTATTTTATGCATCAACACACTCTCAAGTAAATCGATGTATAACCGCACCTTTTCCAAGCGTACAACCAATCTTAACATCGGAGCATCGGATGTGATCCCCATAAAGTCACTCCCGACAACGAAGTGACTGTCTTCGAGCGCCTGTTTAGTACGTTTCCGACTGGGTCTGGCCCCAAGATAGGCGAAGTGTTAACACCGGGAGATTGGGTGCGCATTGCAAAACCAAACGCTCTTTCGACAAAGGTGACTTACCAAATTGGACCAACGAATTGTTTCGTGTCACTTAATGAGAGCGTGGCCGTCTATAAATTGGAAGACATGAACGGGGAAGAGTTAAAAGGAACTTTTAACTTGCCCGAGTTACTACGTGTGACCAAAAAAGAAGACGAGGTGTATGACATCGAAAGCATTCTCGATCGAAGATTCCGAAAAGTGGGAAAACGTCGTGTCAAAGAAGTCAAAGTACGTTAGAAAGGATATCCTCTCAGTTTTGGTTCTTGGATCGATGCTACGCAAGTCATCGACTATAAAAAGTCATGCCCTTCAACACAGCCTCAACCACTACCACAGTGACCACTCCTTCTTCTGTGCAAGATCTACAAAAGCAATCCTTGTGGATATGATGTGGAGAACGTGTGCCTAAAACGCACATTGTCTTTTTTTCTGCCAAATCTTTGATCTTTGTGGTGTATTGTGTCATCGGAGCTGACATTGCCAATTTGGGTTTTCAACAAGGAAACAAACAATTGTGGACCATTTTACTGAGCAGTTGCATCGGTTACCTTCGCCCCAAACTTTCCCTGAAATAATATAACGGTCACAACGGGAGCCTTGTGACCAACACCAGTCACCCTCCCAACAGTCATCATCCCATCAATAATCACAACAATCCTCTTTTGGACACTGATCGGACATCAGAACTCTGCAATTATGAACAACCAATTTTACTCAACGTTACCCAGTGTAAGTTCCATGAAAGTGTTTCCTAATAACGCATTATGTTGTTTCACTGCCACATTACCTCAGGCCATCCAATTAGATCACGAAGCCAATTGGGAAGTGGCTTTGATCGAAATCATTAACCTTAATTAAAAAACATCATCGAAAATCAAGACATTTTTATGGTCGAAGTTCATGACGAACATGTGCAACAAAACTTGGACCACTGCGCTACACCGTTACCACTTCCTCGAAATTACCAGAGAGGACAAAAGGACTGCGAAGAAATTTAAAGAAGCAGAAGAGAAACGGGGAACTTTTGCTTTAAAAAAGCCCTTCTAAGGGTAACCAATATTGCCTCTTATACAGTGAACCATTTTGGCTTGGTATCCCTATTCGATAAAACCACATTACTAACTTTATCCTTTCGCTACCACCGCTTCAAAAAATAAAAACTTATTTTTACCTAATAGTTACCAAACTTTTTACATGTCGCTTAGACATACTAGTTAATAAAAATTGGTAGTGCATTTACAATGTACACTCTGTACTAGAACTGTTAGGACATAGGAAAATTCTAAGACTTGTATAATTTCACTCAATTGCACAAGTGGCTAACACATAATTGGCACTTTTTATTGTCCATTTTAATGACTGGACTAAATTTGGTTAAGTACGAGCTGGCGTGTTGGGGAGTACACGACATCCATGGCCGGCTTGCTGAGCTCCTTGCTTCCTTGCCTCACTCGGACATAGTACATAAACGGAGATGTGGAACCATTTCCACCCGTCTAAAGCCATTTGCCCCGATGTGAGGTCATAGTGCGACTAATCGTTACTGGCGTTACACACTGTTTTGGTCGACACCTGGTGTGGTTAACACCAGACTGAAATTCTTTACTTGACATGAGTGCGTGTTGTGTTCATTCCCACTCATGATAGCTCTTCATTCAGGTCGTTAGGGATTAAATAGTCATACGACCTGACGGCTAAATCAAACAGTGTTCTGTGAACACATAAATTCCTAGGTGATGAGACACTAATTCCTTACTCCAGAAGTAATTTAAACACCTTGCAGTGTAAGAATAAAACCGTCGTGCATGCAATAGTTGGGCGAACACGACGTTAATCCAACTTCAGTAAGTAAGTCAGACCATCCAATGTTGACTCATCCTCCTAAGATGTGTTCAAAACTAGCGAAGCTGAACGAAGCCCACGTGAATTTGCATCGTGTCAGGCAAAGCCTGATATCAAAGCCTGAAGAGATAGAGAATGTCAGGATGCTGAAAGTAGCTCAAGACCTGATTGAAGAAGTGTTTAGAGACGAAATCAAGAAGGAGCAAGAAGAATGGACGGAGAAGTATAGACCTTTGAAGCGGTAGAGAGAACAGCTGCAGCAACAACAACAACATACAGACAGAGGTTTTGTAGACTTCCGTGTGGACACGAAAGAGTTCTCCTCTTTCCGCATAAGCATACCCTAATATGTGGGAAAACCTGCCGCCAGACGGGGACGCAATCTTGACGTTATGAGATTGCCAAAAGTCAACAACAAAACAGCCCATTTCAGGGCTACCCCAATACTCTAGAAAAGAGATTGCAGTCATATTGCCAAACTATTTGTGTTTGTAGTTAAAAAATAGAAGTGTGTCTATAAGCACTTCGTTTTCCTCCTTTGTAAAATAGTGTGTGTGTGTGTATTTTTGTTTGTGTGCGTGCGTGCATGTGTGGGCGCGTACGTTTGTATGTGTTTGTGTATTTGTTTTCCCCTTAACAAAAAACTAATCCCTTAACAAAAAGTGTGTGTATGTGTTTTGTATGCACGCTTTCGTTTGTGTTTGCGTATGTGTGTATTTATGTTTGTGTGCGTGCGTGTACGTTTGTGTGTGCATGTATGTGTATGTGTGAGCGCGTACGTTTGTATATGTGTGTGTGTTTTTTCCTTAGCAAAAAGCTTATCCCTTAAGAACAAAGTGTGTATGTGTTTTTGTTTGCACGCGATCGTTTGTGTGTATGTACGTATGTGTGCGCTTGTACATTTATGTGGGTTCGTTTTTGTGTGTTGCCTATTTGTGTCTTTGCGCGCGTACGTGTACGTGTATGTGATTGTTTTTTCTACTTCCCTGTGCGGATAGTATATTTTTGAATTATTTTTTTCTTCTTCCCGTGTGTGGATAGTGTATTTTGGATTTTTTCTTCTTCCCATGGGTGGATGGTGAATATATTTTTTCCCTCTTCCCCTGTGTGGATTGTATATTTTGGGTTTATTTTTTTCTCCTTTTCCCCTTTGTGGATAATATATTTTGGGTTGTTTTTTTTTCTTCTTCCCTCTGTGTGGATAGTGTAATTCATTTATTTTCTCCTTCCCCTGTATGGACAGTGTATTTTGGATTCAATTTTTTTCTTCTTCCCGTGAGTGGATAGTACATTTTTGTTTTTTTCTTCTTCTCCATCACCTGTGTGGATAGTAGTGTGGCTAGTATATATTATTTTTTCCCCTCTTCCCCCGTGTGGAAAGTATATTTTTGGTTTGCTTTTTCTTCTTCCCTCTGTGTGGATAGCATATTTTGGGCATTTTTTATCCTTCCCCTGTGTGGATGGTATTTTTTGGTTTGTTTTCTTCTTCCTTCTGTGCGGATAGTATATTTTGGTGTTTTTTTTCTTTCTCCTTCCCCTGTGTGGATAGTATATGATATTTGTGTCTTTGTTATGTTTGTGTGATATATCTGTCTCTGTATATAAAGAAGTTTAACGTCCCGCCCCGCCAAGTGTTATTATTTGTATAGTTCACCGCTGAACTAGCTGAACGTACCCGCCCGGCCCAGCATTATCGCTTTTTCCCCCGCTGTTCCTGTGTGGCCCGACTGAGGTCAACCATTTGCATAATTGTTGCTAATGTCCAGTACCATGACGTCACCCACCTGTACCATTCCTATTGTCGCTATACAGACCAAATTTTGTTTGTCGCTATACAGGCCCAGAGGATATTTGACTGTGATTTCCATTGTCGCTATATTGCCGTGAAAAGCTATACCGCTTAGCGGGGCGGGACATAGAGGCTTAGAACTTAATAGAATGCCTGGCGGGGCGGGACATAGAACTTGATAGAACGCCCAGCGGGGCGGGACATATAACTTGATAGAATGCTTGATGGAGCGGGACATAGAACTTTATATAACGTCTGGCAGACACTTTTTGCCAAGGCCCAGTCACCCCACCTGTTCCATTCCTATTGTCCCTATAAAAAGCCCAACCTATGTTCGATTTTCCTTTGTCCGTATACAAGTTCAAGCTTGTGTCCGTATATTGGCCCGGGAGATGGGTGTCCGTATATTTGATATACCATCTTTTAACATTAAATGTTCATTGTCCGTATAGTGGCCAATTTCACTACTAACGTTGCATGCATGAATGTAACACACAAGATCTGATCCCTGGAGAAGATTTTTGTCGTGGTGGAATTAATGAAAAACCACAGCGTACTATTGTGCCGAAACATCGTAAAACATTTTGAAGTTTACAGTGGTGCAACGAATAATGAAGATATCCTATATCATCTTTGCAGACTTTGAATATCTTAACATTCCTGTTAGACCCAATTGTCCCAGCGACCAGGACCTAACAAATAGAACAAATACAACACAAGTTGCAGAACAAGTCCCATGCGGGTTGTTACACTGTTGTTTGATGCGATGGGCAAACTGAACCACCAATGTTGTATCGTGGCATAGATTCAATCGAGGTGTTTCATAAATAGCTCAATGCTGCAACGAATTTAGCAATCAATTTCTATTCTCGCGCTAATATACTCGTAACCAGTGAAGATTTTAAAGAGTTTCATAAGACCGCTAATCGCTGGATCTGTGATGGCACTTTAGATGGAACTGAAAGTTCCAAAGATCGTGGTCACTCTCACATCTCTGGTGCTGCGCATAGCCTCATGCAGTTTGCAGTTACAAATTAAACCAAGTCAAGCAAGTATTCATATTATGCTTCATGACCTGCGTGGGTATGACGGTCATTAATAATCAGCGTCAAAGACAATGTTAAGTGTTATTCTAAATAATATGGAAAATTATATAACGTTTAAACTCAGACAATTAGAGTTCATAAATTCGTTACAGTCTTCAGTTCTTCTCTAGACAATTAGTCAGCAATGTTGCGGCAGAAAACTTCAAATTCTTTAGTAGGAATTGCACCACTAACACTGACGTCTTAACTAGAAAAGGGTGTATCCCTGCCAATACATGAGCGATTGGGACAAGTTTGCCGAAACTCAGTTACCATCTATCTAGGCATTTTATTCAGCATTGTCGCGTGCAGGTATTTCAGAAAAAGATGATGAACAAGTAAAGAAAGTCTAGCCCACAATTGATTGCAAAATCATTAGTGATTATCAAGATCTGTATTTTGCACCGATGTGTTATTACTAGCAGATGTGTTTGAGGCATTTTGTGACACTGTTATGCGAGTGTATGAGCCAGATCCCGTACACTATTTTACGCTAGGGATATGGCTTGGGATGCACGTGTATCAACAACAACATCGAACGCTCACTTCGTGGTAAAATATTAATGGTAAGTCGTCGATATTCGAACGTAACCCCTCTGCCCCAATTAGTCGCATCCTGTGTCTTTTTCCAGTAATCGTTACTGATAGGCAATGATGCAACCATTATTTGGTGATGGGTTTCAGTGGATTGATCCCTGGCATACTGACTTACAAAACCACGTACATGATTGAAATATCAGTAGTGACTATGAATATTTCGTTAAAGTTGATTTAGAATGCCATGAACCATGAATATATTCACCACCCCAATAACAATGATTATGAGTTAGTACCCAGAATGTTGTCAGTACCTGGTGAGTGGTTGTCACATTATCAGTGTAGACTCGTTGATGAATCCGGAGGTACATTTACTCAATACCAGGAAAAAAAATCGAATATCATCAAGCAGAGGTCTTCGATTACACAAAAGGCTACGCGTCCATTAACTAATCATGATTTACTAGTGATGGTAACATCAATCAAGTGTTTTCGTGGTGTTGTTAAGCGAAATCAACTTGCATCGATGGTGCCATGCACACACCAAACCGGCATTGTTATCTTGGATTTGAGAACAGGATCTGGCACTCTTTGGGTTGCATACTCGGTGACACCCAAACACTTATTTTACTGGGACTCAAAATGTCTTCCACCTCCATTTGAAGTTGTGTATTATGTAACCAGGGGCACTAGGATTCATGGAGGGGAAAGTCATCTACCGTTATGTATTCATCTATACATGTTTAAGCTCAGATGGACAAGCCAATATGTCGTCATCATGTTGTCAAAGTGTTGCGTGCATATGATCGTTCACCAACCCCGCAAAAACTTATTGATCTTACGTTAAAGTAGGTTTCATAATATACTAAATGTCTGTTAATATGTATATGGCGTGACACGGCGCTGATGCGGATTTGAGCAGTTTTGCCACTATAGCAGATTTCACACTTAAACAGTCAAGTTGTTATTGGTGTTGACCCAGGTTACTTTGTTAGTTTTGAAGATCAAACTGGAAAACTGTAAAACTCTAACGTGGATATTCAAAAACTATTTTTAAAGCATGGACATTCAAGATGTTGTTGTGAGGTCGCGAGGTACTGTCGCAAAGGATCCGGATGAAATCAATTAGAATGGGGGAAACAGAGACGCTGGCTCGTCTGATGCGTTTATTAAAGACTACATCGATATTACTAATAGTGAGATGAAACTATACGCGGATGAATAGATCGCAGATGTTCTCCCATTAGAACATTTTGTAACTTCATGGAGTGATTGTCAGATTATTAATCAAAGAAGGAGATGGAAACAAACTCACGCATTAACCTTAGCAAACGTTCGACTTGCGTTCGGTTATCTTGATAATGGATTTGATAGACCTAAACTTCGTATCTTAAAGGCACGCTAGTCCGGATCATACCTGTGTATCAAAACTGGAAACAATGGCGGTTGGGGTCAGATAGCGCTATTAATCAATAATAAGCAGTGTTTACGTGTGATACCACAAATATCACGTAGTCAAAAACTACCATTATGGAACTTATCACATTTGCAGCATCAGCATCATTAGTCACCAGAGATGAAATTCACTTGAAGGAATTAACATCTGTTCCGGTTGGTTCTTAAACGTCTTCGGTGTTTGTGTTTAAGATTTATCATTGTATATAAATAATTTATTCTGACACTGATTATAAGGTTACGGAATTTACGGATAAAGTGACTAATGACATAACAAAGGAGGCTAACATCGATAGCAATTTTGTTACACTTATCAATGTATACCTGCTTCAAAACGGCGTCACCAGACTAGAGGCGTTAAGTTCAAATATAATCTTCTTAAGGACCAAATAGAAAAAGAAAGTTGGAACCACCGTGATGTATCATTACCAACTCGGGGCCGGCTTGGAATATCGCATTTGCAAAAACCAACTTACTAATTGCACCACCAGACGAGAGAACACCCAAGGATTGTTTCTACAAGAGGAAGTGTAATTCAGTGGTAAATCCACCAAGGTTATATTTCCCGTTGAGTATGTATTACCAACATTGACTCAACTAAAAATAAAAAAGATCTCGTCTGTTATATAGCATAGATTCACTTGTCCGTGTAACAGTTATTGAGCGAAAATACGAGATCGATAGTTTCAGATAGTATGGTTTTATATGAAAAGGGTTCTATGCTTCCCGAACGCAGAGTAGCCGGAAATTTACATATTCACTAAGTAGTTAATTTCTATGATTGTACCAGTAAAAAGGGTAATTGAGTGGAAGTGCGTTTGAGTGTTGCACCTGATTAAATTCGGCCTGTGGAACAATTATTCCAAATTTCTCGCAGCAGTACAAAGTAATATCAGTACGATTAGTAAAATGTACTCAATAGTTATCGAGGATGAAATAATTAGCACGACCGAATCAAGATTGTGTTACCGGAAATGGAAAAGCACCGACAACTCCGAGTACATATACGGAACCTTTGGGTAGCGGATTTACAGACAGTAAAAGTCAAGTAATATCCTTTGAAAACATACAAAACAGTATATAATATCAAAAGCAAGCTAAGTATTTATCACGGATTACTAAACAATTTTGTCTACCATGCGTAATTTCACAATATCGGTTTTGTTGATTACTATTGTAGGTCACCGCAATGTATACCCAATAACTTTATCCTCTCTTATGGTTGAATATTGTTCACATTCACTAATTCCAATGTGAGGGTTCACACACATACACGTGATTTATTGTAATTTAACCCAAAGACATGGGGGATAGAAGGCTGTTACCTATATAAATACGAAAGATCTAAAACTCCCATCAACACTCTACTCCACTGACGTTAACGCCTTCATCTGCCTTGCAGCAACAATATTGATAGGTGTTCATATCAAAGAAAATATACAGAAGTCCTCAATATATTTACGAGGATATTTCAATTATATTTGATGCTCATTTTGCGAAGAGTTCCTCAAATCTATAAGCATTTTAGGCAGTAACTTGCAAATTGAAAATCTTTATTGTCTTTTTATTTGAATAGCATTTCATAAAACGTTGAGTTTTCGTGTTTGTTTAAATTTTGCTCATCGAATGCAGTCACAATTCACGAGGATAATTATTGCTAATAGTCTAACATTATTTGGACCTCTTGTTGTACACGTAATAAAAGAGGTCGATTTCGTTTAGTTTGTTCATTTCCATGTACTTTGTTATTGATGTTGTTGTTTTGCTGTTGTTGCTGTGCAGTCAGCTTTAAACAAACCAGTAAACAGAACTGAGTAAATATATTTATTGCTTCTTTACGCAGTCTTGCAAGGGTCACCAAATATACACCAGGGGGTGACTTGAGTTTTAAACACATAGCTTCTATTCATTTGGGGAATATGGGATGAATTTTGATGACGCTCAGGAGCTTTAGAGCTTATTGAATTTGGAGAATTGATCCTCACAGTTTACGAAGTAAATCACATTCATCGTTATGAAGTGGTAAGTGGCCGATAGCACACAATTCGTTCGAGCGTGGAAATGGACTCCCTTCCGACGTGACAGCAATATTAAGAAGGAAATACGGCAGAATAATGCCGAAGTTCGATTGGATGAACGTATATCGTCGCGTAAACATCCGATAAAATCCACTTATTCTTTAGAGCTCGATACATCTCTCCAACACCGAATTAAAGACAAAAATCCAACAGTCTCAATTGCAGAAGGAAATGCCAAGATGTACAGCACCTCACCCCCTTTATTGTGTGGACGGGTTGGGTATGGGTTCTAGACTAGACTTTTTTATCAAAAGTTTCCAGGTGTGGCCTTCGTATGGACACATATATAATACACATACGGTTATATTTTTTATTCACTTTTCCAGATGCATGGTCCGCATTACAAAAAATCAAACTGAGATTAACAAATCCGACACACTACATAGGTCTTATGTTGTATATTGGTCCGTGAGAGTTAAAACTGTTTTATGTTTGTCGTGCTACTGCATTAGAGAGCGTGCGAGGTGCTGCGAATTGGACAGTCTTGATTGGCATTTATGTTGGAATTTCAACTGGTCAGCCTTATGTTGCAATTTGGCTGATGCCCTCTATTAAAGGGAACATCTCACGTGAGTAACCGTTTTTAACTCTGTCTTATCTTTATGCTTAGCTGATAGAGTTATTTAATTATTTATTGGTATGATTTTTCAGTTGGAAATATTGATTTAGAGACAGTATCATAGACGAGTCTATTTGACTTCTTTTTTTACTGGAAGCGTATAAAGACAAGTGAATTAGGCCTTTAATGCATACGTAAACCAGTCGTATGACTGATCATTCGGATCAGAGTGTGCACGGCAGAAATACACAACTTAGTTTGGAAATGTATTTAGATTGGTTTTGTGTGTTTCACGTCGGTATATAACAGGCTATACATGGCGGCTAGTATATCTTGCGGAGGAAGACCCCAGAAAAACACAGTGAGAGGCTACTGGAAAGTTTTCTTATATTCCTTCGTTGGCCAAGTCGAGACTCGAATTCACTGTGGACAAGGGAAATATTTGTAAAGTTTATCAAAACGAACACAAGTAATACTTTCCAACTTTACTGTATGTTTTTGTTGTTGTTTTTTCTTTTTCTTAAAAAGAGCTAAACCATTCGTATTTTGCAATTTCATGATAGCTGCGTGAAATATTGCCCCATTTTGTGACGTTTTGGATTTGATCTATCGTTGTTTTTCACTGCTCACATATACTATGCCGACCGGTGCGGTAAACCGGTCATGTCGCTTAGGCCAGTCATTAAGGCCCTAACTGCATACACTGCTTGGCAACGAACCGAAGTGTTTTAATACTTGTAAATTGGGAAACCGGGCAAACAGAAGAGAAGTAATAGAAAAATGCGATATATCCTTCTTCTTTTGAATTAAATGACCACGTACATATTACGCTGATCATGATTTCTACAGCTTTCAACATGCCGGATGGCTTTGATTGGAGGAATTAGGTTGTGCCTAATTTACCACTGGGTTGTGTTTTTAAGTATTTTGAACGCATATTAACGATGAATGAGTGGCTGTCAAACAGATTTATTTATTTATTTATTTTATTACACTCTTGCAGCCAAAATAAACTTGCTCATATATCCCGATTGGTTTTTCGTACACTGACATTTATCGGGAAAATTTGCCAGTAAACAGTAAAAGTAAGTAAAATATAAATATGACGAGTGGGGAGGGGGAGACGTATGCTATTAATAGTTTACGAAGACAATAAGTTTACAGTTAACAGCGGAATATGCCTTGATCTGAAACGTATTTTCTCATGGAGACTAATAAAGGAAAGGCATCAGTGGAAACCGGTAAATGAGCTGTACTGGCGAAATTTTAAACTACCAAATATTAATTCGCATGCAGTCAATTTACAAAACTCGAAAATGTATAATTTGAAGGACATATTCGTTAGCACTTACACTTTTGAGCTCTGTTTAAACAGATTTTTCTGCCTCATAATGCTATCGTTCAAGTCATTTTATATGTTGCAACTTAACGATAGTTACACATTTTAGCAGGGGCCCCGAGTGGCCGAGTGGTCTGAAGCGCTCTCCGTTACGGATCACTGCCATCTCACCTCTGTCTGCGTCGGTTCGAGTCTCGGATTCGGCCAATGCGGGTATGTGAGAAAGCTTGCCAGTAGCTTCTCGTGGGTCGGTGGTTCTTTCCGGGGTTTTCCTGGGTTCTTCCTCCACCATTAATACTGGCCGCCATGAATAGCCAATCGTGTGCTGAAAAATGGCGTTAAACCCCACAACAACAACAACAACAACACATTTTAGCATTCACGAAGACTTTTCTAGCTTGTCATATAAATCTAGCGTTACATATGATATTGTTGAGATTCAAATCCAGGTATTATAAATTGCCACACTTTTGCTAAACATATTCACTTCAGTAATGTGTGTGTGTGTGTGTGTGTGTGTGTGTGTGTGTGTGTGTAAGAGAGAAAGAGAGAATATAGTCGTGGTACAACTTTGAGTTCTGCAGTATCCAACAGTTCAAAATGAGAGACTAATCACAGTTATATTTGCCGCGCATGGTTTATTTAAAACTGAAATTAGCAGCCTAAAAGTGCAGTTGAAGTCATATATTGTTAAAATCGTTACTTATTCACATACTAATTTTCATGCCAAATCCAGTGAAATGCGTTGCCTGTCAACAAACCCGTTCATTAACTAGATAGGTAGACAACACAATAGTTTGATCGTTGGATATGGGGTGGACAAACTGGCGAGATGTTCTGAAACGAAATCTTTTCTTATTCAGAATATAGTTTTATATCTGGAAGATATCTCAAACAAATGTGGAATTTCTTTCTTGACGTTGAAATAAAATATAATGGAAAAAGATTAGATGTCGCAGGAAAATTATTTATAAATGAATTTATAAATTAAAGAACGTTTCATCAACATGAATTACATTATCAAATGGGAAGCCTATTATAATACCGAATATAGAAAAACCTTTTTAGTGCTAAAAGCTGCTTCAGTCAGTTGACTAAGTACGGGTAAACGAAATGCCATGCTTGTAATGTGTGAGTAAAATCTTTCTCTTCAAGCTACAAAGATATGTATAAATAAATAAATAAATAAATTGATAAATAAATTGTTGTTGTTGCTGTAGGGTTTAACGCCATTTTTCAGCACACGATAGGCTATACATGGCGGCCAGTATTAATGGTGGAGGAAGAACCCGGGAAAACTCCTGGAAAGAACCACCGACCCACGAGAAGCTACTGGCAAGCTTTCTCACATACCCACATTGGCTGAATAAATAAATACATAAATAAATAAATAAATAAATAAATAAATCACGTATCCATGGTAACTTTGAAGAAGCTTAGGACAGTTTGTTGGAGTTACAAAACTGCAGTGACGCACACACAGGTCATAAACGACAATGTTGCAATCATCCAGATTCAAGACCGTTTTAGTTCGGTAGAGAAATATACATTTCACATTTTCAATGTGAATGTGCACAATGCTTGTTTGTGACAGGTCAATATAATATAGGTTGTTGGATAATATTGTTTTCAAAAGAGGATGTGAAAATATCGTGTAACTGATGTATAGTTAAAACAGAAACTGTGGTTACTAATAAGTATATATATATATATATATATATATATATATATATATATATATATATATATATATATATATATATATATATATATACACACACGACATTTATTACCCCTTTTCCGTCCCCTGATCTTGGAGAAACACAACTTTGTTGACATTTTTAGAACATGTTCAATTTCACTTTCCTAATGAAATAAAAATACGATGCGAATAATGAAATGTGAATTGGGGATTTTCACATCCTCTTTTGAAAACAATATTATCCAGCCACCAAACGTATTAAGTTAATTCGCCATAAAGTCGAAAATATATCTCACGCCTTTCTAGTACTCACGCTGTTTCCGAAACGAATGTCATAACACACGAATGCATCCTAGTTATAACTAAATAGAAAATGTAATGGAAAAGCAAATCGTGCGTATCGGTCAATAGTTAAAAGTCAATTATTTACGCGCTCTTACTAAATTCAGAACTGACACTTTCAAGGTTTGTTAGTAAGTCAGCGAGCATTAAGTTTAAATGACTTACGAGATTAACCAAGAGTTATCAAACTAATATATATATATATATATATATATATATATATATATATATATATATATATATATATATATATATATATATATATATATATATATATATCATATACTTATATTTTCTGTCTGTGCTTTCTGCCATGAGCAACATATATTTTACCACACATCCCGAGGAAAAGTGACCTAATTTGGACAGATGGACTGTTGAATGTGTATTCTGTATTTCCACAAGACCTAATCGAAGCGAATTGGCACCGCGTCAGACTTTGTTTTGTATCTAAAATTCTCCAGGATTTGATAATCCATATTTTGATCTCTCTTGGGTTTTTGTTGACACAAAATGAACAAATCTAATAAATCTTTCCGTTACAGTATTCACTGTTCTCAAGTGGGCTTACTTAGGCGGAATGTCTGAACTCACCATTATCACAGCCAGTGCTATAAACGATTTTATGATGATTATTGTGTAGACAGTCTATTAAAATCCACAAAACAGCTGCTCTATCTCCGGCAATTAATATGAAATAACCTAAAACCAATTTTCACAACGATTTTCTGATAACTGTCTTGAAGTTATGGAGGCGGCCTAAGATTGCAGCAGTAAAGATAATTTTGGATATGAAAATTAATCGTAATCTTTGGATTACATTTTGAAGCCATTTTTCTCAACGCTTCCCTAAGTCCGTCAAGGCTTTGAAAATCCATTACAGATAAACGTTCTTTTCGTACAGTCTATTTCTCGTGCATTCACAAACCATCATCTCATTTTTGGTTGTTGGGATTTGATGGGAGAAGGTCACTTAAGTCCAAGGATCATTTGTCTCTACGCAACACACACACACACACACTATCGACTGCGCGCCTATCAACTACGGTCTCCGATGATTTCCTTTCAACTTGGAAATGCACTTATCTAGATGTACAATCATATTATGGATCGATTTATCTTAGATTTACTTCATAACGTAAGAAAAGAGGAATATTGTACCGGAACGACTTTTTAATCGGCTGTCTGGATTAAAACACGGCCCGCTGGACATGACAGAAGAAAACAAAGCTATTGTAATCGGTGCATCACACCTAATGCTATCAATACATGTATAGAGTTTATCACCGATTGGATCAATTATGACAATTAAACAAAAATATACGATATGTATGTATGTATGTATGTATGCATGCATGTATGTATGTATCTCTCTCCCCCCTCTATCTCTCTCTCTGTATACATACATACATACATACATACATACATACATGCATACATACATATATATATATATATATATATATATATATATATATATATATATATATATATATATATATATATATATATATATATATACACAATCTTTTATTTGACTGCAGCTTCTTTGTATTTACAGTATCGATGGACATAGTTTCAAGATAACTATAAAAAGAAAAATTGTGAGAGAAAAAAATGAACCTATATTTTTCGAAATCATGTTTAGACAAACTGTTCAAGATTCTGCTATTTTGTAAAATCCGGTCAATATTATTCGGATTTACTATAATCCTTCTCCGAGTAATTTAAAAATAAAAAACACCGCTTTTATTATAGTAACTATTTCAGGAGGTAATTTGTTGCTATCAGTATTCAGATTATAGTTCACTTTTGCTACCATCAATAAATTTGTTTCATCATCATCATCATCATCATCATCATCATCATCATCATTTTATTTTTTTCCAAAACTAGCCATAACGACAATAGAAACATACGTTTCATAGGCGCGAGCTCGCCGGTCTTAGTTTTCACTGGAAATTAAAATTTCTTGGCATATCGATTCTTAATGATTATCCGACATTTTCAAGACAAAATTAAAAGAAACCGTAATAAAAATGTCGCCGATCGATGTTGATGATTTAAAAAAATGCTTCTCTGAATTGAAGGTTTGTTTAGGTGCAGTGTTTATAAACGCGTGCGGGGAAAGCATATATTGGTGTTGACAGTAGAGTTGTGTATAAGTATACAAGTTACATACCAGAGGCGTAGCTATGATATTTTGCGCCCGGGGACGAACTATAAAATTGGCGCCCCAGCCCCCTCCCCGTTTAATCACATTTTTGAATATTACCCTTGTTTACTTATTATAATGTAACGTTGTAAGCCTCATTTTGGCGCCCCTGTACCTTGGCGCCCGGGGACATATGTACCCCCCTGTCTCCCCCCCCCCCCCAGCTACGCCTCTGTTACATACTGACAGCAACCATAAGAAAATAATGTTCGTACTTATAGAAAAATATGTATAATTCTTTTTGAGGTACTAAAGTTAAATTATTAATTTTTTCTAGCCACATTGGTCGTCTATTAAATTTTGAGTGTTATAAGTTATGGAAAATGCAAGGTTAGAAAATGAAATTAGCATTTATTTTTATGACCAACACCTTCAAAAATTCACTTTCAAATTTCGTTCTTCAAGAGATAGCACACACACATTCAAGGTAAATCAGAATTAGATAAAAGTTTTTATAATGACGACTAAACTCCGACCTGGGTAGGCTTGGTAACGTAAAAGTTTTTATAATGACGACTAAACTCCGACCTGGGTAGGCTTGGTAACGTAATTATAATGTTTAGTTGATATGTGATCAGGAAAAGTTTGTTAAATTGACGGATTATATGCACGGTATAGTGGACCGAAGTACAGATATTAGGCAACTAGTTCCTTTTTTAATATGGGATAAAATCATAAAATTCAGAATTATCAAATGTAAATTGTTACTTCTGATTGTTATTGACTATCATTTTTGTTCAGTGGATTGTTTACACAATTTTGGAATGAAGAAAGTTAAGTATATTTATAAATTTGTTAACATTACAAAGGACCGTGTGTTGCGTGAACACGTAGTAAAAAATACACAACGTTTAAAATATTATATATAGCTATTAGCATGTCTTGCACAGTGAATTATATTTTTAATCATTTCTAAGATAAGTTATTAAGCTATGTTGATTACTTTTCAGCACATCAGCACATCTGTTTTCTATACAATGATATTGGTGTTCCAGCAGCAGTAGCATACCTGTATAGAATATAACGTCTGACTACTCGATTATTTTCTGTAAACAAAAATTGGAGGGCAAATTTGTAAAAGTAAGAATCCCACTAATTAATAATTTAATTAATTGTATTTTCTTTGTGCATTACAATATAATAAGCGTTTCCATGCTTTTTAAATATCGACACAAAGTATATATATAAACACACACACACACACACACACACACACACACACACACACATATATATATATATATATATATATATATATATATATATATATATATATATATATATATATATATATATATATATATATATATATATATATATATATATATATACACACACATATATATATATATATATATATATATATATATATATATATATATATATATATATATATATATATATATATATATATATATATATATATATACACATATATACACATATACATATATACATATACATATATACATATATATATACATATATATATACAGATATACATATATATATATATATATATATATATATATATATATATATATATATATATATATATATATATATATATATATATATATATATATATACATACATACATACATACATAAATGAAACACACCGTGGGATAATTACGCTTTTGACTTAATCACATGCTAATGCCATATTAAAGAAGCAGCTGTGTTTCTTAAACAAGTTCTCCAGGTTAGGTAGAAATCTTCAACTACATGCAGGATACTTAATAGAATACGCGAGAGAGAGAGAGAGAGAGAGAGAGAGAGAGAGAGAGAGAGAGAGAGAGAGAGAGAGAGAGGTGGGGGTTAGGGCTCACGACCACAATTGAAACACATGCGTGTTATAGATAATACGATCTGTATAAGTATTATAAGGGATAATATATATTTTTTAAAAAAATATCAGGAAAATGGTCTGGTTTCTATGAAATAATCTTGAACATATTATTTTAAATTTAAATTATAGTTGAGATAAAGAGTACGGTAGTAGGTTCAACGTCGCAGGCCAAAGTAGGCGGTCAATAATTACAAATAAAGGCTAAACTTTAAAAATATTGTAATACGGTTTGGGCTTCCTCCCAACAATTACTTAATTATTGATTAAATTACATGGCATTATTTGAACACTATTTATTTCTCATTCTTTGATTGAGCAAAGTCTATTTTATCCCATCATCTGTAGAGTATAGGGGTTGTTAACATTTTGCAAAAGTTATAAGTCGTCAAATTTTTACTATGCAACACTCATATTTTGATATACTCTCTATTATCTTACTTTTGGAGTATCATCCAGCACACCACTTTGTGATACATTATCAGCCATCCTACATTCTGAGTACTACCCGATACCCCGTAATATACTAACCAAGCCGCTGTGTATGGTAGCCAATACTTAGATGTTTATACTTCAAACACACTATCGCACAAAACGGTTATAAGATGTAAAAAGAAAGGAACACATATTCACACATCATCGCACACAAGCAAGGCAAGGGTAAGTAGTTTTTTTTATAGAGGCACTATACCCACAAACACAAAGGAAGGGTTTATAAGTTTTATTTGGGTTGTAAACATCGATATATATATAAAAAAACATACAAATACAACAAACAGAGCGGCATTGGTTTTGTCTTTTCTTCAGTGGCCACTTTCCACTAGTGACCGCACCTTCATTGTCGGGCTCCACATTTACCATATCTCCTGCGCCATCGACCCCTCTCCCAAGGCTTAATGGATGCGAGAAGGGAAAAGTGATGTGATAAGCACCCTCCTCCTTCCTAGACCTCCACTGGTGGAATGTGTCCAGGCTTCCAATGTCTTTGCTTTTTCGATGTTGCCATTGAAGGAACAAATTGCATGGTCTCTTCTGTTTCATCTTCTCTTTTTCCTTTTAACACTTCTTCATCCGGCAAGAAGAATTCTAACTCTTAATCTGTTTTGAAAGCTATTCTATTGGGATGTAATGTCATGTGTTCCGCTTGGACTAAGAGTTGCTGCATATACTTAAATGCACTAAGGTTACGCTTAACCTGCCGCTTATATTCTGGCTGCTCATTCTTCTCTACTGCGGAAAGATAATACTTTTGAATGTACTTGTTTATAAGTGAAAAGCGTGTACCTGAAGGAAAACAGTCCTCTGATCCAGTACTGGAACGTAAAAGAAAGCATTACCAATATAAAGATCGAAAGAAAGAATGTCAATTAGCAGTTTAAAATGATATTTTTGGTATAAAAACCATTCTTTTCTTAACAAACACTTTTTGTTTTATAAGCCCCGCTAACTGAAATATCAGCTATAAAGGAAGGTCACAATCTGAAACAGATAACTGAAATCTTACGGGAGTCAAGGCCTATGCAAACTAACGTCCCTGCTCCGCCTAATCCAATAATCTCACTTCTGACACCATTTGTCACAAGATGAAGCCGGGTTGGGACTGGATTAGTGAAGACACTCAAAGCAACTGCGTTAATAAGACGCTTATTTATAAACGCAAATTAAATATAAACAAATTTGACACCATTATAAACAAAAAGATAAGGAAAATTATAAAGTTCCTAACATGGAACGATCAACAACAAGTAACTCAACGAGAAAACTCAAACATGAATTTAACGAATGAAATTTTAAACAAACGTGAATTTCGTCCTATCATAGATCAACAAATAAAAGTATATGATCTACACCCCAATATAAACAAGGTCTTATTAAACAAGGGATATAGGGATATGTATGAATTTAGGAATCTATCGCTCATATAACGATACTGAAATGGGAATGCATGAAATTATGAATATATCGTTCATATAACGACATTGAAATGGGAATGCACCAAATTATGAATCTCTTTCTCATATAACGATCTTGAAATGGGAATGCACGAAAGTATGAATCTATCGCTCATATAACGATATTGAAATGGGAATGCATAAAATTATGAATCTATCGCTCATATAACGACATTGAAATGGGAATGCATAAAATTATGAATCTATCGCTCATATAACGATATTGAAATGGGAATAATAATGACATGGAACACGTAATCTATATATATATATATAACTATCGTGGCGCCCATTTGACGTCCAAGATGTATCTCCGGTTCCACTCGCTCTAGTCAATGGTCAAAGAAGCGCCCACGCATGGTCCGCCCCTCTCAGTCTGTTGAAGGATCCCTCGAGAGCCCTCACATTTAACACAGACCCGATGGTCGCGAAGCCTTGGTCCCTCGCATCGAGAACACCAGTACACTCTTCCGAACCAACGTCACCAGACACAGCGTACACGTCACAAGAAATCACACATAGTTCTGTGACTCCACATCACCAAACCATACATAAGGCAGCTAAAATTATAACAACTAAACCGTGTAGTTCATATGACACGGTTAAGTACTTCTGCATTGATATATGTTGCGCATGCGCGCACATAAATTCGATACCCATTACATTAATCGTTCAATGCATGCAGCGTATAATTAAATTCAATGTGTCTGTTCAGTTACAACAAGTAGCTAACTCGAACCAGACTATAGTATTTCTAATATCATGGCGTTGTATAAATTCTAAAACATCTAATATATGAAACAATTCTGTCATATAAAACTAATAGTAATAAAGAAAACAAACTTAAATTTCAATACCTCTACAGCTGGAGATTTGCTGCCGTAAAGAGGTAAGCTTCCTGACAAGACCCATCGTAGTGTAATTTGTTTATAAAGAATTTGCTCTATAAGATATGCTAAGCTAGGTACTTAGGTTTTCGCCGCATACAATTTGCACATGCAGCATGGGTTGAGTTGCGCTCAGTATTTCGAAATAACTAGAGCCGAAAAAATACACCACCCTCGGGTGACGCTGTGCGCGGCAACGAAACCCCAGTACATTTTTGATCACATATACATATTAATATAAATGATACACAATTCCGTGACAATGAAGAACTTAGGCATGTCCCCTTCTCTCTATCTAAAAATATCAAATAAAACATTAAGCATGAAAAAGGTTGACAACGATGTGGAGTCAGACTATACCTTAAACGATCTTAAACAGTGTGACCTTGCCATCGAAGCATACTACGTTTCTGACGTAAAGAAAATAGATATTCATAATGCTCATAAAACCACCTTTCTGTTTTATCGTCATTTCTGGAGTATTCACAGTCACGAGAATTACTAATTGTTCTAAGGGAAAACGAAGGAAACGAAGGTTGGAGTGATAAAGAAAATTCACAATATGATCCGCACACAATATAAACACCATGGCTTCCTGGACAATGTTTGTGATCCGTGTTCGTGACATAGACTTGAACGTCTTTAGGTTTTCGAGATCGTAGTTCATCTTTAACACACATCATTGAATTCCACCATGCTGTGTACAAACTGGGAGTCAGGAGGAAATGAAGTTACCAACGCACACCTTTGAATTCCATCAAGTTGTGAAGAAAACTTAGTCACGAGGCGACGAAATTATCAGTTATTTTGTCTTTTCGGAGATGATAAAATGTGATTAGTTAACACGAGACATTTTCCATGAAAATATCTGTCAAGGCAATGGTCGGATGGCCTTCTTACTCCCTTGCACAAGAGCATCGATGCGTTTTGTCTCTAGGGAAGTCAATGCAGGTAACTAGTGATCATGCTAGTCTTTATATCACATGTTCAAAAGCTTCTCTTATGAGATGGGAGTACATGCTTCCTCCAAATACTCTTCCAAATTGTCTTCGGAACTCAGCATGGAAAAGTTGCCGTGTTGTTGCCGACTAGGATGATCTTGAACAATGTACCATATCAAAGCATATGATTCTTCCTTCCAGCAAAGCAGTGGACTAAGTGCTGTTCTTGTTCTGGTAATCCTGACATCATAGCCATTCATTTACCTTCTTCACTTGTGGTCTGTGACTGTCGTTGTTGTTCTGGATAGAAAACATCCTCTTCGTCGATCTCATTAGGTTCGTGTTCAGTCTTTCGTTTATTTGGTGTTTATTTTAATCTTCTTTAATTTTAGTAGTCCTGGATCGATTTGTTGAACTTTTCCAAGGTGTCAGGTTTCCATCCCAAGAAGGCATCATATGGTGTGTTCGTGGCTTCTTTTCCGATCGTCAAGAGATTGTCCAGCTATTCTCGGTAAGTTTAAATGTCCATGCTGCTGCTCATCAGTTTGCTATTAAAGTACAAGTCAATTTCGCTGAACAAGAAATGTATGAGATTGTTGATGGGTGCCTCTCTAGCGTCAGAACCTGGACTGCCGTCGTCCAATTTGAGAACTTTGACTTTCAACTGTTATTCAGATCTATCTAAGCTGAGGTGGTGAAAGATGATACAGGATACGTTATATCCGTTTGGGATTATCGCATCGCCTTCTTCACCTGTGTTATGGCAAACATATCGAGTTCTGACTTTGAACAATGCACGAATCTCTTGGCATCGTTTCCTCCTTCAGTTAGTAATCACACACGTCCAGTTCTATGTCAGTTGTTGTTTTTCTTTTCTTATCATATTTTAGGCGGAGGATTGTATATGGGATCTAACTGGATTTGGGTATATCTTTCTGCTTTGTCCTTGATTTTTGACGTAGATACGAAATTAAAGCTTTCACCAAGACCGTGAACCAAATTGAACGAGGTGTTCCGGTACCTTATCAGTTCCCTTCATGTTTGAATCAACACGTTCGTTTCATGCCTTCATCAAGACTTCCTTAGGACGTTGTTGTTAGATGAATATATATTTAGAGAATTTATTTTTCTTGCGCGATGCCGCATCCTTGAAAGCATGCAAACGTCAAGTCATCGTAGGTTTAAAATAGGTGCTATCATACGAAAAACAGATTTAAACGTATCTCCTAAACCATGTCCTCGTTGTCGAGCGACTCCTTGGTACATAGGATACATCTATCATATTAAAGTTTGCTGGAGAAGCGTTTTCAGAAATGTAGTTTCACTGTAACCTTTCCTTTCGAGAGTAAACTTTTTGTCCAAGAACTCCATTTATACTGATAATGACACTGTCAAACTGAGATTTGTTGATATGACAACAATGAGAATTTATACATTCTCGGTGAACTTGTAACGTGTTTCTTCTGTTATGTATATTTATATGTGTGCTTATTTTTGTCCATTATTGCAAGTTGCACTTGAAATAACCTAAACAAAATGTTTACATAGCTAACTTTTGTCCATGATTATAAGTTGGAAATAGAATGTTTACACAGCATTTGAGTTTGAAATATACTACACCCAATCTTATTTACAATTAGTCTGGAATTTTCCGTTTAAAAAGTAATATGTAGGTCAAGTGAAAAGGTATATATATATATATATATATATATATATATATATATATATATATATATATATATATATATATATATATATATGAATTTGAGAAAGAAATAATTCATTCCTATTTTAGACCAGTCTTGTTTAATGTTGTGTTCAGATGAATTATTTATTTAAAATAATAGAATTACTGAAGTACTCAGTAACTTTTGGATTTATACACACTACATTGGATTACTGTGAACTCATTCAAGGACATTCTGGATTGCGTCATTATGTTAAACTAGGACATTCATGACTATTTGAATTCATTCGAAACAGTCTATATTTTTGGAGTTGTGATAGGAGATTTGGGATTCTTTACGATTTTTTTTAAACCTGCAAGCATCTCTTGTATTTTAAGACGGCGAGCAATGTCTGGTACTCTATCGATACACTTTATTGAGTTTTCTCTGGTGCTTTGCAGAATTGACGGCAGAACATCCTTCATGAATTCTCTTGAAATATATATTCAACTGGGGGTTTGCTTCCTTGGTGTATTGGATTCGTAAATGAACTTGTTTGCTGCTATTTTGTCGAGAAAAATTATTTATCTCCAATCACATTTTTGGCTTCATTCCTGACTTGAGTGGGATAAATGATTTCTTCCAAAGCTGCTTACCAGTGATCTTAGTGATCCAATTGCATAGCTTGATGTAAAGGGAATAATGTGCTTTTAGGAAATACAACCATAGAACTGTCGCTAAATAATGTTAAATAAAATTTGATCATTTATAGTTCGGCGGTTCTGGTCTCTGAAGAGTGACTCGTTGTCAAATGAGAGTGAAGTTCCAAGTGTTCCAGAAGAAGGCTTCCACTGTAATTAGAAGCGTTTTCATTGGACTGGCTTAGGCAAATATTCTGTTGTTGTTGTTAGTGTCATCTATATTTCAACGAAGGACTGTGAAGACGATAACCATATAGAACTACTTAGTAATATAATCTACACTGGCTTATTTCCTTGCGGCAGATTAAACTTTCCAATTGTTGCTCCAGTGATAGAATGCACCACAAAGATTTTGCTTGCAACTTTTGACGTCACACCCACATTTATGATGCTGCTGCTTTTATTGTTCTTGAAAAGAAGATGTAAGTGTGTTTCAGGGCATGTTGTCAACTTCTACTTCATTTTACTGAATCTAAAGAATCTAAGCTGGGTGTATATCCTTTCCAACGAACTTTCACTTCTTTTAGCAGATGTTTTCTCATTTTACGTGTTCTTTGATCGGCAGTGCTTTCGATATCGTACACGTCGCCGTTTTCTTAGTCACTCGCTGATACTCAGGCAAGTACAATGCTCCTACAAGTATTTATCTGTTAATATTTTTCAATTTATAGCTTTGTTTTACCAATGCGAATGAAATATCCTGTATTTAATATATTGTCTTCTTGGAGGATGCCTCAAACGTTGCTTACTGGTATTGGTTGTTATTTACCAACTGGTGTCATTGCCCAAACTAAATCTACCACAAGAACATAAAACGGTAGAGCTCGTGAAAATCCAAAGCCGGGTATTTTTGCAAAGGAGACGATCCGTAAAACATAGCAACAATCAACAACTGTAACACCTTCAAATGCTGTAGTTTAGGTATCTTGAATAAAAATCGCATACAAAAATATAGTAAATATCATTTAGCACGCATCATTAGACAGTTTACAGTTTCATTCAGCATGTGAATGCAAAAGCGAGATGTTACAAGAGAGGGATATAAAATGTCACTCGAAGTGATATCTAGACTGGTATTGCCTTTGACTATGTCTGATTGTACCAATGACTTTTTTATTGAGAGAGGTGTTCTGCTTGATAGATATTTCTGCAGGTTACATATAAATCTTGCAACATGCTTTGCTGGTCAGGTACAACGTGAACTTAATTTTGGACAAGGTCAAGTCAAAATTGCAATTATACCTATCATTATCATGGAGAAAAAAATTAACAACAGATACAAATTAATGATACATAACAAAGCTCTGTTACAACCTTTAAAGTGTATATAATCTTTTTTTCTCTAAACAATAAAAAATCATTTTGCGCCTATGTAAGCTTAAATTATGAAGGAATATAATGTTAATTTTCGTCTTCCTTGCATTATAATATTATACAAGAGTTTGGGAGACGTGCCGAGCACGTGGCTCGTGGATTGTAGAATCAAGGTGCTCACTGATTTTGGGGATGCATTTCTATTTTTTAACTCGTATAAACAATAACATTTATAAGCAAAATATGTTTTAATATTTAATGGAAATATCTCGTGTAACTATATATGTAATAGCCCAAATTTGGGGCAAGAATACAGAGTTGAAGAGAACTTATCGATTCTTTACATTTTGTCACCATTAAAAGTATATATTTCTCTATCGTTTTTCCAGCTCTTAAAAAACTCGTAAAACAGATATCGTTGCACATGCTACTTTTGCAAGCGCTAGTCAAGACAAGTAAACACAATGGAGTAATATTAAAAATTTATGTTGATCATAAGAGATAGTTGGGCAAGCCGCTCTAGCAAGTCCTCATTCATTACTATAATAAATAGGGTTCTAATCAAATAGACCTTAAAATGGATATATTCTGATTGGTCGAGAAAAACAAATTTTATCGGGTCTTGACTTTTCAGAATGCCTATCACATACGGAACCGATCCTGACAAGAAGGTCCTAAAACTCGGGCAACCAGAAATAACACTTTCCCCGGGAGACCATATATCTGTGGAAACTGTTTCGCGGGAAAATAGTAAGACACGCTGGAAAAAGTATGAAGATACTGTCCAGCAACCTGACATGATAGAAAGACATAGAACTAAGAAAGAGTCATTTGTGAGGTCTAGGCGACACATCCAGTCAGCTCCTGTTTCGATTCGAAATTCTCGACAACCAAGGCTAATCTACTTACACAGTAACGGCAGTACATCAGCTGAGGGACCCAGTAGACCGTGGACAACCGTGCCAATGAGCAGCGCTGAGCAAAGGCAATCGGCAGCAGTGTCGAGAAGGAGTCGTTATCATAGACCGTGGACAGCAGTGTCAGGACAAAGTGGTCGGCAGGGATCATCTGCATGCCTTCGCTCTAATTTGACCAGCGCAGCGTCATCAAGGACGCCGTTATCACACAGAGTTCCGCCATACCTGTCTAATCATGAACATTCGATCTTGAGATTAGACGTATATTTACCAGAAGGAAAAAATAGGGGTCGGCTTGCATCACCTGTCAGTAATCAGGACGAAATCAAATGCATAAGCGGAAAGGACATATCCAAATATCATCTACTTGAAAAAATTAAGTCTCAGAAGTCACACAGGCGAGGCTTCCGCAAAAGAAATGAGTGTTCAAAGGAAAACACGGAGGAAACGGATAGTGAGTTAAAATCAGCACAACTTGCACAAAAGAAACTCCCATCAGACCTTGTAAGTATGTCTCTTAAATTTATAATGTCTCATCCATAAAACCTTGAATTATGGGTAAAAGGTGATGATTCAGCTTTCTCCTCTTCTTCCAACTTTTAATGGAGATTTTATTCTTGACACAAGTTGATAAATCAACTACTATGGACAAGACATACTTATTAAACATGACGTTGCCAAACTTAAGACGTCTTTAATGTAATGTGGGGGGAGGGGCTACTGAACTCTTCTTTGTATGTAAATAGATTTTGTTCTTGCTTTTTAATGTTAAATTCAGCATGATAAATATTTGTACACACTTGTATGTTACTATGTAATGGCATGGATGACTGTCCTACATCCACTTGGCAAGTTAGTTAGCGTGAATTACATGAGCAGAGTCTACATAAAGAATTCATTTCAAAGATATAATGTATATTGCAGCTTATGCGTTTTCGGAAAGGCGTTGTGACCGTTATAAGCGTGCAACGCCTGATGGAAGCCATGAAACAGCTAAGTGACAGTATGACGTCACGATCTGCGACAGAAGAACAGTGGCAGGCGCTCTATGGTAATGTACGAGCGCAAGAGTTGGTCTTCAATAAGGCGGCATTTGCTAAGGACAAGGTACTTCTATCATCTTGTATCATTATATATCAGGAGACATTGGTATCTTATATGTTAATTTCCGATATTCTACACGTCATCTGAGAAACTCATTGCAAAACATGTTTTTCTTTCTCTGTTACATTTGGAATTAGAAACGGATAACAACGTCATATCCGTCATCCAAATTTTTCATTGCAATGAATTTCTAAACGTGGTGGAAAATCACAACTCATGCTCTTCATGGAAAAATGTGTCCGAAAGATAAGTGCACAAGTTGTAATTTCATTCAACCAGACATTATCTTTATAAAGGCAAATGATCTATATTTCTTATACTGAAATTATGAACTGTACGGAGAGGCTGCATATAAAGCTAAATCACTTTATCTGGAACATATTTTTAGACATGTAAAGTCTGAATTTACATTTTTTTAATGATAGGATTTTTACAATTTAGAAAAAGTTAAATTTAGAAAAAGTTAAAGTTCCCAAGACACACTAATTACATTTCCTGCACTGGATACATCTAACAATACTCAAAATAAAATAACCAAGGTAAAATGTTTCGAATTTTTTCGCCCTTTACGCGTAAATTCTAAATTAATAGATGTTCATTTTGTTTGCTACTGCAGCTGCATTGCCATTAATTGTTAGAAATAGTTCAATGTTATGGTGGTGGTTGTAATATTTTAGCCAGTCTTTTCAAATGTACACGGGCATAACTTATTCTCACGTTTAATCTCTCTCCGAGTTGAGGTGTAAGTTTTCCTCCGTTTGTCTAAGACTTGTCTTAAGGTCTTTGAAGAGACGTTTGATTAAGCTCTCTGTCTTTCAAGAAACACACTGATTGATATATATATATATATATATATATATATATATATATATATATATATATATATATATATATATATATAGGGCCGGCGCCAGACCCCGCCAGACTATCTGGCGCCCTAGGCAAAGTTAGATTTTGGCGGCCCCCCAAAATTTATAAACAATAATTTTTTTTAAAAATGCGCCCCCTGAAATCAGCGCACTAGGCGGCTGCCTAGTTTGCCTATATGGTAGCGCCGGCCCTGTATATATATATATATATATATATATATATATATATATATATATATATATATATATATATATATATATATTGTATTGTTCACTCTTTCAGGCCTATAACAAGATGCCGGCTTGGGCGCTGCGCCTAATGAACACAGCTCCAGAGGAGAGAACTGAGGATGACTTAAACAAGTTGCATGCTCTCCTCAGAAACATGAAGAGCTTTGATAAATTTACTCAGAAGATTCAGCTGTCAATGTGCCGAGCTTTCCGATACCAAAGGTATACAATTATATCTATATTCCCATTTTTTTAGGTGTAGATAGATTTTGTTGTCTCTTTTATTTACTGTCCGATTCTGTTTACCCGAGGCATGCAGATGGCATTGAAGCGTATACATATTTTCTTGATAACAATCCTAATAATAGCGCACTATCTAGTGAAGATATTTGTAAAATAATAAAACTTATCTTGGAAAACAATTATTTTCAATTTGATAATATGAATTACATACAAATAATGGGTACGTCAATGGGTATTATTATGGCTTCTTCATACGCTTCCCTTTTCATGGGTAAATTAGAAAAAGATTTTCTTCAAAACGTAAAGTTTAATACATCTGTTTGGTTCAGATTATTAGATGACATATTTATGATCTGAAACCATTCAACTGAAAAACTGAAAAAATGTATTGATCGGCTATCATTATCACCCGACGATTACATTTACTTATACTGCATCTAGTACGCATGTTTCATTTTTTGATGTAAATGTAATTAAAAATATTGATAACACTATATCTACAAATATTCATGTCAAGGAAACTAATATCCACCCATATGTGGAATATTCTTCATGTCATCCCATGTCATGTAAAAACGGTATACCATATAGGCAGGCCAAAAGATATCGACGCATTATTTCAGATGATTTCCAAAACAGAAATTATCCTACACATATAATTGATTCTGCGCTGAACAAAGACCGTAATCTTACTCAACATGAGGCTTTAAACACAGCAAAATGCAAAATAGAGATTAATTCCTTTCAAAATACAATATAATCCTCCATTGCTTAATATAGGTCGTATAATTAATAAATATTATACTCTCCTAAATTTATCAAATAAAACCGGCGTAAAATCACTTTACAAAATTAAACCAATTCTCGCTTATAGAAGACCCAAGAATTTGCAAGATTTTTTAATTAGAACTAAACAGACATATAATAAAAAAGACACTTTTCGTCATCTAAATGTAACAGACACCGGTGCTTTCAATGTGCAAACATGAGAGAAAGTACTTCTTTCAGTAGTGCTAATACAAAAGAAGTATTTTCTCTACGTGATAACACTAACTGCATATCAACTGATATGATTTATTTAATAACATGTAAAAAATGTAACATGCAATATGTTGGACAAACACTTGAACAAGTTTCTAAGAGAATGAATAATCATTGCTTTCATATAAAAAATTATAGAGATCCTCAGTTTTCCTCTAATATTTCAACACACTTTAACACCAGTAATTACTCTCTACTCGATTTTTTTTTCATGCCAATAGATATTGTGCATGGTGACATGAATAGACTCATAAAAGAAACTTACTGGATTCATAAGTTAGATAATTTGTATCCTAATGGACTTAATGCCAATGCACTATATACAATTGTATAATTTAAATTGATATATTGTATATCCTTTATAACAATATAATTATATGTATTACTGTTTGTCTCTATTTTATTTTATTGTTTACCCGAGGTGAAATATTGGAAATAAAGGAATTACACGGATGACCTTATGGCGCCTTATGTACATGTTTTCAATCACGTGTCATTCACAGGAATGAAGATTCTCGATCTTTATTTCTTGATTTTGACATGAAGATGATTGGAGTTAAAATACTCTTTAAAACTAAGTAACCCAACTAACTAACCACTCGAGCGACCTACCAATGAAAATTAATGCATGAAGAAATAAACACAGAATTAAATGAATACAGTTTCTTTATTACTTTTTAAAAAAATAACAAGGTAGATAAGAGACTGAAAAATTTGTATTTTTATCCCCGTGCATAGAAGACTTCGAACCAAACTTTTACCTTTATGTGTTTTTAAGAGCTAACTTTATGAAGTATTTTTAAAACTCATGGTGTTACACACACACACACACACACACACACACACACACACACATATATATATAAACTTTCTTTCATAGTTTCAAGTTTGTGGAGCAAGTTATGTAAAGATAAGGTAAATTCAAAAAGGGATTAGCTCAGTAGCAACCGCGAAAATGAGGCTAAAAGTAATAACTAAAGTGTGTGACAAATTTTGATTATAGGAGGAAAATATTTACAGTATGCATAATGAATACAATATACATATCTTGCGATCAGTCGTTCTCGAATACATATCTTACAGAGTAATAAGTAACAGGGCACTTGTCTGACTGAGGCATTTTTATTGTTCTTAGGAGTCTGGTTTACCACTCAACAATAACAATATTTTACAATTCGTACAGGGTTGGTGGGGGAAATTGACAAGTTTTACACCGTGGAACGAATCTCGTTATACTATTCTAGCACTATTGAAACTTTTTAATTGTATCCACAGTGTTGAATCAGGAAGGATTGTGTTGAGGAAAGGCCATGTCGGACAGAACTTCTACTTCATTCACTCAGGGTCCGTCTTCGTCAACGTGGACGACGTAAACATACATGGAGAGCCATTTGTAAAAACAGAGGTCGTATTAAAAACGGGAGATTCGTTTGGTGTAAGTAAGATGGGAAGAGTGGACTTGAAATGCTTTCTCCGTCATCCATTTCAAGTACGAGAAATGAGACATTTGTGTTAACTTCTCTAAAGACCATGGGTATTTCAACATTTTCTGTGTTGCTAGTTATGTTTCATATTTACATGTGTGTGATGTATTCTTACACATGTTAAAGAGGGATGCAAGTTATTGTCAGAAAGAAAGTGAATGAAAACACATGGTTCTGTATTTATAACTTGCATTATGAGATTGTAAAATTAAATGTGCATACACCAGCCTACTCTTTCCGACATTGATAGAGCCGTAAGGAAGATAGAGAGTGAAAATAATTCCCTAGGTCAGTCGTACAAATATTGCAATGTCAAAGTATTTGGGTCCATAATTAAAACAAAGATAAACGTTGTCTTTGATGCTGGCCACTTTCGTGACATCGTATTGAACATAAATGATATTAGTGAACCAAAAATTTTCTATCTATTTACATCATAACATAACTATGTGGACAAAGTCTATAGTGTAAAGGTGCTAAGGAATTGAACAATGAGACATAGCGTATAATATAAAAATGTTTTGAGGCTGCAACCGCCATAAACAGAAATGCAGCAAATAGAGCTTGTTGCATATATATATATATATATATATATATATATATATATATATATATATATATATATATATATATATATATATATACATACATACACCATATCTACCAAGGTAGGGACAAAATTGCTTATCCATAAGAATACATTGATTGAACTTTATTTGTGTGAGTTATTAAGAAATACAAGCTCTTACATTTTTATCTCGATTCTACATACAATTAAATGATATATTACAATCCCTTATCAGTTTTACCATTTTTCACAGGAGCTTGCCTTGTTACAAGATATACGAAGAACAGCTACTATTTCAGTGCGGGAAACGTGTGAGCTCCTTGTTGTGGACAAAGACACGTTCGCAAGAGTTTGTCCAAAGTTATTCGAAAAGGAATTAGAGGAAAAACGTGATTTTCTCAGGTATGGTGAATATGGTTGATATGAATCTGTCAAACTATGTGTATCAACATTTTTCATGAAGATATAGAGAAATTTCCACATCCTGTAATTCATCGAGATTATATCAGACGATATTTAGAAATTTCATCCAGCTTAGATTAAATGCGTCTTCAGAATTTCCTTTCTTGAATTTCAGTCCTAGTACATGGTTAGATACGGTTTACCATGCACAATATTACTACAAATGAGCAACATCGTCTGCAAGAGTAATACACTCTCGTCTGCAAGATTAATAAACTATCGTCTGCAAGAGTAATAAACTATCGTATGCAAGAGTAATAAACTATGGTCTGCAAGAGTAATAACCTATCGTCTGCAAGAGTAATAACCTATCGTCTGCAATAGTAACAAGTATGGTCTGCAAGAATAATAACCTCTCGTCTGCAAGATTAATAAACTATCGTCTGCAAGAGTAATAAACTATCGTATGCAAGAGCAATAAACTATGGTCTGCAAGAGTAATAACATGTCGTCTGCAAGAATAATAACCTATCGTCTGCAAGAGTAATAAACTATGGTCTGCAAGAGTAATAAATTATGGTCCGCAAGAGTAATAAACTATGGTCTACAAGAATAATAACCTATCGTCTGCAAGTGCAATAAACTATTGTGTGCCAGAGTAATAAACTATCGTCTGCAAGAGTAATAAACTATTGTCTGCCAGAGTAATAAAATGTTGTCTGCAAGAGCTATACACTATCGTCTGCAAGAATAATAAACTATCGTCTGCAAGAGTAGTAATCTATCGTCTGCAAGAGAAATAATCTATCGCCTGCCAGAGCAATAACCTATCATTTACAAGAGTAATAAACTATCGTCTGCAAGAGCAATACACTATCGTCTGTAAGAGTAATAAACTATCGTCAGCCAGAGCAATAACCTATCGTCTGCAAGAGTAATGCACTATCGTCTGCAAGAGTAATAAACTATGGTCTGCAAGAATAATAACCCATCGTCTGCAAGAGTAATAACCTATCGTCTGCAATTGTAACAAATTATCGTCTGCAAGAATACTATCCTATCGTCTGAAAGAATTTTAAACTATCGTCTGCAAGAGTAATAAACTATCGTCTGCAAGATTAATTAAATATCGTCTGCAAGAGCAATACGCTATCATCTGCAAGAACAATAACCTATCGTCAGCCAGAGCAATAGACTATCGTCTGCTAGAGTAATAAACCATCGTCTGCAAGACTTATTAAATATCGTCTGCAAGAGCGATACACTATCGTCAGCAGGAGCAATAGCCTATCGTCTGCAAGAGTAATAACCTATCGTCTGCAAGAGTAATAAACTATCGTCTGCAAGAATACAAAAATATTACCTGCAAAAATGATAAAATATCATCTGCAAGAGTAATAAAATATCGTCTGCCAGAGTAATAAACTGTCGTCTGCAAGAGCTATACACTATCGTCTGCAAGAGTAATAATCTATCGTCTGCAAGAGAAATAATCTATCGCCTGCCAGAGCAATAACCTATCATTTACAAGAGTAATAAACTATCGTCTGCAAGAGCAATACACTATCGTCTGCAAGAGCAATAAACTATCGTCAATCAGAGCAATAGCCTATCGTCTGCAAAAGCAATAAACTATCGTCAGCCAGAGCAATAGACTATCGTCTGATAGAGTAATAAACTATCGTCTGCAAGAATACAAAAATATCACCTGCAAGAATGATAAAATATCATCTGCAAGAGTAATAAACTATCGTCTGCAAGAGTAATACACTTTCGTCTGCAAGAGTACTACACTATCGTCTACAAGAGTAAGAAATTATCGTCTGCAAGGTTAATTAAATATCGTCTGCAAGAGCAATACGCTATCATCTGCAAGAGCAATAACCTATCGTCAGCCAGAGCAATAGACTTTTGTCTGCTAGAGTAATAAACTATCGTCTGCAAGAATACAAGAATATCGCCTGCAAGAATGATAAAATATCACCTGCAAGAATGATAAAATATCATCTGCAAGAGTAATAAACTATCGTCTGCAAGAGCAATAAGCTATCATCTGTAAGAGTAATAGACTATTGTCTGCCAGAGTAATGCACTATCGTCTGCAAGAGTAATAAACTATCGTCTTCCAGAACAGTAAACTATTGTCCGCAAGACTAATAATATATCGTCTGCAAGAATAATAAAATATCATCTGCAAAAGTAATAAACTATGGTCTGCCAGAGTAATGCACTATCGTCTGCAAGAGTGATAAATAATCGTCTTCAAGAGCAATAATCTATCGTCTTCAAGATAAATAAACTATCGTCTGCCAGAGCAATTCTTATCATCTACAAGAGTAATAAACCATCGTCTGCAAGATTAATAAAATGTCAGCAAGAGTAATAAACTATGGCCTGCCAGAGTAATGCCTTATCGTCTGCAAGAGTAATAACCTCTCAACTGCAATATTAACAAAGTATCGTCTGCGATAGTAACAAAGTGTCGACTACAAGAGTAATAACATATCGTCTGCAAGAGTAATAACCTATTGGCTGCAAATGCAATAAACCATTGTCTGCCAGAGTAATAAACTATCGTCTGCAAGTGTAATAAACTATTGTCTGCCAGAGTAATAAACTGTCGTCTACAAGAGCTATACACTCTCGTCTGCAAGAGTAATAAACTATCGTCTGCAAGATTAATAAACTATCCTGTTCAAGAGTAATAATCTATCATCTTCAAGAGAAATAAACTATCGTCAGCCAAAGCAATAACATAGCATTTACAAGAGTAATAAACTCTCGTCTGCAAGCGCAATGCACTATCATCTGCAAGAGTAATAAACTATCGTCTGCAAGAGTAATAAACTATGGTCTGCAAGAGTAATAACCTATCGTCTGCAAGAGTAATGCACTATCGTCTGCAAGAATAATAAACTATCTATATTGCCAGCATGTTGAACTAAGAAAACATAGTTGACATTTTTCGTTATGTGATGTCTTGTTAATCTATCATGTTTCCAAACAGAATTGTCAGAAATAATTTTCTGTCTAGTATGTTTCCTTTAATCAGAAATGCCAAATTGAAATATTATGTACAGATCATCATAATTACAAAATGTTGACATGAAATATTTACATTATAAGGAAACTTTTCCTTGTTGTTTATGCCATATTCGTATATACTTAGTTGCTAGTTGTACGGATATTCGTTTTTATTGTTGGTGTTATTGTTTACTATTTTTTAAAATAAAAATAAGCCTTTGTATTTATTTCAGTCATTTAGAATTGTTCTCCCAAAGAGTATGGTCCAAAGAATCGATACAGAATCTGTGTTTAGAGGCACAGATACAAGAGGTAATAGTTTTAAGGACATCGTTTTAAGTATTACAGCATGGACGTTTTCAGTGTGACGTTATCATGGAAAATGATACTGAAAGTGTGACGTACATCTCGCTGCTTTCAGCAGATGTAATTTCTATGCATTTGTTACAAACGTTTGAATGCCCAATGAAAGTTTTAAAAAGTTTGTACTTATGAAGCTATATCATTTATGTTCAGAATAATATGTAAATTTTCGCACTCGTCTTTTTATACGGACATGATCGAATGAAATGGACTACTTTCCTCTTTCAACGCGTGTTATGTACTGACTTTTGTTACATTATGATATCAGGAAAAGAAATGTAAACCAACTACAGTATTGTAGCTTGATTAATATTTTCAGTTTTAATTCTTTTCCAGTACAAGACAAACAGAGTGATTGTTGCAGATAGTGCTGAAGATGAATGGATCTACATATGCATGGAGGTAGCGAGCAGAACATGCGTGTAATTAATAATGAAAGAACAAATTTAACAATTAAGAAAAATTCCAAGCAGTCTAATATTTACCATGTACACTTGCCTGCAGCGCACAGTCATAGAGAATTATATAATCTTCAATCAAAACAACATGATACATTTATGAAAAATATTTTACTTTCCACGTATATTTACCACCTTCAGTTTGATGATCGTGACTTTTGTTAGTGCTCCAGGAACACAGCTATTTCTAGTGATAATACTCGTTTATTGTTTGATTTATTTCTTTGCCCTACATTAACATTTCTTTAGTTTTCCTAGAGCCAGAATATTATTTTTAAGGTCAATGTATAAAACAATGATATAGAAGGTTAAAAAACAAACAAACACAGAAGCAATTTACGAAGAAAAATATATTTTTAAAAATCTTTTCTTCTCGTACTTGATTCTCATTTTCTACTCAGGAAATAAAAGACTCGCTCGCGTACTAGTGGAAGTGCAAGTTAGTGCAAATCATTCATTCTTCTCTCCCTCTGAGTGGACAAAGGAAACGTTATGTTTTTGTATGTATAAGCGGTTAGAGCTTCTAAAGATTAGGCGCTATACTACGATCATATTATTATTATTATTATTATTATTATTAGCCAAAAAGGAAACCAATTGTCATTGCATGTATTTCAGGCATCTTTTTAATGAAAGTAGCTATTGCCTAAAAATAACTAGCGAAAGGTCAAAATTTGAGAGAAAAAAATATGTGCTAGTATATCTCGCGATCTCCAAATACCATTACACTATTAACTTTAACATTTTATTAAACTGTACGCTTCCAAAGTCGTTAGGACTGTATTAATTAATTAAACCGCTATTCGCTTCATTTATTTTGTATGCTTCTTTAGGGTGAATGTCAGGTGATACGTCGCCTGAGGGTAGACAAAGACACTTTGAAGAAGAAGACGGGATCTCGGCTGAATTCCAGCACAACCATTGTAGTTTCTGATGATTTCCTAGAAATCATGAATACCTTTGGTGACGAGAGCACGTCAAAAGGTACTATATCCCGAAATATCATGTGGCTGATAAAAGTACTGGACCATAGCAAAATTTAAGTTAGTCTAATATTGTGTAAAACAACAAACAAACCAACAATAAAAATACACTATCTAAGTTACTGCATTATAACATTGAGAAACTCAAAGTCATTTTCTGCACCACTGCTCCAAACCATAAAAGTTGCAGTAGCAGCAACAAAAGTGAAATTTAATAAAGTAAAGCTGCATTAAAAAAAAGCTGGACCTCTTTCAGAACTACTCCATTCAAACAAACAAACAAACAAACAAACAAAAACGACGAGACCACTTTCTCTCAACTTCAGCATAAGAATCGACTGGAGTAATACGAGTAATGGATCTCCATGCTTCTCTCTAGTTATTTGCATACATACACGCGTTTTTGCTGAAAGTCTTTTTCAGCATGCTAACCATTTCTGGTATTTCTTCAAGCAAAGTTGAGGCAATGAAATTCTTTATTTTAGTATTTATTTTATTGGGCATAATAGTTTAGGAAGCAATGTGATGTTTTTGATTGATTGTTTGTTTGCTGGATTTTATTATTTTTGTTAGCTGGGGTTACACAGTAGTAAAAAATGATATAGTGTATTTTCATTCAATAGTCGAGAAAATGGTTTCATATTTTTTTTTTGTTGCAGTAAATGCGAAAATTTTCTTTTGTTCTTATATTTCGTAGTTTACAAAGTGGTGCAGGATTTTCACATTTGTATGTAGTTTATATTTTTATGTATTGGTATAATATGAACTATTTGAATTTTACTATGGTCCAGATCTTTAATTCGATATACGAGAAAGTGGTCTAGTGGTTTTATGCAGTCGCTTAGAAAGTGTTTCAACTTTCACTAGTATAATCTAAACTATTTTAAATTTCCTTATGGTCCTGCGTTTTGTTTTATTATCTTCAGTAGGTTAGAATGTAGATTCGTGGGTGTTTTTCACATAGTGGTATAGAAACGGTCCTACGTTGTATACAGTGGCACATGGCTTGCCGCCAGAAAGAAAACTTGGTGATAGACAAATTAATAAAGTTATTAAAATATGTTCTATTAGTGTCAACGAGTAAAAGTAATAAATACATAGTTTACACTAGAAATATAAATTATGAAAGTTTAGTTGCTCTTTGATTAAAACTTTTGTTATGTGTTTAAATATTATAGTAACGAAACTGGTTTTGCTCATAAAAATAAAATGTTTTGAGTTATGACATAAACCGCTCATCAGATTCTCTGTATGTGAAAAATTGTTAAAGCTACGATACAAATCACACACACACACACACACACACACACACACATACTCTGTATATAATATTTAAAAACATAACAAAAGTTATATAATATTAGGATAAGACTGAAATATTATTTCCTCATACAAGTTGTATGTACTCCAGACTTCTGAACATTAATAATTCTATACTCTGCAGAGTAACAAAAGATCCTTAAGGGGCCACCCAAGTAAACCAATTTGCCTGAACCCCCTATATAGCCCCCAGCTTCTCCCAAAAATTAAGTTTCATGATTTTCAGTAAATGTTAACATTCATACAGTTGTTAAGTGCGTTTACATTTTCTCGTACTCTCACCCTGTAACGTCCAATTAAATTGTTCTGTGCAACAATCTTCTAGCCTTGTAGCCAGCATGTTTGTGAAAGAAGCATCCCTAAAAAGCAGCACAAGGATGGTGTTAGTTTAAATGACATGTTCTAAAGATAATAGCAAAGTTTGGGCTTTTCCATCCAAAAGAGAGCCTTTCTTCTCGGGAAATGAGAACCTTTTTGCATCGAATGGAACAATGTGATAATTTAGAGTCCTTATTAAAGACGCATTTGTGAATATTTAGCAATATTTTATTTCATCTTAGTTTTTATAACAAAGCAGCAAGTTGAAATTAAGAGGACCAGGCCTTTAACTGGAGATAATATGCAGTAATTTAATCCAAATATTATCGAAACAATCTAGTTACTGTAAGCATTTTTATTGTTATGTTCTAATCCATTTTATGTTAATCCAAATAATTCACTCGATAGTATTAGCACATTTGCCAGGCAAAATGTGTGAACAGAAATAATGCAACACGTCCATTTCTGATCGAAGACTTGGTTATTACAAATTTCCTTAGATGGTGATACTATTTCGGATCCAGTCAATTCAAAGCAAGGAAAAGAGCGACTGCTGAATTCCATGGGACTGGAATACGTCCGATCTCGCAAAGTAAGTGCTGTGTTTTCTTTAGTTTTTTGAAAAGGGGGCGAGGAACAGTAATCATGTAATACACTCATGGAAAATTGTTCTTCGGAATTCCCGATGACAATCGTAGCATCCAATGTTGAGTAGAGACGGAATATTGGTCCAGTTCTTATAAAGGAACATAATTACACTGATCTATATTACATGAGGGTATGCCATTTCAATGGAGAGTTTACTGTGTTTAGGGAAATGTTATTTTGCTTCGACCATAGCTTTCGCTATCTTCCGATATAAAAATAAAGAGATACATAGTTTATACGTAAATTAAGCATGTAATAATATCAAAGAAATGTCTACATAGAAATGAAACTGAAAAACATGAAATATACTTGTATTCGTGTAATGATGGTATAGTTGTTGCTATGTGATTCATCGTAATAAACATAACGTTGGCTTAATAAATGTGCTCAATAAATAAAGTTAAAGGTAATAGATACAAACAATTTCATTACATTCCTTTTATTTTCTTTAAGCTTTCCCTGGAAGATATTCGCAACCTCATACAAAAACAGGTATCGTTCATATGAAATTGGTAAATCAATTTGTACAAGTCTTTTCTCATGTTCAACCCATTTCTCTGACGTTACACGTCCCATCACATGTGTCCTTACTTTGTTACTCTTTCCATACTTTTACATCACATATAAATGCGGGAAGCCTCATGCAGCCTGCGTCAGTTAAAATTTAATCCTAACATTACCACATCCAAAATTTGAACAAGAGTATTATTTACATGTTATTGAGCTTATTCTGGCATTAGCTTTAATTCCACAGAGTCCCCGTCCCCGGGTCTAAACCTTCAAGGTGACATGTTTTCCAGCCATTTGTACTATATTAGATTTTTCCGCTTCTACAAAACTAATTTATTTTATTTTCAAGAAATCGTTCAGCTGGACGATAATTAATTCTTAAAATTGCAAATAATTAACAATGTTTTCGCCTAAGTACACTATTAGATTATTCTTGCAATGCTTGACATTGACATAGCCAATTATTGAATAAGAGTAAATTGTTTTTGCAAAGCTCTATAATAAAACATTCTACCAGTAATCGAATTGATCAAGCATCAAATAAATTGTCCAGTGAAATATCTTGTACAGCTGGCAGTATCATCATCCCAGTTAAAACAGCCTCATGACATCTTTAAATATGCATCGGTGGGGATTATGTTGATCTTGTTTTGAAGAAAGCAGAGAAGAAGTAGACTGCCAATCATGGCCTTAGGATTTGTCTCCCACTTTTGTTCATTTCTACATCATACAAATTCTACCTCCTACCTTTTTGTATTTATAGCTCCAGAAGCAATTACACGAGGATGACGAAAATAAAGAGACGGGATCAAATAGTGTGTCACACGGTCCTTTAACTCTAACCTCGCTCATAACTCAGGCAGAGAAGTCCTTCGTCGGGAAGAAATTGGTTTATCTGATTGTCAAAATAATGGGCGGAAATGACATCTTCGTAAGTTAAGCTTCCGAAAAAGGAATGTACATGGTGGGTACTTAAAAGCAATGACTAAAGTCTCATTTTTACTCCATTAAGCTCCCTTCATTAAAAAAGTAATTTTGTTTAAATTATATGCTTATTTATTTTTTCTAGAGATCTGCATAGAAAGCCATGTTATGTTTAAGTTCCCTATGAAATTTTAAAGCGAACACTCAGCAGAGAACAGCAGTGTTCAGCATTTTGACAATTATAAACATAAAAAAGAAAACAGACAGAAACAGGAAAAGCTGTTTTACATCGATGTTTTCGTCGATTGGGTTCCTTTTCACGAAAAAAAAATATTTAAGAGATCCGGAAGTTAAGAAATGTTTTTATGCCAAGACAACGCTCTGCCTGGTGCTGATTTTCTTCTTTATTTCTGAAACGCAAAAATTAAAAACCGTTTTTTTTCCTGTTCGTTGCTGAAATTGATAGGGAAAATATTATTTTAAAAAAATAAAAAACATAACAGATTAAAGTATTTATCATCAGTCATTTTAGTCTTTACAATATTAAAGTGCTTGAAAAAATATAAACACTTGAAAAGAAATTCTAAACTAAAGTCATTATTAATTAACGTTTTTTCAAACTTTAATTTCATGTAATACACTTTTAATTATTTTGAAAATATATGTTCATCACCTACAAAGTACTACCATCATTTGCAGCACAATTTTTAAATGAAAATAGGACTCCTGTGCACACCATTTTCTTACCACGTACACACAAAACATGCAAAAGAACCAACAGAGTTTATATAGCGGCGATTTAGTAGACTTGATCATTCATGTAAAATTGTACAATACGTTTTACGGTAGCTACTCAGCACGACACGGCAGTGTTATAGTTTGCTACAAACGTCTTGCAGCGCAAATTGTTTGAGAAATAAAGATTTGGCAGTAGGAGTCAGTCACGTTATTTCCGTCTGGATGTCTGAGGCAGATTAATCCCTGTTGCGTCATGTAGTGGAATATAGGCTGGTATATTCAGCCAGAAAAAAATGCTGGAATAACACTATACAGAAGTGTTTTAAAACGAGAGCATCGATAAATAATTTGTAATGTTATACATGTATGTATGAAATCCAGACTAACAGTAAATAAATAATTTTTATTCTTCCAAATATTCCTTGCAATTTTGATGGAAATTGATTTTTATTTTCGATTAAATATTGAGTTAAAGCTTTTTGATTCGGATCTGATTACTCTACATGAAGGTAAGCAGGACCGACTTCTGCCTAACAGATGTGATTAAGTACATGCAGGATAAAGCTAGAAACTGCACTTATATTAATTCTCTATGACTTGCAGGGCACATAATTTCCTGTCCTGAAATAAAAGACGACAATCTCATACATGTAATATAGGCACAGGTGTAAGATGACAAAGGAAAGACGATACTACTGCGACAAAGCTATTTGCTGCAGCTGTTTTCAACATGGAAGATCAGTTCAACCTAATCAAAGACTTTTATATGAATGGATTAATGCTGATAACGTGCTGATGAAAAGAGCTCTGGCTTTCTTAATTGTTTGTACTTAAAAGATACTCGTTTCTTTTTCCGAATTATGTTGTGAGATTACTTACCGGGCTTTTAACACCACCACTCCTCCATAAGCAAGGTCTCTAATACCGCTAACTGATACCTTTCTGCTTAAAGTTCATACCGGTAACATTTCAAACAAATTTAAATTAATGTGTTCAAATTCTATCAGTTACTCTTGGTTATTATGAAATGAATTTATTGTAACTAAGAACCACTTTGTTTCTAATTGTTGTCTCAGACGTCTTGACTATATGTACAAATCATGTACATAATATGCAAAGAATAAAGAAACTTCTCATATGTACACGAAGATTAACTTTAGATTACATCATGTATGAACGATACAAATGAAATATACACACATTTATAAATATTGATCAATTGGAACCTCTGTTTCTCTGTCAGGAAATTATACAATTGCAGTTTCTATAATCGACAGGATAATCGAGCACTTGTAGCTTAGTAGTCTGTCTTATTATGTGTGGTCATTGGTACCTGAAACTGCAATTTTCCCTCATCGACAACCAGAAACAGAATTTGATATATCACCCAGACATGTTTATGTTATCATACAAAATATTATATCACAAACATGTTAATCGAACAAGAAACATGAAGAGCGCAGTGTTTTTATTACGTCAGTATTGTCAGCTTTTTTCTGATTAGTTGTTTCTCAATATCTCAGGCTTTGCACTCGATCCTCGATGATAGCCAGACTTACACTTCTCGGACCAAGAGCATCAACAGCTTCATCTTGGTCAGCTGTGGAGTACGCGTGCTTAGGATCAAGAGGAGCTGTTTCTTCAAATACGCATGCCCCGAGGCTCTCAACCACGCTAGGACACTGGCTGCAAAACAAAGGTAATTTGCCATCTTAAGATCGGCTGTCACTCATTTTTTATTGCTCGAAGTTCGCTGAAATAGACATGTTGCATTTATGTTTAATTAGGTTGGCGTTGTTTTTTCTCCAGTGTTGTTTCAGTGGCAAATGCTTATTTTTCTTTTTGTTCTGCAATGTTCTTTTTATGAAGAGATAAGCCTTTGTAAGTGCTACATATAAACATAAAATTACGATAAAATACATTCATAAGTTAGGAACATAAATGATCAGTTTTCAAAACAACTATTGAAATGAAAGACCTTTTAAATCGAGAAATGTTCAACGGTTATCCTCTTGATTTTCTTTTCAGTTTAGTGCAACTGTAACGGCATGTCTAAAATACTTAGCTTCATAAAATTTCTATATAAGACGTAAAGCCCCCGCACACAAACATGCTAATTTTTTCCCGATATTCTTGCACGCTGAAAGGATAATAATTGTATAAATTACAGTTTATTTTGCATGGAAACGTATTTGCAAAATAAATGGTCCGGTGAAATGCTTTTCTTTGACGGCCTTAATAATAGGGTTAGGAACGTAAAATAATCAGACCGTTCGTAAAGAAACATACATGTAATCTCGATCCTGTTTGCCTAATATCCAGAGGAGCGGAACACGTACCCGTTTAGACAGCTATTTAGGAACACGTATTCGTTTAGACACTTATACTCTCGAATTTGTACTCATTTAGACTGATATTCATAAACACGTACTCATTTAGACACTGATATTCAGGAACACCTACTCTTTTAGACTGATATTCAGGAACACGTACTCATTTAGACTGATGTTCATAAACACGTACTCATTTAGACACTGATATTCAGGAACACGTACTCATTTAGTCACTGATATTCATGAACATGTACTTATTTAAACTGATATTTACAAACACGTATTGAGACACTGATATTAATGAACACGTATTCATTGAGACACTGATATTAAGGAACACGTACTTATTGAGACACTGATATTAAGGAACACGTACTTATTGAGACACTGATATTAAGGAACACGTACTCATTGAGACACTGATATTAAGGAACACGTACTCATTGAGACACTGATATTAAGGAACACGTACTTATTGAGACACTGATATTAAGGAACACGTACTTATTGAGACACTGATATTAAGGAACACGTACTCATTGAGACACTGATATTAGGGAACACGTACTCACTGAGACACTGATATTAAGGAACACGTACTCTTTGAGACACTGATACTCATTATTTGAGATGCTAAAATTGTAGCAATTTAGAGAACAACAAACTAATTTTAAACGGTTCTCAAAACCTTCAAATTAAAGAACACCCTTGTCTCACAAGTATGGGTATCACTGACACGTTTACAAACAGAGACGCAAATCGCAAATCATTTTTTCAACTATAACTATCATGTTCCAAGAGTTGATTGCTCCAGTCGTCTGTTTGCTATTTTTCTAAATGGATATAAAATATTTTGAACGCAGACAGTCCTTCATATTTGAATGGAATGGTAAATCTTCCAGAAAATAAGAAGACAAAACGAAAGGGGTATTTGTGCCAAAGGAGTACGGTATTTTAATCCAAATATTAATTTTGGATAATAAAAAATATTCTCGGATATTTAGAATGAATTTCATTCTTTATTTTTAAGGGAAAAATAATTGCAATTTTAATTTAAAATTGGACAAAGCAACCGAATAGATTATTTTCTTCATTTTTCGTTTATGTTTTTTCTTTGGGGTATAGAGGTTCTTAAGTGTAATATGTGTTTCCCACGAAGAACAATGGAATACCTCGAACGACTGTCTCCAACAAATTGTACAATGAGATACATTGTTCTAATTACGAACATGCAGTGCTCTGCATACGAAAGGTAGCTTTTAGCAAAACTTTAACGTGGTTTTCAAAGTAAAATGCACTTGTGGTGATTTATTCAAGTTCTCCACTCATGTAGTATTCTAATTATCCCAGCGGATGGAGTAAATTGACTGTGGTAGGGGTACTATGTTCGAATCTCAGCGGAAGATGGTTATTTCTGCTTTATCTATCTGACCAATATTATTAAAATAAATTGCACATAGTTTAGTGTTTGATGTACCATATTTTCGAACAACGCAATCTTGGTAGCTTTGTCATTAACTTGCAGCCGATTCCGATTTTATGCAAACCGAACTAATATATTCGATTTACAGTTAGTATCAGGTTAAATCATAAGACTAGTCATGCAAAGATTTGATCGGGAACAAACACTAAACAAATCCTACCTTCCGTGTTTAGTCCAAATACAGCTTATACTGCTTGGACGGAAGTATAAAAATCGAAGTTTACTTGATCATAATTTAGAAATGGTTTTCCAGCAAGTGAAGTAAAGTAAGCAAGCGTGTGGCAGTATCAGTCTTTCATATAATCATCTCTGTCGTAAATGATCCCACTAGAGAAAAATTATATTTTTAAAGAATATCACAGATATATACAGCAGTGAGATTGGAAACAATATTGCTTTGCTTGATTCTATATTGAATTCATCCATACAGCTTTCATTCCACTTTGCTTCTATAGGTACCCCAGTGATGAAGTTCTGTATAATTCATACCATGACCACATCTGTTGGGATCAATACAAACAGGAACTGCTACGACAAGTGCTTGGTTACTCAATGTATGACAAGAACAATTCGGTTGAAAGCAAAAGGTCAAGATCCCGTAATCTAGTGACACGTGATAACAACTTATCTCGAGCTGATCAGAAATTGATGGAGGAAGTTATTTTGTCAACTAAATGTGTTATACCAGAAGTGAAGGAAACAGAGAAATATCAACCTCAAAGACACTCATCAACTGCTACAGGAAATCTGCGAAAACCGTACCTTCCATCAGGGTTATGTCGCGACAAGGGAAGACATTTCCAGCGCCAGACAGGACACGAATTTAAGACAATAGAAGAGGCGGACGAGTTAATGATGTCCAATGCTCCTTTAGTTATAAACAGTTTCTTATGACAACAGTTTTATCTGTAAATCAAATTGCAATCGCCATACAACAGAAAGGTTGTTTAAGGAAATATATTGATAATTTATCTTATTACATAAAGACTCACACAGACGTTTTTATAATCATGCAAACTATGTTAGATGTTGTTGTACGTATAAAATTATCGGGCTTGATGATTGTTCCACAAGAATAGCTGCTTTACGATAATAAGATGATGACCGATTTGTCAGTTTATTCTTTGGATGTAATACAGTTCTTAATTAGCTTGATATTTACGTTGGGCCAACAAAGGTTTTTTCATGAGGGATACTTTGGAAATTGTCTTTGCACCAAGATATTGTGAGTGGAATGAGAATGAGTGCCTGCATCGTGCAGATGACTTTTACTGAAGCGACGAAATGTAAGATGTTACAGATGAAATATCTGTCCCAAATATGAGCATTTACACCATGAGCATTTTCTTATGTTGTTCTTGTCTTGGGGTTTTACGCCATTTTGCAAATGATGAGTTTGCTATACATGACATAACAAACCCCCTGTGGGGATAAATTGGCCATATTCTGACAGACGAGACCATTTTCCCCCAATTCGTTTTCGTCAGTCGCGTCAAAATTGACCGCCATAATGTTCATTGAAAACAAAAAATTCCAGTAGGCGGGGTTAAAATATTTTTTCCACGATTGCATTCCCATTAGTAAAGATAATTCTGCACAGTCATTTCATGGGCTTATTTGGACCAATCAGATCACATAAAGTGATATGTAACACGATGTGATCTCAAAAATATGAAACTGCACATAATATAAGGAAATCTATACCGACTATGTGATAGATTATGTTACGAATCTATCGCTTTTAAACTATGTAACAGTCAAGAGCGAAAACCAAAAAATTTGATAAATTTCAACTAATAATTTATTTCCAAGGAATACAAATTTGAAATTTAAAAATTAACTCGCATTTGTAAATTAAATCCCAGATAGTACTAATATTTTTATCACAATTGCAAATGAATAAAATTCCAACTGAATTCCAGTGATATTCAAGATGAGTTTCAATATTGAATGTGCTGATGTACCTTAAGTTTCGAATGTGTTAATGTGCCATCATCCTGAAGAGTGATGATGTAGTAAGAGTATTTTGATATATTTCATTAATATACTCCAAAAAGTTATTATCTGAATTAACTATAATTCCAGATTAATGCTTCAGTCCAAGAATATTATTGATGAGCACGTTGTATTTCCAGTGAATAATAATTTGATCAAATAATTTCACCCTAATGAAAAAGTGAACACAACAAGAAGACTGATTTTACTTCAAGATGTTCAAGCAAGAATGGATAATTTCTGAAATAAACAGCATACATTATAAAGCTCAGACACAAAATAGAACCAAGACGAGGGTATAAAGTTAATTTCTAGGACATTCTAAGCTGACAACAAGACAAGATCTATTGCTAAAATTATAAGCAAGAAATGGCAAACATCAGGTACAACAGTTTGTTTTCATTGGGGAATTTCAATGTTCTAGACTCAGATTAAGATAAACATGTTTACTTCCATTGATAATGATCATAATACTTAACCTTTTCTAGACTTAGATTAAGATAAACATGTTTACTTAGATTGATAATGACCATAATACTTAATCTATTATACCAGAGAGATATTAGCTATGTATTATGTTGTTTACAAAATTAATGTCCCTAGTCAGGTACAAATTGAACTTGATGTTGAAGAAAGTGTGTGTGTGTGTGTGTGTGTGTGTGTGTGTGTGTGTGTGTTTGATTTAGATTATTAATGTAGCTTTAACAATTTTCCAGTCATATCGCTACGATGTCTGCAGTGTGGCAGTTTAAAGTGATGTCTAGCACTGGGGCATCATGCCGCAGACATGTAGCATGATGTCTCACCCAGTCACATTATCCTGAAACCAGGCCCACCAGTCTTAACACTAACCTCTTAACGCTGAGCGCCTAGCGAGGAAGCTGTTATTTTCATTTATTTAGAAGTCTTTGGTATGTCTCGGCCCGGGTTCAAACCCACGACCTCCCGCATCTAACCACTAGGCCACCGGAGCGGTTTGGTCAAAGTGAAAAACAAAATATAAATGTATATAACATATAATCATTAAGAAAATCCAAGAAATAAAACAAATTAAATATTCATAACGATTACCAGACTGTGCATTCTTTTTGGACATTATCGCAGGCATTGACACATCACCGTCAGACATTGATGTATAAAAAAATGTGAGTACGACTTTCACGGGGATTACATTGGCCTGATTTTGTCTTGAGAAGTAGTGGAATCAATAAATAAATTAACAGGAACAATTTACAAAATATTCTTATCGAAAATCATCTCCGGAGTATACACTCTTCAGCTTGCAGGTGGGTGGGTGGGGCTGGTGTTTGTACAGCACATCGAAACATGCAACGTTGTCTCACACTGAGTAAATAGAAGTAAAATGCCTTTCAAACTGGCAGTGTTATGAGCCGAAATTTCTTTATCCGTGCATTCCATTTTGATCATCGGTTTTTCATTTATAATAATCCCCGTGAATCCCTGTCAATGAAGATTTGATAAAAATCCGATTCGATTCATTCAATCTACTGCGTATCTGAGCCTTCTTTGAACCCTGTCACAACTACCACTCATCTCGATCGTGTTGGGACGAAAGAGGTTATCACTATACCACCATTTGTTTCAGTCTCAGATCTATCAAAGAAAACATTGATGTTTTATGGTAGAAATCTTTGCGCATGTTTTTTTTTTTTTTTAAATTATTTTTTTTTTCTTTTTCTGAATAGGATCATGAAAATATCAGTATTATTTTTAGCTGACTGTTATCGATTTGGTATATATATATATACTTTGCATCTGTTACAATTTTCAAATTTCTCTCTCGAATCATTGTGTCAAAAAATGCCAAATGCATACAAAATGAACACCGGATTCAAGTAACCAATTCGACCTGGATATACTACTGTCTTAAGGATTTATATTTTTTTAATCTAATTTTATTGTGTTTTTTTTTCAATCCACATTAGGCGCAAATTAAAGAACACATAAGCAATATCGATCCATTCTGCGCTCCACGGGGAACGGTTAAAATGAAAAATGACCACGAAGAACGGAAGATGTCCCTCGACAATGCTTACACGCCTTCAACACGAAAGATTCCAATCGATTGGTATGGAAATAACAATTACTCTGATTTACCTCATACTGAAACATCCGCTGACACTAGATTATATATTGGCTCTGACCTCGCGATAAAATATCTTGTTGAAAATTTCGTCTCATCATTTAAAGTTTCATCAGAGAATATCAAAAGGCAAATATGAATAGTCACAGCGCCGAATTTTTGTTTGACCTAATCCACATCCAGTAAAACGTATCAGAATGGTTAACTGATCCCAAGCTAGAATCTAAGGCGTAAATTTTCAAAGTTATAGATGGAGAAAACATCACGCAAACTACTGATTTTTGTTTCTTCCTACTTTTATTGCCAAAGTAGAGTTAATATTAGTTTGTTTATTTATTTGTTTATGTCAAGCAGAGTGCAAATTCATGTATGGGTGTGTGGACGGCAATGAAGCAAAATACAGAGTGGATACCTCTGTAATGGAATGATAATCAAAAATCACCAGTGCACGAAATGAGAGTACAAAATATTGATTTGGAACGCGATTTGTTTTGAGCTTTCGCGGAGCAAAAACTACAACAAATAAATAAATAAAAATATAAATAAAGAAGAAAAACGTTTACTTTGACTCTACTTTGCACACACAATCTAGAAAACGTGAGGGCAGCTTAAAGACAAACTATTGCCACAAATAATAAATTAGGATGCCTGTTGGAAATACGAAAGAATACGTAAAGTAGCCCTGATTATAATCTTGCTAACAGGAATTATTGATCACTAATCTATGCTTTTTTGTGTCAATGACATGTACGGTCAGCTTCCACCAGAGCACGGGCCAAATAAGTAATTTTTAAGGCCCACGCCTATGTTCTAATTTAACGGATAAAACCATGTCAGTGGCCGTATTTTGCAAACCCTATTATAGGAATTAGTGTCCTTTGATCCATGTTCATTAGTTTTTATCAAGTAGGTACCTCTAGTTGATTAGGATTTTAGAAACTATCCATTTATATGGCTGTATCACTGCTAATACAGTCACACCTGGCTATTAAAAAAAACGGTGGTGCTTGCTCAGGATAATAATAAATATGGTAGCGAAAGGACAGGTAAAAGACTTGTAACAGGAACGGTAGATGTGAAATAGTTTTAATCTACGTTATCGTCCTTTCATACTCAGACCAACCAGGCTACCGTTGTGGCGACGATATAAATGTACTTCAACCGGCACAGTCCTAAGAATCAATAGGTCTTATTCGTTTTTAACATTTGTATTGGAATGTGATGGTGGAAATCTCCTGCTTGCGAGATACCAAGTCAGAAGCTTCTGTAACTGTGACCATTAATTTGTACCATGTAGAGCTCGGAAAGAAGCTGAACTAGACAGAGTTAATAAATGCCGAGTTATACAAACACTTGTCAGAAGGTTTGTGGAGCCTCAGTTAGACCAAGATTAATTTAGTGTTCTAGTGAATATTCATCAGATAATAACATGACATAAAACATGAACAGAATATTTGTAGGGGAAATAACAAAACAGTGTAAAGACACGCAAGTGACCAGCATTTGCTAAACTCGCGGTTAATTTTTTTTCCTCGAAACACCACATTTAAGTTGTTATTTTGTATTAAACGTTCAAAATCTTAGAAACATTTTTTTTATATCATTTGATTACAAAAATATGGAATTATTAACGAAGAGTAAAGCTAGCAATTTAAAGAAGGATATTGCATAGGTTCAGGCTATAAACAATTATACACTTCTCAGAAGTGAAACAACTCTTCTTTTAGTTCAAATAATCAAAAACATCTGGCTTTGTGACCTATAAAGCACCTGGCTTTGTGACCCTAAAAGCACCTGGATTTGTGGCCTAAAACCACTTGGCTTTGTGACTTTAAAATCACCTGGCTTTGTGACCTTGAAAAGAATTGGTTTTGTGACCTTGAAAATACTTGGCTTTGTGACTTAAAAGCACTTGGATTTGTGATCTTAAAAGCACCTGGCATTGTGACCTTAAGATAAGTTGGCTTTGTGACCATGAAAACACAGGTCTTTGTGACCGTAAAAGCACATGGCTTTGTGACTTAAAATCACCTGCCTTGGTGACCTTACACGCACCTGGCTTTGTGTTCTTAAAAACACCCGACTTAGTGGCCTTAAAATAATTTAGCTGTTGTTATTCTGAAAGTACAACTATCTAAATCGAGTTTGTGAGCTGATCAATGGCTAATCGATTTTCAACCTATCAAAACCAAATCAGCGACCACATCCAGAAAATCTCAAAAAATATTACCCAAAACGTTCCATGAATAACACAACTATTAAGAATGTCAAGTGTCACAAACGTGTTCGCCTTATACTGGATCCCTGTTCTGACAAATACATATGCAGGAAATTAAGCATGGAAACGGCTATGCTAAGAATGTTAAACTTAAACTTGAATGAAATCATGAAAGCTACCTTATATCACGTTATGAGACTTTGCTTTGGATTATGAGCATATTTTATATAATGACTGCACCCAATATGAAAGTAGGAAATATATTAATTATGAACTGAATCGAGTAAAATCGTTTCTGCGTCAAATGAATACAAATAGTACATTTTTTCAATACTCCAATAAGCCTGTCCATAGTACTTCCACTTGCAGAACTAGTTCCAGTACCTCCTTCGCCAGCACTACAAAGTTTTGCTCCAAAAGTCCTTTTGTAATTATCTATGGATGAATCAAGAGCTGTTCCTATCGTAGAGATACAGCAAAAATCCAAGAAATTGTTACAAATTTTTGTTCAAACAATTGTTTTAACATTTCACCCAATGGTTCATTTTCTCTCACGTTTGATACAATGTTAATAATAATGTCTCCATTCTTTTTGTTTTGCCAGTGTGATAAATGTGATACTGCTTGTGCCCTTTTAGTATATTTAGTAATTGTTTTAATGTTGACTTTTTTCTTTTGTTTCTTTTCAAGTATCATTTGACAAATTTTGTAACGTTTTACCTTATATTTTGGAAAACAATATTCATTCGAGCTAATTTTCTTTTACTGCATCAACAGCATTTACATAACTTCTGAAGTTCCTTTTTTATCTTCTGATTTATATAAGCTAGAATAATTTTTAAATAAGGTTTCTATATCCGTTAAGTTTGATCAGAGTCTTCGTCATCTTAATCTGTACCTAGCTGATTTTGCTGGGATAAGAGCTCATTTGTAAACTGTTATAAATTCATCTGCCTCATGTTTTTAGATAGTTTTCTTTTATTTCCTAGACGATCAAGTCCTTTTGACTTTCAAATCTTACTTCTGCCATTACATTCTCTAGGGCACTGGGATAAAAGACTAAATTTACCTTTCTTTTCAACATAAATTTCTTTACCACGTAATTATTTGTTCGATGACATCTATGTCTAAATCATGAAATCATGTTTAATATCCGATCGGTGGAAATCCACTGTATCTGCATATTCTGGCAACCCTACAATATAACGGAGTCCTCATTATGTGCAATATAATGGAGTCCTCATTAACTTAAAGTATGGTAATTGTGCAATATAATGGAGTCCTCATTAACTTAAAGTATGGTAATTGTGCAATATAATGGAGTCCTCATTAACTTAAAGTATGGTAATTGTGCAATATAATGGAGTCCTCATTAACTTAAAATATGGTAACTGTGCAATATAATGAGGTCCTCATTAAATTAAATTATCAGTATAAGGCTAATTACTCAATTTTATCATTTTGCATAACAAATCATCGTCTTAAACAGGATTTTCATTTATACCGGAATGTCATTGTATTCCTATTTATCAGAACAACTATAAAAAGGATGGGGCTTATTAATAAAGTGAGAGAAGGTAAGTCCACTTGTGGGCATATCCCTTATCTAACAGAATAATACCAACAGAAATGAAAAATAATATTGCAAACGGTAATTAAAAAATATAAATGGCACATGTTTAACAACATGAAAGGAATTAGACACAATGAAAGGAAAACTAGTTTAAAATGATTAGGGTAATTATCAAAGTAGTCGTTTGAAGTAATATTAGTACGAGGAACATTTATGATTTGTAAATTCCTTCAGACGGATAATTTAAAATATTCACAGATATGTCAAGACAAAACTTTAGAAAAACAAATGAAATCAGACCTTTTACTGGGGTTTAATCGTTACGACTATGATTCCTCTGCATGAATTCTGTGCAACCTTGATAACATGTAAGAACATTGGGCGTGATATATATATATATATATATATATATATATATATATATATATATATATATATATATATATATATATATATATATATATATATATATATATATAGATAGATAGATAGATAGATAGACAGATATATAGATAGATAGGTAGATAGATAGGAAGGTAGGTAGGTACGTAGATAGATAAATAGGTAGATAGATAGATTGATTGATTGATTGATTTATTGATTGATTGATTGAATGATTGATAGTTATTTAATTTATTCTTAAATAAATGTGTATTCAGTGGTTTTTTTGTAGATTCATATTTTAACTAACAGCGGGAGAGTATAGATCTTTATACCATACTATTAAATATTATATAAAATGTATAAAACATTAAACCAAATTAGAACAAATTACAATCGATGACAGTTAGTAAGAAGGAATGTTCTTGAAAGCAAAGCGAACGCGTAGGAAACTAAACTTAAACAGCGACCGTGTTACAAGCATATGTTATCCTGAAAATCTGAATGTTACAAGTAATAAACATTCTGTAAAGGATGATATGATTAACAAATAGAGAGATTGTATATATGAAACCAATGGAGAGAAAATATAGAGAGTAAAGACAACTCTAGAGCAAAGCCTCGGTTACGAAACAACAAAACTATCAGAACTGCAGAAACCAAATTACAAGAGCAAACCAAAATTTCAGATGTTGAAGATTTATTTATCAATAGATACTCAAGGTACCATTTTTATAGCATATATGGACATTCAAAAAAAAGAAAGTAAAACAAACTTAGCATAACTGATACATTATTACATATAGATTCAAAGGGTTGAAGGAAAACGTCTTGATTATGAATGCAAGTTCCTTTTAAGTCTCCCAAAACAGATGCCACAATGATTCCAGAAGGTTATGATGTTGATTTCTAAGATACACATTGGAGCAATACAGGACCGATCAAATCATTTGTTCTATGGCTGTAATGATTTAACATGATTTCATTGTTTAATCCAAAGATTGTAACAGTGTTTTGACTATAAACATCCGCTAAATCTTGGTGAATGTTGTTGCGAAACATCGTCTCTTAAAAAAACGTACTTAAGAAATTCTGATATAGGTCTTTGTTTACATTAGGAATCTAAATTTAATGAAACATGTTATGAACCATGCACATTGTTTATATTCCCTTAAAACCCTTTTAAGAAAATAGAGTTTAGTTTTCAGGTCTTTTGCAATAGCATGGAAACTAATAATTAGCAATTTTCCAGAAAACTCTTTTCTCCGACAAGTACAATATTTTCTTCAATTGGGACTAATGGAATTGTTTCTAATTACAGAAATTGTCTTATTTCCTTTCTCTACAATTCTTTAAAAGTTTCGCAATTCCATTTAGCCACAAGCCAATCGACTTCAACCTTCATGAATATTGCTCCACGATTTATCCATTGGTACTGATCGTATTGTTTCACTCGTCTGTTAGATAACTTTTATAAATCGAATCGCTCATAATCGTACCAATTGTATCGGAAGCCACTATGTCAAAATTATGTTTGCAAACGTAAAACTCAAGCACTCATATATATATATATATATATATATATATATATATATATATATATATATATATATATATATATATATATATATATATATATATATATATATATATATACTTTTTCGTGCCTTTGCGTTGCATATCTCAGACTAATCAACAAAGTCCCCTCCACTATCGATCTTGACGCTGCTAAACAGGAATGAGTAACAAAATAAAATGACCACGAATAAAGGAAGGTATTCCATCGACAATGATTGCACGTCACCTACACAAAAGATGAAATCGATTTGTACGGAAATTACAAGTACTCCTATTTACCTCATATTGATTAGCATCTTCGAGATATCTGCAGCCTAAGCCTTAAAGCTACCACTAGAATATGTACTTGGTCTGAAGTCACGATAAGATATATAGCCGGTAATTTTCTTCTCGTGATTCTAGTTCCATCCAAAAATATCGAAAGGCAAATATATGTCATTAGGTCTTACGCTATACTCTTGATTGATTTTGTTTGAAACAAACGTGTATTGAGAAAATAAGAAACGTAACGGTTGCCTAATTAGAGTCGATGCTGGTTGAAATTATATAATCTAAGTATAGTGCAAACTTGGGTATTGATAGGTAAACAGAAAAATGCAGCACAAAGAGTCGAAAACACTGCGATGGAAGAGAAACAAACTCCGGTAATAAACGAATATAAAGTAAAAAATGAAAGTTCTGATCTGGAGGTCAAATAGTGTAAAGTTTTAAGTTGCAGAGCAAAAACAACCAAAAGAAGAAAAAGTAATAATAAGCTATAAAAAATACAGTTTACTTTGGTTCCGCTCTGCACCATCATCTCACTTCTCAAACCTGACGTAAACATAAATAGAGGAAGTGAAATAGAATGCTTCTCTGAACAAATTATGTTCCTCTTAACTGGCTAATCCTTGTTACTTATCATCTTAGAAGACGGGTTTTATCTCAGTTACACAATGAGTAACTTTGTTTTCTAGTCAATGTTAAACATCATACACATGCTTTCAAAACTGATGCATCTTTCTCTGAATACGATTCATTAAAAAAAACGACGTCTGGTTTGTGACAGTATAAGGTTGTTCGCTCAAATCAATATTTCCCGAGGAGCCAATACTTACCAAAAGTGTTCTTAAAGACTACCAACATAAAGCCAGTTTGTCAGCTGATCAATGGCAAGTTGAAACAAAACCAAATTAATATCCAGATGCAGAAAGTCTCAAAACAAACATTATCAACAACATTTAATGAAGAAGCAGTGTACCTTATTCAGTTTTATGTTCCAGAATATTAAGTGTATTAAAAGCTGCGATATAGAAAGTTTGTATTTTTACACAGAAAACGTCAGATAACTTAAACTTCCGTTTTAAGATAATGATGATTTAAGGATCAGATAAAGAGCTCAGCGAAGTATAAAAGTTTGCAAATATAAGTTGTGCAGTATGGATGCCATCACTAGGATGCGAAATATCTTACTTGCATTCAGATAAGAGCCCGATTGTCTGAATCTTAAATACAATTACCTGATGATCAATCTTTTAATCCAACAAAATGTAAATTAGATCTAAATCAGTTTTATATAATTTGGAATAAATTTGAAGTTCTTAATTAACCTGACTGGAAATATATCAATAAGAAAAATAGTATTTGATTAACAAGAAGATCATGAAACGGGAGAACAATGCTTTGGAGAACCTATACCAGCCCATGCTTTAAGCGCCTATAGACGATAATGTAATCATGGATTTGCAACAGATGAATACTGGAGATGAATGTCTCATGAAGAAATGAATTTATAAATTACCAACGCTAACCTTAACATAACTCAGGTGATAAAGATTAGGATCTATTTATATTTTTCTGCCAGACAGCACTGGTATAAATAAACCAAAATCCTTATATTTTTCTGCCAGACAGTATTGGTCTAAATACATTAAAGTACAAAGTATAAAATTTCACGTTATTTGTCGTTTAGGTAGCTAAGAATAACCCAAAATAATTGTAGTCCAAACTATGAAAATATTGCAATAAAATTTGAACAATACATTTCATATTCAGAAGTTAGGCCAGACCATGCTGATGGCGGTTATCGAATATTTTTAATTCCAAGAAATGTGATAATGAAACCAGGAAGCATAGTATGTTATACTGCAATCTACAAACAATATGATGGTGATGTAAATACTGACGTTTGTAAACATTTTAATACCAAAGCATGATAATTAGTGTATGAAACAATGGCCAAGACAGTCAAAGTAGGTAAAGCTGAACAGAGTGAACCAATTATGTAAATAAAGCATAAATTATCCCTTCACTTGATGAATATCACGAATGTAGGAAACAAGTATACATGCGAGTATACACATGCTTATTAATTTATAATTATTCCAGCTAATGGAATAATTTTTCTCTTTGGTAATATCTTACAAATTCTTTTTCTTGCTGTTTCTATTCATTTACTTATAATAAAAAGCAATCAGCAATCCAGTTATTGCAGTTTAAAAGCATTCCAATATGAGAGAAATATTTTATCCAGCTAGCTTATGATACGCCTTTACCGTAAATTTTAAAATCCAGATTCACATGAGCTGTAGATGATTTTACTAAATTAACAGCATTTAGGTAACCTTTCCATTCTCTTTCATTTTCTGACGCATAATAAATTCAATACATTTTAGATAAAAATCTTACTGTTCATTTGTTTATTTGTTCTTCTGGCGTATATAATCTTGAATACATTTTATGTAGATTTTCACCTTTCATTAGTTTATTATATTTCTATTTCATCTAAATCTACAGCTAGTTGTCGTTCCTGAGTTGTTTCTGCAGCTGTATTGTGAGCTTCTTTATCCACCTTGCAAGTTCATCGTTCTCGAACTAATTCTAATCACTTTAAAAATTCACTTCGACGATGTAATTCTTCAGATCGCGGACATAATGTGCTTGAATTTACCCATTTTGAAACTGATATCTTTTACCATCTAATTTAATGTAAACTCTTTGTTTTGACGACATTTGTAAATGAGGTTTAATGCATTTACTGACCTTCACCTATGTCTAAACCATGATAATATCCTTTTGGTATAGGTTTACAATATCTGCAAATACTGTTGATTGTGTAATATGTTTAAATGTCTTGTTCGATGACATTATCCAAAAAATATAGATTTTGTTGTAACAGAAGGTTTAATGGTACCATAATCTGTGATTATCTTACTATATTGGTGGATCACATCAATTTGAAAACGATTTGGGTTTTTAAAAAAATGAAGGTAGCATGCAAAAGTTTGTTTCTTGAATAAGCACAACAATGCTTTAAATTGATTCTTAGAGAGCGAATTCTTAAGTCACTTAGAGATTACTACAAACACACTTTAATTACTTACAACTTACCTTAAAAGGATACTTTAACAGAATGATTTGTTGTCAGCATAATTATTTCGCAATGTTAGAAAAATGAAAATATTTCTACTGAAAATAATGTAACTTCAGAAACGATCACCATCCACTTTGGGTGAAATTTAAAGACGGTGTACAAGTAGAGAAAAAGAAACGATATTTTCAGAAACTAAATAAAATAAGTATAATCCTTACTTTGTTGGGTTACTGTTTGTTGTCGTAACAATTTATAACATTTATTCAAAGAGATTCTATTAAGACACATAAACACTAAACATACTTCCGTGAACAAGACGAAAGTTCTGGAGCATGCAGAAAAGCTAATAGTTCAGATAACAATGCAAATCCATGTCCAGAAAAGCTGTATTCAAAGTTGCACGTTCTTGAATTCCTAAAGTTTACACAATAATTGACATATACGTAGACAAACGTAATAATTGACACCTTTTGCCAAGCAAAATAACAAACAATGCTCTAGAAACGAGGTTTATGTTAAACATATTATAGAGAATTATATAAAGGGCCAAATCAAACAGCAACATATTATATTACCTACAAGAATGAAATAAGGTGCAACATACGAGTTCTATAATCTTGAAATGTACATGAAAGATGGAGAAAAACGTCAAAGAGGGAGAATAAAGTCAGAGAGGGACTTAACGCTATTATGATAAAGAAGAAAGTAGTGATATTGAATCTTGAAATCTCAGTTCAAAACTTTGGTAAATGTGAACAAGAATTAAACAGCGCGTGTGAAAAAAACAACAACTATAAAGTGCTTGGGATTTAATAATTAAGAGATCTCTACGTGATTTTACTCATACAATGTTATTGGAAATTAAACACAGTTACAAAACGGTATTATAATCTGATTAAAAATCAGCTTTCAAGGAGACTTGAAAGTAATTGATTTTTGAGGAATGTCTGTAACATATTGCTTTGGTAATAAGAAAATAGTCGAATGGAACAAGCTATAATAGGTAATATTAATTTCAGTGCGGTAAGTAAAACTTGTTAGCAAATGGGATGAATTCATTAAATTGGTGAACAAACTGAAAACTAAACGTAAATAAAAGACACATTAACATTTAGGTGATCTGAAATATTAGCGGATGAAGCTGCTAAGGAGTTTGTAAAAAATGTGATACTTCGGAAGCAAGAATGTGGATTAGATGAAAATAATATGAGAGAAAATATTGCAAAGCAGCAAAAAATATGCAGCAAAAATTAAACGACATAAAGTCTCAGACCCGAATAAAGAAATAAAAGATAATATGAGGGCTACATATGCTTAAGATGTATTTATGAGCAGATTAATCGCTGTATTCAGTACTTTACAAGATTTACAACTTGGTAGACATAGACCTGTAGAAATACCAAGCATGCGATAATGTGTACAACCATTTAAACAAAAGATACACCATGAGATATTTGCCATAGAGAAAACTACGATGCATGCGATAATATGTACAACCATTTAAACAAAAGATACACCATGAGATATTTGCCATAGAGAAAACTACGATGCATGCGATAATGTGTACAACCATTTAAACAAAAGATACACCATGAGATATTTGCCATAGAGAAAACTACGATGCATGCGATAATATGTACAACCATTTAAACAAAAGATACACCATGAGATATTTGCCATAGAGAAAACTACGATGCATGCGATAATATGTACAACCATTTAAACAAAAGATACACCATGAGATATTTGCCATAGAGAAAACTACGATGCATGCGATAATGTGTACAACCATTTAAACAAAAGATACACCATGAGATATTTGCCATAGAGAAAACTACGATGCATGCGATAATATGTACAACCATTTAAACAAAAGATACACCATGAGATATTTGCCATAGAGAAAACTACGAAGACACTGTAAAATTACAATACTCTACAGGATCAACTTCCATTATTACAGAAATAATTTTAAAAACTGACAAGAAACATAAAGATGAAAATATTACAAAGTTAATTGATAAAGTTAGATGGTAACACTGTTAGTTAACACTAATAGATAATCACTGTTTTAAATAAAAACGTACGATTGAACAGAAAGTTAAAATGCTAAAAACAAATTCCAACAAACTTAAATCAAACTATGAATTTGTTTATTTTGAACTACATACGATTTATATAGGACTTAAATGATAAAATTAAAGTGCTAATTAATCATATTTTACCAACATTGCAAACTGAAGCTGCTGTCGAAAGAGAGAAAAGCCATAGTGTTAGCGAGGAAAAGCAAACCTGTTCTAACAACTCTATTGATAATGATATTTTTAGTAATATTGGTGTACTACAATGAAGAATTTATGAATTAAATAGAAACGTTAAACCACTGAAGAAAGTTTTCAATTATATATGTAACAGTTAACCATGTACAATTAGTATTCAAGAAGGGGAAACGACAAAACCTGATACATTTAAATTAGAAATATATGAGAACATAGAGTCATTTAAGACTAAATTATACACAGGAATCTTGAAAAAGAATATTGCAATAGATACTAATGTTAGGAAGCAAGATAGTATCAACTTGTATTTAACTTATGTAGTATAATCACGAGAGGCTAAACTTTCTATACGTGAAAAAAGGCCAATCCTTATATACATACGGTGTGTTGGGTCTATTGTCTGATTACACAACAACAAAAACAGTGGTAACCATTTTATTAGTTAGCTGTGCCCCATAATATGCTAGGATGGGCATCAGGGCAGTCCGAAACTGATAGAAGAAAATTTATGTTTTTACACAGATTGTGTTTGATGCCTAACAATTTACATACTAAACGTGTGTTTAACGTTGCGTTATTTCACTTCATTTTGAGCAGATGCATTTTAAGCTACGGGTTAATTTTCAAATTTATATTATACCTCAAAGAAGTTTGACCTGCTCGGGTATCTAAATGATTATTTGCATCATTCTGAAATTCCAGATAAACAAAATTGGACAGAAATTGTAAGGTCAAAAATTGTTGGTTTTGAAAATAGCCTCTGGAGAGTTCGTATGTCTAATCAAGCAGATTTTGATAGATTCTCTTCGATACACGAATACTTACGACCTGCCTCTGTGTGGCAGTCGGCTATAACCAGACAACACACTAAAGTATTTACATATGTAGCTAAACTATGGGCTGCTGTTCCTCAAGCACAGCTTGATATGTGCATTAGATGTGGAAATATTTATACAGACTTGATACTTCATTGTTGTTTTAGTTGTCCTTATATGTCGAATTTTAGAAACTCTTTCTGGGATTTCCTTACTGATAAATGTCCATTGAGCCTGCACATTACGTTATTTAATGCAGAAGATGAGCTGCAACTACAATATCTTCTAGGTAAAAAGTTGCCATCAGGTGTAATCGACAAAGAAAACTCCAAGCTATTCGTCCTGCATGCAGCATACTTTGTCATGCAGTGTGCAGCTATCTTCTGCAAATAAGGTACTGAAACTTGCAACTTATGCAGTTGACGAACACTTTGTTGACTGATATAGTGTAAGAATTTGTATTCTAATATAAAAAAATTAAAATACTTATTTATTGATTGTATTCATATGATTTATTCTTATATCATGTAATCTTCCGTGGAAGAAAATAAAGATGATGATGATGATGAAGTAATATACAAGATCAAATCGCAAAACTTGCAGCATATATGTTAGAGGTGACTGATGTATTTAGTTCTTACTTATTGGATCACAAAATAGAACATGAAAAAGGACTCATTTTAAAAATCACAGAATAAGATAATCTAAAACAGGTTGCGTTAAATAGAACGAAACTATATATTTTCACATAGAAGGAGTTGATCAAAGTGAAGAAGCACTACGTTCTCATTTGACATGGAAGACAGGGTCAACGTTTACTATCGTTAGATAGTGAACATCTTCAAGCTATAAATATGGCAACGCTTCCAACTATGGTTGTTTGAGCAACCGTTAATATCTAACAATTCAGGAAAGTAATTATTAGTTCAGATATTTGATCTAAAACAGATGATGAAAGAGTAAACGATAATAACATTGCTTGAGAAATTGCAAAAAAAAAGAATGATAATAATAATGTTTAATAGAAGCATAGCCACACTCAGCAGATTCACTGAATGATACATTAATAGACAGTCGTCCATTACAGCTTGCATTTCCTCAAAACATAAGATTTAAAATTAAGCAAATAACACTGGTATACAATTTGCTTACAAAGTCGTCTGCTTCAGAGACAAAATGTGCTATTTATTATGGATTTTGAAGTGCTAAAATCAAATATGACAACTGAAACAACTGATGGCTACTGTTTCCAGGATATTTAAGTTTTTACATTTCACGTTTATGTATATTTTGAGTTTTAATCATAAATTGTAAACCTGTCTTGTCATGTGTTTATGGTTGGTTTATATGATAACATTTCACCTGTCCTGTTTATTTAACACTTTTAAAAAATAGCAGAAAGGTCATATAAATGAAATTTGTTATGAAACAAACAGGCAAACGCTGTTATGTATATATAAGTACATAGTTACGTCCTTATTCAGAGTCCTATTTGCACCTCTGGGCTTGTCGCTTGTAATCATTAAATGGAACATCTCTTTTTACTGTCCAGCAATAGTCTGCAAACATTGTTGGGCTCCATTTGCCCTGATAGCGTTTCTCCATTGTTGCAATGTCTTTTTGAAATCGCTCCACGTGCTTGTCGCTCAATGCTTCGCAGTTCGGTGGAAAAAATCTAGATGAGAGTCCAAAAAATGTATCTTTAATGGCATGTTGCATCCAAGGCTTTTGTATGCCTTTAGTAGGTTTTCCACCTACTCCCTGTGGTTGTCTGCCTTGTAGTTTCGGGTAAAATCTGTTGCCACTAACTGGAAGGCTTTGCATGAGGTATTTCCCTTGCCACACGGTGCACGGACAAATGCATCATTATGCAGGAAAACAGATTTAAAACTCGTTTTCGATGAATCAATGAACTGTCTCCACTCATCTGGATCATGAACGATGTTGAGGGCTGCCTTCACACAATCGATGTTGTTGCAGGCTACGAGATCACCTTACATGACGAAGAATGGGACAAGATCATTTTGACAGTCACGGAACATGGAAACCCTAACCTTACCTGCCAGGAGATTACGCTGCTGTAGTCTGGAGCCCAACAAATTTGCCTTACTCTTGAATAGTTCCAAATCCCTGACAAGGTTATTGAGTTCGCCTTGTGTTATGAGGTGTAGTTCAGAGGAAAAGGATGGGAGAAATTATGGGTCATGTGACAGTGATGGTTCAGGACTAGAAGTTTCATCCTCTTCCTCGTCTGATTCAAATGATAATGATTCTGGTGCATCAGGAACCGACATTCCTTTTCCGTGGGGTAGTGGGCGTATAGCTGATGGTATGTTTGGTTAATGCAATGTCCACATTTTCCTGTTTGTCACAACTTTCCCAACTGGAGGCACCATGCAAAAGTAACAATTGCTGACAGGATCTGTTGGCTCTCTCCAAATCATTGGCACTGCAAAAGGCATATATTTCCTTTTCCTGTTCAACCACGGCGACGATTTGTTGCACAAGTGTTGCAGCCCACCTCTTGTCCTTATCTTTACTTTTGCAGCCAAATTAAAGATGATAGGTTATACTGCGCTTTTGTGATGCAAAAGTCATTCACCACAAACACAGCAGAGGTTATCTGCATGGTTCATACAAGTACGAGGCATCTCTGCTCACTTTGGCTAAACAGAAATGTGTCCCTTTGCAAAAACAAACACTAACAATTAAGAGAGCACGACACTGTAGGATTTCAAGAGCTTATATAAGGCAATTTTTCAGCAGAGTGATGTAGGCTTAGTTATGATTGCATCATCCATGATTTCTAGGAAAAAATATGATACAAGTTATATCATGTGTGATGCAATACCAGCTTCAGATTACATCATTCACTGTTTTGTCTAAAAGGCAAGTACTGTCCAAGACCAGTCATAGATGTATTCATAGATCCAGTCAAAGATGTATTTTAGTCATTCCTGGTTTGAATTGAGATCCCTTTCCTTTCTAACTCACTTATCTTCCGCCATTCGTATATACTGACCTAGTATCATATCTTTAAAACAAAAGCCAATAAACAATATTAAGCATCATTTTCGTTCACAGTGACCCAGAATTATTAACGTTTGACTATTTTTGTTTCGGAATCATTTTGGTTATAGACCAGTCTAATGTTCAATGGAAGCATAGCCACACTCATTGGATTAACTGAATGACATATTAAGGGGAAATTGTTGGGTTACTCAGAACTCCAGTTATTTGGATGAGGTGTTTCCCAACTCTGTTTAAAATATTCCCAGACAACATAAAGTTAATGATTTGTACCAACCTTCTGGTAAACAGATGACTTCCGAATATTTATTCATGGGTGTTTCATATGGACTTAGTATTTATATTTGCCACAAATATGCCTTAGCATCTGAGCAAATTCTAGTGGATCTAACTTTGTGAGTAAAAAGAAAAGCTGCAGAACGAACAAGAATGTGTTCCATGAATTTACTTTTCTCTAATATTACTTTTTTCACGAGATCTGAAAGCGTTACTAAAGATGACATTCATTACACTTTAATCGTGTGCTGCAATTGATCCGGAACAACAAAGAAAGTGATTTCAATTGTCAAACGATGGATAATTGGTACCAATGAAAATAAATGTAAAGATGCATTATGTAAACATAGCAGCAGAATCACTATCCTTCAGGATGGTTAACTTTATCATTGAGCAAATTTTCATCAACATTTTCTAATGTATTCTCCTTGTGAGTCTTAACCATAATAATTGGTTACTAGTCTGCAGTTTCAACTATAGTAGTAATTGTCGTTAAAGAGGCACAAGGTATAACGGTGCCAATTGCGCTAGTTCAGGTCGGCGGAGCATAAGGTGTAGGGAACATTACATTCAGAAATAAAGAACAACACTAGCTGTGATTGGTGCATTATGTAAGAGTTGTACTTTCTGTTAGGCTTAAAAAAGTTGTGCTTCTTGGCAATATGTGGGATTATATTAATTCATATCTAGATCATATTTTGTATTTTTTATGATATTTTTAAAATGTGGTACACATGGCTGAAACTGTGTCTGTTGTGACTAGATAACTCTTACCCCTGTCTAGTTCCAGCAGAGTTATCTCTCTTAAATGCAATGGAGTACATGATTTTGTCCTTGTCAAATTGACAATCTAGCATTGTTCTCTACGACAACTGTGTGACATGCATGCTGAGGTAGGATAAAAAGTATAGTTATTTCACGAAACATTAGCATTCGGGTATATGGAAAAACAATTCGTACCGTGACACCAGAAATGCATCAGCAAGAAGGCAAGGTACATAAATGTATTACGTTTATCATTGTTGTGCTGTACGCAGATATCGCCGTTGTCGCGGAAAGTTTCCAACACCGTAGGCGAGTTTTCCCAGATCGATCTGAAAATTTCGTCCTTACCTTCTTTTTTCTTTCTTTTAGAAATGTATACGTTTGAAAGCTATCAGACAAGCACTCGATGTTGACAGAGCTGTTTCCAATTAAAATGAGAGCAATTCATTTATGTACAGGATAAAATAGTGTCATTTTTCTTCAGTCCATTTTGTAATTTTCTTAAGCTGTCAGTGGGAGGAAATATGCTAATCAATAACTGATGTCACGGAATTCTAAACAATGATGTCACGGTATGCTAATCAATGTTGTCACTGTACAAATTAAAACATCTTACAATGATTTGCAAAATGTAGCTGCTAATTCTGATGAAGATTTCGAATGTATCCTCGTTCAGAAAGACTGAACCGAATTCACTAAAACATTTCTTGTTCTGAACCGTACGCAGGTCTTAAAAATCCTACTTCATATATGTTTTAAAGAAATCAACGTCCTTGAGAAGCATTTGTATATCTTCCTTTTTCAAATGTCATTATTTTGGACTTAAAAGAATTAACTTGTACAGAGAGTATGCCGCAGTATATTTGCGAAGAGTTTCATCTTTATTGCAGAGAACAGTCTGATTCAACAAGGAATTCAGAATAAACTGCACAGAGCAAAGAAAAATAAATCAGTCGAGTTATGGTCAACATATTATTGGAGTCGGTATTTTGAATAATGTTATAAAATATTTGACGTCAATATATGATTCATAAGATTTTGACATTTGTTTATTATATTCAATACATTGCCTTCTTGGTAGTCTTCACCGTTTCATTATTAATCCTTCAAAACGAGGAAAGAAATTAATATACTTTGTCATAGGCTAGAACGAAATCAATAAAGGCTAAGTAAAGTTCATTACCAGTGCTCAAAACCTTTGACATTATAGAATGAGAGATAATTCTACAGCCTGCCTTTATCCTTTCGAGATTCAATACCACTGATTATCGGCAATTGAATTGTGTATACGGATCCATGCAAGCAGTCTTTCTTCCAACAAATTTGAATATACTTTTCCAAATGTATTAATAAGCATTAATACCCTATAATTTGTTACATCAATTTTATCATTCTTTTTAGGAATTGGAACAATCAGACGATAGAGCCGAGGTTCTGGAAAAAAAATCCAGTAAAAATTAAATAATATTGAACAATGCTACAACAAACTGAGCTGTGATATAATGTGAATATTGACACATTTCTAGTCACTTGTTTCTCTACTGCATATATAACACCTTTAACTAAAAGACATTCCGCTATTGTCTGTCTTTCATATTTGTTCACAGAAAGGGAATTAAGCTAACCTGACCTTGAGTTAATGGGAATTATGTTTAATAAATAAGGTTATTTCTTGCAACAGTCAGCAAGATGTCTTTGTACGAAGCAAATAAGATGACCTGTATGTTCTGTGACTTTTTTGGAGTTGATTTTTCAAGCTGCAACTAGTCCAACACTTTAGATTCTAAAATGTTGTAGCCGGAGAGTCATTGTTTCCTGAATGAATGCTTGATTAGAGACTGTTTTATTTCAACAGGTTATTGTGAAATGCGACTTCCCATAGTAAACATGATATCTTCTTTTGTCTCTCTGCCTCTGTGAACTCTATGTATGTGTCTGTCTGTCAGTCTCTTTCAGTAATCATTCATTTTCTGTGTCTTCATTGAAAGGCCATGACAAAAATTATCGATGTTCGCGCTCATTAATACTTTCATAAGATATCCGCGATGGCTCCATATAGGAGTAGAGGTGATCTTAACCTAAGAAACAGACAAGAGCAAAAACCATAAAGTTTTGTAAAATTCAGCAAATTATTTCTTTTCCTAGAATACAAAGTGAACATTTCAGAAGTTATTAAATTCCCAAACGTCCTAAACGTTATATCAAAATTCCAAAAGTAAGAATACTCTGAATAAATTCCAGTTTTGTTCCGAATAAATTCCTATCTTGAAAATATTGATGTACCAAAAGCCTAAGATAGTGTTGATATGATAATAGTATTGATGTATCACTATAATATAATACAAAATGCCTATAAATGAATTTACAATAATCGCAACATAGTGGTTTAGTCGGAATGTATTAATAAACACTTTGTAATTCCAACGAATACTTTAAATGAACGATACTCTCAGATTAAAACTGAATGCAGCTAGAAGACTGATTACACTTTAGATGTTAAGATAGGAATAAATAATTCTGACATAAACAACCATATTATAAAAACCTAAAACACAATAAGAGAACTAGGTTGAGTGTAAAAGGTTAATTTCTAGAACATTCTGAGTTGTCAGCAAGATCAGGTCCATTACAACATAAAGAAAAGAATATGAGAATTATCAGATAGACCAGGAATTCCCAAGAGAAACAAATGTCCTGAACCTAAATCCAAGTAAACATGTTTGCATACAATAATTATCGTAAAATATAATCTACAATCAATGACAAAAATTAGCTATGTACTATGTTATTCACAAAAAATCATTATTAAGGTAGAAACAAATTCCTACGATCTATTATAGATAAAAGGTCAATTACTCAATACAAATTAAATATGCATTAGCACAGAAAGTACCTACCTTTAAAACACGATGATGGAAAATATTAGCCATGAGTATATTAAAAACAACGCCCACGACATTGATGTCTGACATGTTCGCCGTGTCATACCCTAATCCTTTTTCAAAGGCACAAAGGACGATTACACAAATGAAAAAGACTGCAGTCCTTTCTTTCGTGCCAAAGTAAGTGTTTGTCACTACTTCTGCCATATGTATTATTTCCCTGCCCAACACAAACTGTTTTATTCAGAATATATATATATATATATATATATATATATATATATATATATATATATATATATATATATATATATATATATCCAAAATATAACCCCGATTGAGTAACGTGTTGGTGATTTGAGCTTAGTCGTGAAGGAATGTGGGCTAGTGTGTGCAGGCAAGGCGATGGGTGCCGAGTACAAATTAAAAATTCTCTAACCAATATATATATATATATATATTCTGCCGTGACATATTTTTCGACAACAGCAGTTTCTGGTATGGAATGTGTTTACACGATTATTGAGACCTGATTACGTAACATGCATAGTATTGATCATGTATATTTAAAAAAATATCTCGACATGATGGCTGCAGCTTAATACTTCCATATAAGCTGAATACAGATAAAGTTCGATACAAGCAGTGCAAACCAGATCGAAAAAAAACCAGATAATAAAAGAACAGGAAGACACAATATCAGCCTAATTGATAAGCATCGGGGAAATGTATATGAAACGTAGTACCTATAAATGCCTGATGTAACCAAAACTAAAGCGTCTGAAACATTTGTCCTGCTTGAGGTAATATAGAAATGTTTCTATTAATACCCATATTAATTACTATGATGGAAGAGGATCTCTCTCTCTCTCTCTCTCTCTCTCTCTCTCTGTAATATAACTTCAACTGGTACGTTCACACACCATGGAATAAATGAAATATTAGACAAAAATACTTTCCGTATTTTCGTAGTGAAAATTTTTCTTAACGATTATTTTATATTAAAATATTTTTACATATCATCAAAGGGGGGAAACCTTTTATTGTGTCCATATAAATTTGAATGACCAATTAATAGTTAGGAGCATTAAAATCTTCAATAGATACACTCATACGGTACAAAGCAATATGTTTTCGCATATGCAGTTCTGTTCTATATCTTCCCCTTTACATTTTAGTTCCCGACTAATGGAATAAAAGGAAATTAGCTTAGCTGGTTTCATGCACGTACTTATTAAAGGTTGCATGTACATTACGAATAAGTAAAATGTAATAACTATATACTGACAGTTATGTTCAAGGAATGCAATGTGTAAAGCAGTAATGCAGCTTCATGTGATTCTCTTTTATGCTTAAAACTCCTTGTCATATATTCCTTGTTTTTCTCCATTCACTTTGCATTGTCAGAATCTTTCAGTATTTTACGATATTGCACGCACGTTTAAAACACGTGTGCGTAAAGGAACTACTTTGTAAACAAACCATGTACACTCATGTAGTGGACTTTAGGTTTAAGTTCATTAGATTTGTTTGTGGATGAACTAAAACAACTGTTTCGTGTATTTGAAAGTAAAGATGATAAATTGATGCGGACTAGTTTACTGAGTCACAAATGAAATATTAAAACAAGCAAGCGAATGAACGTGATATTCACAATGTCCACACCAAACGTGAGAGACGTAGCATTGAAAATATCATTCTGATCATTTAAACAGCAATTTGGGAGAAATGATCCTAACATTTCGTTAATGGAATTGTTCAGACTGACCAGTGATCTCTGGGACATATTAAAAAAATAGCACAGAAAAGCACACTGATGGCAAGGGCTATCACACATCTGTCAGATACGTACCATTTTCTACGTGAAAGTACTAAATTCGTGGAGATAAAAGGAAACGGAAGTCTTGTTAGAAAGTAAGAGCCTTCGAACCAATAAGTCAAAGCGACGAAGAATTCTTATTTGCGCTGGTTGAATGTATTGTGATACACCAGACGCTTTACAATTTTCGGCGTTAACTATAGTGATACAATGTTATGTTTCAGATTGAGGCTAGCAATAGACGTCATGATGATGAGTACAGGTCATAACATAACTGGAGAACCATGTAAGTGACACGAATGAACATATCTTCTTTAGCTGGTAATAAGAATGGCAAAAATATACTTACATTTTTGCATCTTTAATTTCCTCAAAATATACTTTCTTCGTTCTGTAAATCCGAATTACATGAGCTATGTCATGTGTTCTAAAGTTTGCTTACATATGTAATTTTGACTACGTTCCAAGTGAATTTTACCTAATGCACAAAAAAATTTAATGAACGTGAAAGTTCACCACAGCGTTTTTTTTATAACTACAATTGAAAGAGTTCATATTTTCCCACATTATGATTCCAAACATTCACTGACAGAACGGAAACACACATGCAGCCGAGTCAAAACGTGTCCCAGGTTGTTTATTTTTGTCAATATAATTAAGCCTTAGGTAGAATAAAAAAATGAGTACATAATAAAAAGTTTACTCCATTTGTATGGGAAAATATGAACTCGTTTTTTCGGATGGATATATTGCATTCCCAAGGTCGTGCAGTATCCATCCGAAAAAAAACTCGTTAATATGTTCCCATACAAATGCAGCCACCTATAAATACTGCTGTTTTAAATTCAATCCTTGCTGTCCTGTGAGAACATGCCATAGACCTGAATTGTATAGTATTCAAATGAAATAAGGATTGAACAAAGATAAGGAATAGATATTTGCATAATAAAGTTACCTCATCAAATATTTCATCGTCGTACATTATGGAATGCGTAACAGTGCAAATAGCGTGGCAAGAGTGGTCTCAAGGGATCACTACCATCTCACCCCGGTCTGCGTGGGTTCGAGTCACGGGCTCGACTAATATGGGTATGTGAGAAAGCTTGCCAGTAGCTTCCTGTGGGCCGATGGTTCATTCCTGAGTTTTCAAGGGTTCTTCCGCACCAGTTTTACTGGACGCCACGTACAGGCTATCTTGTGCTGCAAAATGGCGTTAAACCCATATAACAACATCGACGACAGTGAAGAAAGCATGTACCGATGTAACCTCATATTCCCGTGTACCATCCTTTTTGATATTGTCATATAATGCTTATGAAAACCTACGAGTACATCATCGATTCTGGTTGAACCCTTCTCGCTCACTCTTTTTCTGGGAAAATTTCAGCTGATAGGAGCCAAGGAATTTCATTTGGTAAGAGCATCAACATTGTAATCCATTAGTCGCGGGTTTGATAATGTCGCTTAGAAAAATGCACTTAACTGCATTTTCCTTGCCATGATATATCTAATAGTCTTTAACTCAATAAATATCAACAGATGTCGAAAATGGGGCTGATGGATACATTGCTTAGGTTTGTTTGGAACGAAAGTAAAAAATGGAACTATCAAGTCTCCAATGATAATGTTTGATACTGATTGACTAGATTTTACTGTGTAAATCAATAGTAAACCTATATCAGTCTTCAGCAAGGACATTGACCAACGAAACAAAAATAGAAATGACAAGATTGTCCAACAATCTAAATGGTGATCAGTGTCTGAGTATTAAACAGGTAAAGCATCAACAAAATAAATCAGTTAAAAGACCATCAAAAGGAAGCATATACCGATGCCAGCCTGGATTCACAATTAGTCTGGAAAAAAGAAAAATCAGTGAAGATGCTGCAGGGTTGAAAATAGCGTATCTTGTCAGCAATGATATAAATATTTCAGTAGCCTAAAGAAGGCACGCAACTTCTAGTCATCAGATATCTTAATAACAAGGTCTATGACACATTGAATAATAACTAGGATGAAGATGACATACTTAATCATGTGAGGGTGTTACGAAGCATGGCATCAAAGGAAAGACTCAGTAATTTAATACTCATTCTTGCAGCAATGCCTGTCATCGTGTGTATAAACGGATTATCACGATACATTATTCTGGTTTTGACCGTAACATAGGTACGAGTCATGGGTATATTCTCATTCTGGTATTCTTAAGTCTAGTTATTAATGAATTTGATATCCAAACCACGAACAATATGTAGCAATGCAACACATTTGAATAAGATATGATTTCCTGTGCGCATTTATTGGCTCATACACGGTCACTGATTTGCGATTACAGTTGATGTTTTAAAATAATTTTATGATATAGAAGTGATGAGCGTCAATATTACCAAAACTAATATAATCGTTGGAAATGATGGCCTTTGGCAGCGTAGTAAAAATATTACCACAATCGAAATCTTATGGAAACTATTTTATTCTGGATATGCGGGTTTGTTTCTAGCCGGAAAATGTGTTCTGCCATGCGCACAAAATGTCTGGCAACACAACCAATGGAGTAAATTATCTTTATAAAAAATTATAACATAAATTATGATCATTTTCGGTGGCATAATCTTTTGAAATGTTTGATAACACTAAGCTTGACCTTTATTTAAAACAGATATGGGAAAACGAGTATGCACCTGAAACTAAAAGCGTCCATAATTGTATCTGCTCAGAATGAAGTTAACATTTTTACAAAATACATCATTTCTTATATTTGGCAGTGAATGTGAGCGATGTCATATTTTCTTTCTTATTTCATGACATTTTTATAACGTTTTGTAACGTATTGGGTAAAACAAGACAGAATGAATAGACAGAGATATCCAGAACATTGTTTTATTCTTTTATATTTTATATAAATTAACGAGGCGAGTAAAATTAAAAAGTGTTTCTTTAAATATGGATATGGCAACGTTTGGATTGCTCAATACGTGGGTTGTGTAGATTTATTTATGTTAGACTTCATAACAGCGTTTCGGTAATCATATGATAGTCTTGAGGTCAAAATGCGCTGGCCAAAACAAGTTAAGGTTTCATTTTTTGATGCTTTAAATGCAATATCCTCGTTAATTTATTCCTCAAAATTGGATTGCGAGAAAAAATGTTGAAAGGATTCATCATAAGCTCATGACAGATAAGTTCAGCGTATGGATTCAGAAACAGATGCCACACTGCCACACTACATATCACATTGTATACACAACTGCAACTTGAAATTAAAGAAGAAGAATATATATATATATATATATATATATATATATATATATATATATATATATATATATATATATATATATATATATATGACAAGGCGAAGGAGGCAACCGCCTTGGTCCCCTTGCTTTCAGGTAATCAACTTCGCGATGCAAATTTTTATCTTGGTGGCCCCGCTTATCGTTTGCTGCCTTGTGCCCCGCATGCTTCCTTGGGCCCCGCATATCATAGGGCCAGGCATATATATATATATATATATATATATATATATATATATATATATATATATATATATATATATATATATATATATATATATATATATATATATATATATATATATATATATATATATATGTGTGTGTGTGTGTGTGTGTGTGTGTGTGTGTGTGTGTGATGTGTTAAACACAAAGAGTAAGAGAGAGAGACTTTAGAATATTTTGAAGAAAGATACCAACACGAGATTTCAAAATCAACATTTTTTCTTGTGCCCCGTTCGTTTAAAATGAATATGAAGGGTCCTTTCCTTATTTTTACACAAATGATCATATATAGTACAAGGTTGAAAATGTTGTAGTCTCAGACTAGATTTTCAATGGTCATTGAGTACGGTATCAGTTTGCAATCCAGGCACACTGCATTTTGACTTTAAGTAAGTAGATAACCCTAATGTTTACAAAACCCCTTTTGTATTTAATAGTTAGGGGTGAAACGATTAACCGATACTTTTCCGATATCGATAATTGAGATGAAGAATCGATTCGAAAAAAATACTTACCCTACACAAGTTACCGTTATCTTCAGCAATCGTGAATAATTATTAGTCGTTTGCCTTGTCATTCATTAAATTGAGACAGCCATAGCAGGAACATGCACTCATTTCTGTCAGTAAGAACGATCAACTAATGACAACACCTTGCTCGTTTTATACAAATTAATAAACACCAGGTGACGAACTCACATGGTGTGAATATGCCCCATGTCCCAGCCCCCAAACCCCCAAGTCCATGTTGATTTGTGTTACATGCTCTGTCACTGATAATACATGTCAATGGAAAGGAGACATTCCAGATTTGTTCCCCATTTGTGATTTACATACATTTAAGTTTTCTGTTGTTTTTTTTTTGTAGTTTTCTGGGGTTTTTTGTGGTTTTTTTTGCTTCTCATCTTGTCTACTTGCATCGAATTTGATCATGTGTCGCACAAAGATATATGTCATATCTAATTCGGATTGTTTGTTATTGTTTGTTTGAGTCCAGAGTAAAACAATAACCATCATTCAGAACTAACTGTGGCGTATACACAGCGTGATACACAGGAAGTAGTGACATCTAAACTTGGTCAATTTAGAGTTTTAAAAAAAAGACAAATTTCGTACAAAAGTGTCTATTAAATAATCTGTTAAAGTACTTAAATCATACATGGAAAGCAAGCCCGTAATGTCTACTTTTGCACTGATATATGTAATCAGTGACTAGCACGGAATCATCAAGCGAACAGATTCCAAACCGCATGATTTATAGTCACCTAGTTACATTGTAGCAGGATAATAGGTGTTGTCAATAATTCTTTTTTCACTAACCGAAACAAGTGTTGGTTTCCAAATTTAAGTGATTTGGTAATAAGATGTGTTAAAAACGTTTATGCAGTGCACAAGAACTGGCGTGACGACCATGCTGAGTCCCGCACATGATCAATGCAGCAGCCTAAAATGGCTACTAAAAGTTTAATAAAAGTCAAGGACACCTAACAGCTTCTTGACATTTTGTAAAGGATGAGAATGTCATATGAACAGATCATAAGTCGATATCTTTCTATAATTTGCATCCTAGAAATACAACCTATATGTCAACACATAACGATTGACATCACCCCACCATATTCTCAAGATGAAGCTGCTATTAAATTTGATATCTGTATCGATAATGTATCGTATCGTTGGCTGTGTATCGTGAATCGTATCGATAAGAGGCAGAGGTTTATTGTTTCACTCCTAGTTATCATCATTTCTAAACATGGGAATGACATTATGTAGTACAAGGAGGGGTGTGTATAAAAGGCACACACTAAAAAGATTGCTACGAATGTTACATACAGTAAATAATTCGCTTTTGAATCCAGGTCGATTCGGTTTATTACCGTAACATGTTGATCTTGCTTTAGAGGGAAATGTGAGTGGCATTTGAGTTATGTCCCAGCACATCAAAACACGTTTTACATTTAGAGCCAAAAACAAGATCATAAATCCAGCCGATAAAATCCTGTTAGCTGATAACACTTTTTGCTCTGGATTCAGGACATCAGTCAAAACATGTACGCGGCACTGGTGGGTTTTATTTCAGTTGCATTTCTAGTGCATACAGATTAATAAATTTTGCAATCAAGCTTAAGATTTATTGTAATGGAAGGTTTGAGTTTGTTCCATTCTTGTTTGAAAAGAATAACATTACGTAACCACAACCGTAAAATTATTATTATTATTATTATTATTATGTCCCACCCAGTCACATTATCCTGACACCAGGCCGAACAGTCCTAAAACTAATATCTTAATGCTGAGCGCCTAGCGAGGCAGCTGTTAGAACCATTTGTATGTCTTTGGTAAGACTCGACCGGGGTTCGAACCCGCGACATCCTGCATCCAAGGCGGACGCTCTAACTACTAGGCCACCGGAGCCATGAAACTCGCGTGCGTGTTTGTGGAACAGTGAGAGATATGGGACCCTACCAGGTACCACTACATGCGTGAGAAAAGGACGTTTGGGTTAATGTGTGTGTGTCTTTGTGTGTGTGTGACCGAGAGAGACTGTGTGTGTGTGTGTGTGTGAGAGAGAGAGAGAATAACTACTTACATTACTAAAATTTCTTCTCACACTGTCTTTTCTTTTTGCATTTTTTTCACCGGCACGGGTTCTTTTGCTGTTTCATCTGCGTCTTTTGATTTGAATAACTTTGCATTGAATGGTTCTTCTTTATTCTTCAGCTACTGCTGAAATTTCCTCATGTCTCTTGTTCAGTTTCTTGCGACACCCTGTAGACCAATGTTTGATAGTGTGCAACAAATTAAAATGATTATTGTTTCCTTCAAACATAAACATTGATGAGGATTTTAGATTTAGTTTCTCTACCATCTCTCTGCACTTGATTTTTAACATTTTAAAACATTTCTTTGTACATCAGCATTACTTTTATGTTTTCTAGATGTGTTCAAAAATTGATCCCTATATTTATTGATTTCTTAAATTCCAGTAGTTGTCCATGGTTATATCATTTCTATTAATCGAACTTTTTAAACTGGAACAAACTCAACGACAACAGTAAACACATCGCTAGATTTGATTTGTGCATTGTCAACAGCCTTCAGGCTAAAGAAATCCTGCAAATTAATATAATTAAGGCTAATCTTATAATAACTCCTAATTTACTGAGTTCTTCAGTGTTATGAATTATAATGTGTTATACTTCCTGATCTGCGCTTGAGCAATTTTCCAGGTAGTGATAGTCGTCGATACGCTTTGAAACCTTTCTTGTTCCCCAATGGAGAAATGAATATTTTCACTTTCAATGGCATATACAATTTTAAAATTCAACGCAAAGGAAGACATCTGTGTAAGCATGTGGACACAGTTTATCTTAGATTTGATTCCTAGTGTAGTTAGGCTCTTCACAAAAAAGAACAAAGTCTTTTGAAAAGGTTATGCCGGTGTGTTCTAGAGCACGAATTCACATGGATCGATATGACGATGCTAAACAAAGCATAATTAAGATTAGTTAATTACTGTTAACAATTGCAATTAATTTCTCCTGAATTGGTTCCGAAGTACTTTCATACCGTCTATGACGTTAAATACATTCGGTGATGTTTTAATTGAACTATTTTATCTGAAAGTGAATCAAGTTGTGTGACACTTTCATTAGTATCATAAGTCTCAGAAAATGTTTGGCACGTGGAAAATTTAAATATCTTAAGCATTTTAAATTTGCAAATTGACTTAATGAGACTTTTTTTTCTTGTCTTCACACTACGTCAAACGTTTCAAGAGGGATACAACTTACACTGTAATAAAGACGGTACACTGATTTCATTTAGTTCCTTCCCACATGTTATACGGTAGCATGTTGAATAGATATCCAACTAGCCATTGAAGTATTTAAGCACATGCCGGAATTCATTGAGTTATGTATTTTCAGTGATGTAATCAAAAATGTATTTCTATTCATAGACCACTCGGTCTTTACCTAGATATCGGGGTTTTGTATAATAGCTCATTTCAACACGAGTAGATCAATCTCCAGGTAAGCATACACCTAGTAAAAATAGCGTTTGCAGACTAATAATTGAATCTCGCGTGACAAATAGAAACGCAAGTAAAATTAATTGATGGTGTTACGAAGTGTTCTAAGTAAGTAATTTCTCAACATAACAGGTTGTGTAATGACTTTGTCGTACTGTATACGCTGTTGAGTTGTGTGGATCTCTACCTTTTCTCTGTCAGTGGATGGGGAATCAAAGAGAAATTCTCCAATGAAATTTCATTATTCATATATTTGGAGAATGTATCTCACCTATTGAGAAATAAACTGATGTCCTTTCTTGTCTGGAATCTGGTCGGTGGGCATAACGAGGTAAGTGATCGCATAGAACTACTGTATAGATAAGGAATGAGATTTGTACATTCCTCTTCTACTGCAAAATCAATAGTGATGTTGTGTGATCCCAAACATTTCATCCCATCAAAATCGTTCGCTTATTCCGAATCTACGCAATGTTATCCATAGGAAAGACCAGTCGTTAGTTACTAGGATGTATAACGTATGCACAATTTGGATAGCACATTGTAAGTATATAATGAAGAGTTTGCACGAAATTGTTTTGAGGTGCACGCATATTCAACAGTAACAGTTGCTATCGCAGTCACAGATATTATTAATGTTGTACAGGTCTGGTTAGTCGCTAAGTGAACTTAGTTTAAATTGGTAAACAAAATCATATAAACTAACATACATCATCGGTGCAAACTGAATTAACGAAAATTCCAACTATAATGTATAATGACAAACTTGTCTATTTTCGATTGAAGCACGAGCGATAAAAAACAGTAGTTCATAGTGAGCGAGTAATTGCCATCCTGCCAGTGTAGAGGGAGACGAACAAATTGCACGATAATTAAAAATTGTCTTGAAGAAGTCGTGATGAATATATTCAATGGATGTCTCGAATGATCATTTCACAACCGCGCACAGTTATAGCACGAGATTTATTGGCTGTATAAGCAAATTACAGCCGACTTCTACCACACAGCGAAGGAACGAACCAGTTATTTTACATGATAACAAGCGCTATCATCAGTTGCAGTGACAGGTTGGGAGTTTCAGACATCCTAAGTGGATTACACCTTTGTATCGTGGCTACGTATACATAGAACCACGTCGGAGACTTGTATACTCTTTGTCTAGATTTACCAATCACCGTAAAGGCTGACATACGAAAACAGTCTAGCATTGCACGAAACAGTCAGTGGTATTGAAAGCTTTGATTAAAATGCTTTATCTGATGAGAAAAAGACGTAATGTCCAGTCAATTTTGTATCGAAATCAAGTCGCACATAATTAGTCAATATATCTTTCTTGGATTTACCATGAACGTAACTAAGATGGGATATTTGTATGCTGGATGTGATATTAATGAATGTTAAGAAAAGAAAGAAGAGCAAAGAAATAGTACAATAGTTGGAGCTAAACATTCAGTTGACTTATTGCAATAATAATGACATGCTCTTATTACTTGGCTGTATTGTTAAATTTCGAAGTTGTTCATTGACTTTCGTTACTTGAGGAAAATACAAAATCGAACAATTCTTTTTTTAATTCTCATTACAAGTTAAATGGACTGACAGCAAAAGCAGTGTTGTTCATGTGATTATAATGCTGTATGATCGCACAGCGAACTTCATTACATCAATTATAATCCATCATTGCATTGAAAAAGCAGACATATTGACGTGACTTGTATTTCCCCTTACATCTAGTCAGTATCCTAGACAAGAAAAACAATGTAATCTTGTCAATACATTCATGTTATTCATGGGATTCGTATTTTCCTAATTTCGATAAATACCTTCCTCTTAAAACCTTATACCGAAATTTATGGCACTCTTAGCTGGAATATTTCAAAAGGAAATGCGATAAAGGAGTCGGTTATATTGTCTACGGATACAAAATATCAAGAAAATTAAGAATTTCCATTTTTTTCCCACAGATTCTCGGAGTGGAACAATAGGAGGGAATATTAGCAGGTCAAGTTGGGAGTCTAAAATGATCCAAACCTGAGAAATGTATCATTCAATGAAAGTTAATATAGCATTGCATACAGCGCCATTTTTGCTCCTCTTGTGCTACGAGATCATAATAGGTGAGTATGCTATACACCATATACAATTTGATTTATTGAGTTACCATTTAGACCAGGTATACATGACTCGTCTACTGTCGTTACTAATAAACTTACTTTTCATATTTTTCCGACCTTTAAAGGTCCGAGGTCTTTCGGAGTAAAATGATTTACTTGTTGAAATGGTTTAGACACATACACGCAAAATAAAAGCAAACTTTTAGGTACGACGCGTAAAATGTTTCGTCTACATGAGACTGAATTATTGTGTAGTTTATGCTATTGCAACTTTTCTTACGCATTCGAATGAACATAATGCATTTACCCAGATTGAAGTCTCACATTCTGGAAAAAGACGTAACTCGTATGACGTATCAGAAATATTTAGATCTGCCTATTACAAACGTACGAGTCGCCACATCACATGGTTTAAAATTATTTACATCACGCTGCAAGGTAGTGAGCAAAATACAAACTATGGTCGCTAGGCTGAAAGAAATTGTATCACTCTTTAAGCTCGGCATTGTTGCGCTCTTGAATATTCATTTTTTTTTATTTTTGTTACTGTGATGTTATAATTGGTAACTATGTGCTGATCATAAATAAGTATCAATGACTTTTAGTGCTTGCCGTTAGTTCCATAGCTTCAAGCAACAGAAGATTGAACAAAGCATATTAAATTATAGTACACTATGTTAAATCTAGTAAAGTCGATTTTCCCTCTGAAATAGGAATGAATTGATTTGACTATTAAAAACAGTATTCAAAGAATTAATGAGTTTATGTTATTGTCTAGCTGACTGGGCTTAATTTTCTCACACAGGTCTTCATAAGTACATGTACCGGACAATGAAATGGAAAGCCAGTCTCAATCTCTATACACGTGTAACTTCCCATACAGTAAACTTGGAAAATGTAGACTTTTGCCTATTTACTATACTCCTGACTGGAAAATACATATCCATGTATTATTTGCCAGTTGAATAAATTTCACCCGGATATCAAACATGGCGTCAATACTCGTTCTATTAAATGAATTTTTGTGCAGTTAGTAAAATGGTGATAGAATCAGTATATGAACTCCTTTGTCGACCTAAAGAAACAGTTTGCCGAGAGTTTTTTACTACATAACCAGCTGTTGTGGTGTCAAAGTTGTATGAAAATTAACCAGAGATCCAGCAATAATGATTAGGTTCACTTAAAACTCCGTTATATATGTACCGTGTGGAAATAGAATATGTATGTTTATGAATCGTTTTGCAAATGTCAAACGACGCCTCTGCTGTCGCTGTTTAATAATGTAATATATGTATATGTTCTATTTTCTCCACAGATTATATATTAGGGTCCAGAAATACAATTTCCAAGTACTTGTCATTGAGACAATTGAGCTGAGACAGTTACTCGTCCATGTCTTCATTGTATAATCACAATACCATTCAGTACGTAGATTGAACTTTTACTAATGAACCCTGGGTATCTGACGCAAGCTTGTTGCTAGAACCATGAACATATTGTATTTTAATACATTTCCTTTACAGAAACACATATTAAGAAACGAAATTTGCAAACAGAACTTACAGTTGCAGACATAAACATTTACACTTACACTTTTCAGTAATATATGTGTCATTTTAATGTCAAAAATGTTTCCGTTTGAAGCAGATATCATATCTTTTAGACTTAGATATGAGAGAAATTATGAGACAGACAATGTCTACATTGTATGAATTTCTAGGAGACAGTGCTAACGCACGGCGCAGTAATTCTCAAAACAGTGCAGCTTTATTATTAAAATGTCGAGCCAAACGAAAAGACGCAAGCGCATATATATATATATATATATATATATATATATATATATATATATATATATATATATATATATATATATATATATATATATATATATATATATGATTCACTTTCACAAGGGGCCTCGGTGGACGAGTGGTCTACAGAGCTTGCATTTACACCTCACTAATATCTCACCTCTGCCCGCGTGGATTCGAGTCTCGGGCTCGGCGACGTGGTATGTAAGAAAGCTTGCCAGTAGCTTCCGGTGGGTCAATGGTACCTCCCTGGGATTTCCCTGGTTCATTCTCGACCAGGTATCCTGACCGCCATGTATAACGTAACATGCTCCGGCCCAACAACAATCAAAAACATTTTAAAAGAAAAATGTCGGTAACTTGCATTTTGAAAGAAGAACTATATCCGTCTCATTTTTCACCAACGCGTGTGCCAAATGATCCATTTTAATCAGAGTTTTATTCTGTTCAGGGGTGTCATAAAAAGAAAGACTTCCGCTTGGCCAAAGAATTTTTAAGTTTCTAAGTCATGAATCCAATTAAATTTCAATCAATATGCTCTTCTCTCGATATTATGTGCTTTGTAAATAGAATATTGTCTCAAGCACTGTATAAAAGTTAATGGAAATCGGCTGCAAGACTTAAAATACGTATTCCCAATATAAGCAGGCTGCAATTTTCTTGTGAAAAGTAATTACATACTAACTGATTTATTCACTGGCGTTTCCCTTTTGGCGTGATAATATATCAAAAAAGCTTCAATCTTGGAAATATTGCCAACCGGGGGGAAATATACAAAACGAAAAATCACCAAATTATGACATTCTCTGTTTCTTATATTCCCGGAGATTTGACTAATGAAGGTGTTTGATAGATCGTTGAAATGAAGCTTTCTCTTCATCAGAATGATGCATATTTAATCGACCGTGTCACTGTTAGTAGGACTATCACTGAGAAATCGAGAACAAAGTATAAACCTGCAACATATGTTCAATATTGTTACCCTTTGTGGTTTACATCCGGTCTACGTGTAAAATATCGAAGTCAGTTTCCTTTACGACATCGTATAGATTGATAACAATCGGATACATTAGGTAGAAATAATCTATAATTGATACACGATAAATGCCAAGTAATTTTGAATTACTGACGTCTGTCACAGTACCTGCTCACGCAGACAGTACATCTGAGGTATTCTATTAAACATATATGTTTTCTTTTTCCAAGTGTAAATACATCTTATTTATCTAATTATACTTAACATTTTGAACCACTGAGCATTGCCATTGTATATCGGGATTGTGTGATATAGTATAAAAACTATAAACTAATTTTACAGTAATAGAGTTAGAAAGGACACGTGCAGCTTTCATATGCAACTTATTATGGCAGGTTGTTACAGATTAAACATTATATTGCAGAAATGCAGCATTGACATTAGGCAAATCAAGGGAACAGAGATGCACTTTCAAGTATATAGATGTACTATATTGGTGCATTTTGTGCATATTTTGTGAGATTCATAAGACATTTGTCCATACAATTTTAATTGTTATAGTATCCTATGTATGTTTGGGTAATATGTAAGAGATTTATTTTACATATCTTAATTAATTTATAATGTGTTTCATTGTTATGTATATTGAATTTGCATTATGTGCTTGACCTTTGTCCGTAATTAAGGCTTGGAGTTTGGGTCTTCATGACAAATGACTTTAGTTTTAAAAAAACTTATTTATTGATATCTGAGTTCAAGATTTAGCCTTTGTTTACAAAATTTCAAATGTTCTGGAGGCACACTTGTGACCTTCATCATGGACATTTTATTGTGTCTTATGTGTTCATATTAATTTTTGTGAAACAAAATCGGCTAAAGCAAACTAGTTATCGACTACTTTTTTAGAGACAGTTTTGATCATGCCATAAGTTTATTCGACTGGAGTTAGAGACGTACGTATAGTGAAAAAAGTACATTTTACCAAATTCGCTGGAGTCAGCGCAAATTGTTTTATATTGACATAAATATGGGTGACACATGCACGAATATATTAAATATTGTATCAGTATTTCAATCATCCGTTAATAAGATAAAAGCTGTAGCCAATTCTAGACAAAAATATTTGCTGTGATGTGAGATTAAAGAAAAAGGTTAGAAAAGAGAATAAATAGGAAAACAAAGCAATATGGTGCATATATATATATATATATATATATATATATATATATATATATATATATATATATATATATATATAGATAGATAGATAGATAGATAGATAGATAGACATACAAACATACATACATACATGCAGTTTCAGATGGACAAGTTAACATGGAAAACAATCAGCTGAAATCAAACTTTTCTTTGGGCGTGTGTGACTGTATTTGAAAGAACGTAATTTTGTTGAATGACTAATTGTGACGAAACATTTTCTGCACTATACGTTATTTATTCTGGTTAGAAAAGATTTTTCATACGGATCATGTTTCCAATTCCTCTGTAAAACATGTCTTACGGTTTAATAAAAGTTGATATTCAGAATTAGCAAGGTGATCGTGGTATTGTAGGTATATCAAATTACGATTTTCTCATGAGGTATGATAGGTATTTACTTACGGTTTCAATAGTATACTAATGCTTCTTTAAAAAGGGTAATACAAACAGGAAATAATTTCCATATTCACTGTTTAATCTTCATTTACAAATTTAATTAAGCACAGTTTACAAATTCTTCAAATTATACTCTCTCTCTCTCTCTCTCTGTTTCTCTCTCTCTCTCTCTCTCTCTCTCTCTCTCTCTCTCTCTCTCCATTAGGACTAACAGATCTTTCAATATTTCAAGACTACGTTTAAAAAGTAATGTGGAAATTCCAACACAAATAATTAATAGTTCCCGACAGCAAAAGATATGCTTCAAGTAAAACATAATTAAAAAATTAGTTTAGATATCAATCGTACGAATTGTCGGTGATTTAACTGGCATGATCGATTTCAATTTAATATGTAATGTCACCCCTGCAGTACCTGCTACTCTCTACGACAAAAATGATGCAGTCCTTGATTAAGTACAATACTAAATATTTTAAATGTGCAATTTTTACTTTAATCAAACTTAAAAACATGAGAGACAACAATGGAAAAAATGAGGGAGATATGAATATTGTATTTCATTAATTTCAAAGTAGGATAGTACATTGTACAGTGATCATCTCCGAAGTCAAACAAATATTACACTATTATACATTTACTCTCAGTAAACAGCCCAAAGTTTGTTCTGACTGGTTTACGAATTTATCATTTGGCTGTCATTCTTCCTATCATGTTTAGAATGCATCCGTCATTTTGCCTGTCCAAATTTTGTCAGTAGTTTTGTTTTAGCATTCGTGTGGAAAGAATAGCATTTTATGGTCATATCAACATCTTCAAAATACTGTAATCATCAAAAACACGAGGGATGTAAACATTTAAGCTTTTGATCTACCCCGATCAAGCTACTTTCTATGTGAGCAACATATACACCGTCGGTGTTGAGTGGTTCTATATTACATTCTGCTTGATAAAGTTTAGTATAACAATTATAGCATTTTATCAGTTTTATTGTTTTCTTAGTAGCACTGTTTAAATTTGTGAGATTTTTTCTTTGAAAGATTATCTTAGGCACATACTGGGACAGTGAACATAGTGGATAATATTTAGTAGTACGAGAGACCAGTACGTTTACTCTATAACTGTCATTATTGTTATTAGTAATTTTGCGTTGGCATTTCTCTCCAGCGAATAAAATGTGTATGTTAGTATTTATTAAACTGTATCTTATTTAAAGTACTAATGGAGTTGGCCGTTGTGGATATTGAAAAAATCAAGCACATTCCACACACCACTTGATGCTAATTGAACCAAAACAATCACATCACATAGGCCACTTGATGGTACTTGAACCAAAACACTCACATCACATAGGCCACTTGATGGTACTTGAATCAAAGGAATCACATCACAAAGGCAAATTGATAGTAATTGAACCAAAACATTCACATCGCATAGGCCACTTGATCTTAATTGAAATAAAGGAATCACATAACATAGGCCGCTTGATGTTAATTGAACCAAAACACTCACATCACATAGACCACTTGATGGAAATTGAATCAAGGGAATCACATCACAAAGGCAACTTGATCTTGATGGTAACTGAACCAAGACAATCGCATCACAAAGGCAACACGATGGTCATTGAACTCAAACAATTACATAGCATAGGCCACTTGATGGTAATTACCGGCATCCATATACGTGTGCTCTAATTGTTAATGTGCCAAAATCAGCACAATTATGGCCACTTTGCTTGCGTGAGGCATGTCTCTTTCATCATTGATGTAAGTCAAGTGAGAAATAATGAATCGGAAAATCAACCAATCATATTGATCCAGCTCATAACGAAAACACTCATTTGCATAAAGACTTATGTTTTAAACTTCATATTACCGCCATTTATTTCTCCCTTGCGCCTTGATCAATATGACAATCACTCTCAAAGAAAAAACTTACTCAAATATTGATAAAAATAAAAATAAAAGCAAATTATACAAGCATCAGACTTTTGCATGTTTTTATGGTGATCTTTTACAGCACGAGTTAGATGTGTTTGATCTGTGGATAAAACTGTAACAGTGATTTTGTTTTCCGGAACTTAAATGAAATTATATTTTAGAGTACGGAAGGCTCTTTATCAAAACGATGCAATATACAATAAGATTATTGCTTTCTAGTTTCACAACACGAAAATGAAGCGTGTATCCCATTTTCAAAGTACCTAGGAATATGATGCCAGAGAGTTCATTATTGTAAGAATACCCGTGCCAATAAAAGCGCTCAGCATAAAGTCACGTATTGTTGTTTACTGCAACGTTTTGTCTGAAGGAGTTTTATACATTAAAAAAATAGGCGAGATCCAAAAAAGTGTCCGTATTTTCCGTAGTATGTATGTGTCCAAAGTTTATTTTAGGCAGGTTATGATGTTTCATTTAGTTTTATTTTAATAGTTTTTTTGTTTGTTTTGGCAAGTCTTCTATTAGAAACACGTGCGTTCTAATTGTTAAAAGTCTTTCATTAGACCAGTGGTTCCCAATCTTTTTTTGGTCTCACGACCCCGTTTCTACATTTTGATTAGTTTTGCCACCCTCACAAAAAAAAAAAAAAAAATCCTGGTGACCTTCCGCGATCCTCCAGAACGTCTTTGCGACCTGAGTGTTGGGAACTTTGATTTAGACGCACATGCGTTATAATGCGGTTTGAGACATACGATTAAATCTCGTTACACAAACGGCTCATGTAATACTTGGTACAATGTAGTGCGTCTTATACACAGGGATGACGTCAGAGCACATTCCACTCATGTCTCTGTAATTATTACCAAATTTTCATGCTGGATTCTGATTCTCATGAGTTGTACGATCTAAATCCTTTCTACCTGTAATATAATCTCTACACATGATCGTCAAAATAATTACTTCAATCTGACAATTGCTTAGCAACTTTAACTCAGTTTGTGTGCTATTCTATTTTGTTTTTCCATTCAAGTGTTGAAAGTTCCCTCTAAAACGTTGAGGAGGAAAGAACTTTGAGCACAGAATAGGACACTTTGAATGAGAATAGGAGTTACTCTAAAATGTCCAAATTTTAGTACCCAACATGAGCACATTAGAGAATGCATTAGCAAACATTGATCAGTATTTAATTTAGGAAAGCAAAGAAACGAAGAAAACAGGTACATGTCCACAATTTTACCCATAATAGGATGGGGGAAGTCCTTCTGGAGTTAACTAAACGGGACTTGTATTTATTAATCCTTGACTAGATGGTGATCAATTCCAAGTCGGTTTTCTTATTTTGGCAAAACAACCACAGAAGACAGAGCTACTACTCTAATATATGGGCCTATGTAGGGTACCTTTTACTATAATTCTGTTCATGGGGTTTTCAAGATAAATTAGGTCACAAACAAATTGTAGATGACTCTTTACAGTCGGTTCAGTATTGTCATTAGAAAACACGTTCTTTCCCCCCCCCCCCATTCATTTAGTGTTATATATAAAGCGGCTTATTTTCTTAGACATTATTGCCAATGTTTGGTACATGCTTGGCAATCGGATCAATTAAGAAGGGCCATTAAGAGAATCACAAAATCGATTATATGGAAGAACAATACCGACCATGGTAATATAACGTACTGGATCATGCATGTGGCAGATGTGAGAAAACCGAATTCATCGACATAAAGCAAGAGGGAATTTAAATCACTGGATATGAACAGCCGGAGTTCCCAATTGAAAATATATAAGGTTATTTCTAGTAATAAAATTTCTTCCATTATATCTCTCAAACAAATATAGTCGGTGTCAAGACTATTCAAACGATATCTTTTGATCAAAGACACTAAGGCAACGTACTATAAATAATACTATCCTTGATTATTATTAGTTTGTATTAGCTGTCTGCCGTAAATATCGTGCATGTGAAATGTATGGTAGTTATTAGATGGCAACACAAGCCTCGCCAAAAATTACTGGTTCGGCAAAAAATGAATCCAGTTAGCTCTTATTTGTTATGAACAACGCCATTAAACGTACACATTATCTCAGTCAGAGAAAGGAGCTGGCTTACGATAGTGACATAGCAAATACATTAAGGGACATGTATGTACAAGCAAATACATTAGGGACATGTCTGTACAAGCAAATACATTAAGGACATGTCTGTACAAGCAAATACATTAGGACATGTCTGTACAAGCAAATACATTAGGGACATATCTGTACAAGCAAATACATTAGGGACATGTCTGTACAAGCAAATACATTAGGGACATGTCTGTACAAGCAAATACATTAAGGACATGTCTGTACAAGCAAATACATTAGGCACATGTCTGTACAAGCAAATACATTAAGGACATGTCTGTACAAGCAAATACATTAGGGACATGTCTGTACAAGAAAAACTAAAAGTGTTGCTGTTGAACTTGATAACTGATTTCATTCATATAAAACTCAGTACACAATTTGTTGAAAATAAAAACCTGATTAAGAGAAATATTATCATGGAAGATAGATAGCTAGGTTCATCATTCAAAGGCAAAAACTCCGCTAAATGATGTCGCGGTAACCTCTAATACAATATTTGTTTTGAACTTAATGATAATTAAATAAGATATTGTGTGGAAAAGCAAGGCGGGTGGGTCAAAAAGTCAGAAGCTAAATTTCTACTAAAGCATCATTCAAACATATGTATATCAATTCAAACAAGGTGTCGTCAGTATAAAGTTACATACCAAATTTAATTCATATCCAGTTAGAATTATGGGGTTATTTAGAAAATATTACAGTGGGCAAGTCTGACATTCAGGTTCCATAAGTCTGCTGAAACATACTGATTTATAATATTTCACTTCGCAGCATCGAAAATCAAACCTAGCTGAGATCTCGTCAATATTAAGTCGTCTGCTAAATGTGTTTAACATTGAGCAGCAGTACAAAAGTGATTGTTCAGAAAACAAAACAGGAGAGTCTGAGAATCAGGGGCAGTAAATCTGCTATATTATGTCAATTCAATTCCACCAAATTTAAATCCATATCAAGCTGCAGACCGAATCAAGGTAAAATCCAATAATAACCAATTGGTTATTGGGCATAAATTAACTTGAATATGCTCTACAAAGAATGACTATAACTTGGCTCAATAATAACTTGAGTCAAACTTTACCAAGGTCAGATCAATACCAAGCTGTCGAATTCGTATCATAAATATGAAAAAATTATTGTGCAAACATTAAATTGTATGGATAAATATGAAAATAAGGGGCCATAACTTCTTATTTTGCAAAATATTTTTCACATTTTTTAATTATGCAACTGTCTGCGACTTTCGCTGGATCCCGTATTCGCTCCTTCCTTCTATTTTTCGCCTGAACATATGAAAAATCCACTGCAAGCGGCTATTATTATTCATTAGACATTGTAGGCAATTTGTCAGAGTACCTCTGGATATTGCCTAAAGGTCTGGAATAGTGCAACCCCAGGATCAACCCATGTGGATTCTACTGACTAGTGGATTTACTAAAATAAAGAGTAAGTGCTCATAAAGTCAATAAATTGCAGCGGATGTGACAAATTTATCAACGGTTTAATTAGTAACATGGGAGATTTCCTGCTGGATCTTCAACTAATCTGCCTGTCTTTTTCATCTGACTTATAAAATCAATATCGAATGTAGTTAGAAGTCCAAATCAAGTTTGTATAGTAACAGCAATGTACGTAAAAGTTGGGTTATCGCAACTTATACTGTTCTTCCTTCAACGCAAGTTTTAGACTTTTGCTTTTATGTTGTAATAAATTGTTGAGCATGCGCATTTGTTTAGAGCTCTCCGTTTTAAGGATTTCTTAGATTTTTGTGATTACTTGTTTAATTATGGAAAGTCTGTGCTGTCGGACCTCAGACCAAAATAATTAGCCAATAACTAGGGCAAACGTCACAGAGTGAAGTGTTAATGAGTTTCCATGACGCCATGGTTTATTTTTGGTGAATTCCTGTCAAAGCCGCACGATTATCCCTTTCGTTCAGTTGTCCCTATTAAAATCTACTTGTGATCGTGTGACTCCAGATGTAGTATTTACGATTAAGAGTGGTAAAATATACAATAGAATAAACGAAAAGGGGCTGTTCCGTCGTCGCAGGCGCCGTTTATTGTTGCTAGGGTGGGAAATATGGTGTACAGTTACAGGTGAAATGTGATCTAAAATTATGATTTGACGGGCCAAAGGTGGCGTAATAAAAGTAGTCCCCTGTATCAGGTGGTTGAGTTTCATGGCGTGACATACTGCCGGCACGTTACGTAAAGTTACTGAGGAGATACCATGCAATTGTGCGGCTGACAGAAAATTGGGAAGTTGTGAGATGTATGGCCATTTATTAATTAGAATAAAATTATTGATAGATTTGTACACGTTAGACTTTCCAGTTTACAACAGTAGTTGTATAGAGGTCTTTGGAATCGAAGGGAAACTTATGACTTCTAGCGGGATCCGCGCCTGGGTTAGACATCGCTCGGTCAAGAAGCCACTTTGGTTATTGCAATGTTATTGACAAGGCATCTTCCAGATAATCTATGGGTATTTAAACTGCTGTTGTAGTTGCCCTTGTTTACTCGAACATACGTTCTTGTTTACTCGAAAATACGCCCTTGATTACTAGAACATACGCCCTTGTTTACTCAAACATACGCCCTTGTTTACTCGAACATACTCCCTTGATTACTAGAACATACGCTGACATTTCGAGTAACAAGCACGGTTACAAACTGTTATCGAATGTTTGTGAAAACAAGAACGTTTTATAATCCACATATTCCTTGTTACTAGATGGTACTTTGTGTTCTTCGTAAATATTATTAAATGAAACTTCCCAATGTATGTATGTTCTTTTTGGATTTTTAACGTACTTTTAACAAACTGAATCATATTACTACGATGTCTGCAGTGTGACAGTTTATGGCGATGTCTAGCACTATGGCATCATGCCGCAGACAGTCACATTATCCTGACATGCCGACCAGTCCTAACACTAACCTATTATTGCTGAGCGTCAAGCAATGCATCTTCTAGTACCATTTCATACGTTTTTGGTATGACTCGGGTGGGGTTTGAACCAGCGACCTTCCGCATCCGAGGTGGACGCTCTCAACACTTAGGCCACCAGAGTGGTCAGACTTGCTAATAATTACTTTATAAAGTGTCAATACTGTTGCATTGAAGCTTGTAAAAATAGATGCGCGTGTTATCTGGGTCGTAACGTGGTCTACGGGAACAAGCAGAATTAGAATGTAGGTCGCTGTAACACAGCGACACATATTGTGATACGTAGGATTGACCGAATAAAAAACAACTGTTATGTGATCAATTTCATCCGAACATCGAAATAGATCTTGCAAGAGAAAATAGAGAAACAGAAGAAAAGCAAAATGTAGTTCATGGGTAGTGTTGTATCAACTGAATAATCAATGTTCAAGGGAGTAGGAACAAATCTCAGCCTTTCCCTGGTGACCTTAGTTTCCATCTGGAAGACGGTCTATGTCATAATACGTATGGTATTGTGTGTCTGTTTGTCTTTCTATGTAACCATGTTCGAAAATGGCAGGGTGCAGCTATATAATAGCAACAATATAATCAACCAGGTTAGAGAAATGATAATTCGTTCCAAGAAGAAATCGAACCGAGCCACGAGTAACTCTCACGGTACCAACTCCATAACCCACTCAGCCATCCGCTCATCTCCACACAAAAAGCTGACAACAAAATCGATGGCAAAACTGGGGGGGGGGGACCAGACAGATGTCCCCTTCCCAAATCCAAACAAAAAATAAAAGGTGCTTTATGTACATTTGTTTCCCCCAAAGGTGTGTATGTTTGTGTTCTTTTATAAAACGAATTTCGATCAAAAACTATTTAAAACAATTTTTTTATTTTTCCCTAGTGTTATCTAAAGAGTAGTTAGTCCGATCTAGGTTTAATTCCTAGTCGGAGTCTCCTACCCTTGTTTTTCACAAGTGACCTTTGCCAGAGGTCCCCTACGTCCTGTGTATGCTATATGTGTCATGCTATATTGTTTGTGTGCTATAGATTTGTGTGTTAGGACGGCAAGTATATCAAATTTCCCCATGAGTTTCCTGCATCTTGGTTTATTTTTGAAAATGTACATTTCATTTAGAATTCCAGATTTGAATGGAACGGTTGCATTTCTACATTTTGAAGGAAAAATATAAATCTTAGTGTATTAAACGTGTGTTTATGCTGATACGTTTCCCGTATTTATTTTTGTGATGGACAGTCACGCACTGAATTAGGATCAGCATTTTCTTTATTTCACCCATGCCTCTCCTAAACGTGGCACGAGCATATCCATCAATTTATTTGGACAAAAATTGTCTATTCATAATAGTAATATATATCTATATCTATCTATCTATCTATCTATCTATCTATCTATCTATATATATATATATATATATATATATATATATATATATATATATATATATATATATATATATATATATATGAAGCGAGAAGGATAAAGTATATAGGGATCTAAGAACGTACATTAAGTGTTTCCTCCGTGTTGTTGGTCTGTTCGTCCTACGCGAGGGTTTTTCCAAGACTCTTTCATAGGCCTGTCCACTTCGGGTAGCGCCATGTGACATAGCCCTATGACGTTTACGCCTCGTACTTCTCCCACGCGTAGGTTCCCTGTCTCTTTGTATTACAGAAGGCTCTATTCTGTTTAGTAATAATAGTAATATAATTTTGTTGGGAGTGCGGGATGAAGTGAGGGCTCCCGCCCGCGCACTGGCGGTGACATACCCTAATGGGTAGCAAACCGAAACCCCCCATCCCCTCACCCAATTTATGAGTCTATCCCTGTTCTTGATCTAAGATTTTGTTAATTAGTTTAATAATAATAGTAATGCTAAATAAATACTAAATTTTGTAATACGAATAATTATTAGTTCTAATTATTTGGGAGTGAGAGATGAAGTGAGGGCTCACGCCCGCGCACTGGCGGTGACATACCCCTAATGGGTAGCAAACCGAAGCCCCCCATCCCCTCCCCCAATTTATGAGTCAATTCCTAATTGGGTTCTTTCCAGATTATCTTTGTTTTCGAGGCACCGAAGAAACTAGATAAATTTCCAAGAGGATACAATTATAAGGAGGAATTAATTTTCACGGAATATGTTTGTCATTTATTAATCAAATAATTAATTAAATAATTAGTAATAATTTACCTGATGTGTGAGATGAAGGCGGGGCTCCAACCCGCGCACTGGCGTGTGACTGTTTCTAATGGGCAGCAAACCGGAACCTCTCCCCCATCTCCTCCCACCACGATTGATGGCTCATGTTCAGGCTATTTTTTATTGTGATCACCTGACCACTGGTCATCATTTTTCTAGTTATATAACCCGTTATCATTATTATTAGTTTCTTATCGAAATTGCATCCAAATAAAGAATATTATTCCTTCGGTACCTCTCTTTTTTGTGCTGATTTCCATTAGAAGTCTTATCCTATCTTGCTTCCTTTTGTCGCAATGTGTGATTGCGTAGTATTTAGTAAAATTTGCCTTTTTGAACTTTCGACATTTAATAGCATTTATTATCATCCTTCTCATAAGGGCTACTTCCCATTTCAAACACACATTATGTAAATATTTGAATATTAAACTTTGTATTTTGACGGAACCGATGTTGACCCAGTGCTTCCATGCCTTGTCCCAATTAACTCCAAATTTTTTCTCCTCATCTTTGTTTCTTAAATTTTTAGTAACTTCCTCCTTTAACCAATCATATGTTTTATTTTCTCCAATTTCCCATAAATCTTTCTTATCTCTAAATTTTACTAGCATCTCTTTTATATATCGGAAATGTTTTGGTACCTCAAGCTTTTTTTTACTAACTTGTTGTTTTTGTACATATCCTGTCTATTCCGAATAGTGAAACCATACCAATATATATAGAGTGCCTCCCAAGGAGTTTGAGGCTCTGAGTTTAGCCTTTTAAACCTATTAAAAATGTTGGTGCATTTAATGAGCAGGGGGCTTGGTAAGGCAAGCCCTCCTCTCACTTTGGGAGCCCCGAGTGGCCGAGTGGTCTAAAGCGCTCACCGTTCCGGATCATTGCCATCTCACCTCTGTCTGCGTGGGTTCGAGTCCAAGGCTCGGCTAGCGTGGGTACGTGGGAAAGCCTGCCAGTAGCTTCTCGTGGGTCGGTGGTTCTTCCCTGAGTTTTCCAGGGTTCTTCCTCCACCATTTATACTGGCCGCCATGTATAGCCTATCTTGTGCTGAAAAATGGCGTTAAACCTAACAACAACAACAACAACAACTCTCACTTTTGCCCTATATGAAGTGGCTTTCTTAACATAGTGTGTTTTATAATTCCAAATGTAATCTATTATCTCATTATCAGTTGTATCTAAGAGTTTCTTCCCAATATATATTGATTTTAATGTATAATTTATATTGGGATACGTGTAAGTTTTGCCACTTGTGCCCACTCCGTAATGCATAATGGCGTGAGTGCCCAGATTTTGATATTCTCTTTTATTTTAACTTCCATATTTTTGTAGTTTTCCTGCTCTTCTCCTTTTCCCAAAAAAGAACAACCCCTAAACCCCTAGAGCTTTGACCCTTCTTTCACCAAGTGGGGTAATCCAGTGTGATTTCCCCATCAGTTTCCTATTTTAAGTATTTCCGTTGTATCATGGTTAATTTTGGACCCTGATGCTTTTCCAAAGGATTCAAATTCCTTTTCTCGGTGTTTGAAGGAACTTTTAATCTCTAATAAAGTTTGTGCAATCGTCTGCATGTTGGAGCATTTTGAATTCTTCTTTTAAATTTGGGATTTTTATTTCAGCAATTTCCTTATTGTTTCTTATTTTGATACTTAAGATTTCAATTGCTATTACATATAACAGCATAAATAGTGGGCATCCATATCGTAACGATCTGTGTGTGTCAAATTTATCTGTAACAGCACCGTTAGCCTGTACACGTGCAGTTATTTTATTGTACAGGATTTTGGTCCATTTTTGGAAATTAGTTCCAGAACCGAATTTTTCCAGAACTTTCTGGTTGTAGTCGTGTTCTAATCTATCGATGGCTTTTTCTTGGTCAAAAAGTACCATAGCACCTTTCTGTCCTGTTTCATGCTAAAAGTCAGTTACTGTCCTTATATTTAAGATGTTATTTTTGAATGTTCCTCCCCCCTTATTGTTTGATTTACATTTATCATGCTATTTATAAAAAAAATTTTTAATCCTATTTGCTAAAATCCTACTTAAAATTTTATAATCCATATTAAGGAGGGAGATGGGCCTCCAGTTTTTTCAATCTTCCCTATACTCCTTCCCTTTGTAGAATATTGTTATATATGCTATTAAATTTTCCTGCTCTTGTTTCCCTCCGCTGTTTTTAATCCTTTACACTTTTGTTTAGCGTCTCTTTGTGAAATTTTTTAATTTCCTCTGCAATTTTTTTTTTTAATTGTAATTATATTTCTTCCTTTTGCATCTTTTGTAATTTTTTCCTTCTACTGAAGTATTTGACAGCTTTTTCCTTAATTTCATTTTTTAAAACATCCCATTCTTGAATTATATTCTTGTCACAAGTTTTTGAAACCGTTTAACGCATTGTCTATTAATCAAAAAAATTCTTCTTCCTCTAGGATTTATTGTTTAATTTCCATACCCCCTGCCCCATTTCTTTTTATTCTTTAGACTGACTTCGAAATTAATAAATTTATGATCTGAAATTTTAAGACCTTGTATTTCTGCGTTTTTATATATTTTATCTTCAAATTTTGTAACATAAAATTTATGTAACCTACATGCTTTCCCATTTTTGTACTCATAAGTGAATTCTTTCCTTATCAATTTAGTTATATATATATATATATATATATATATATATATATATATATATATATATATATATATATATATATATATATATATATATATATATATATATATATATTAATTTGTGTTTCTTTAATAAATTTTCTATTACCCGTTTTCACTAATGTCACTTGTCGTTAATTCTCCGATTATATATATATATATTGTCACCCACCCAGTTAAAGTCACACACGTCACATTATTAGTGTGTCCATTCTAAAATCGTTTAAATATTTATATAAATTTTGAGCAAGTTCCTGTCTTTGATATTTAGTTGCTGAGAAATATACATTAATGATATGTATTTTCTCTAACATAATATGAATCATTCTTCCAATAAAATCATCTCCTTCTACTCTTTCGCAATTGATTCCCCTTCTATTGTCATGATAGTCGCAACCTCACCCTTTATTATTATTTAAAATAAATATAGCATCCATTTTTTCCTTATTCTACTATGGATATTAAATCCTTTGAAAAATTATTATGTGCTTCTTGGATTAAACAACATCGTAATCAGTTAGTTCTATTAGTTTCAGTATGTTCTCCCTACCTAATCCATTTGTATTGATTGAAGCTATTCGGAAGTTTGTTCCTTCCATTTTCAGATGGCCGCATTCTTACTTATCATTATCAAGGTTTTATTTTTAAAATTAATAATAATGATAATAATAAGAATAAGAATAATAATAATAATACAGTTTTTTTTAAACTAGTGATTTATTTTAATGAATTATGTTGCAGGGGGCACCAGCCCCCCATCAGTTCTGTTTTCAGATCCATCCGAGGATTCAGTTTCAGCAAATTCTGTTCTGTCGTGTGTCTTCGTTATTCCAGTTTCTTGTTCTGTGTCTATTTATGTGTCCGTTTCCGTTAGATCAATCATGTTGTTTACGTCATCTTCATTGTCGTCATCAATTCTGTCTTGCTCAGGGTCATGGTCATCTTCATTTTCATTTACATTTTTCTTGCCATCTTCTTTGTTACTGTCCTTTGGGTCTGTATTATACTTTTCTCTCTTTTTTGTGTGGGGCTTCAGCCTTCTTGTCTTTGACTATTTGATTCTTCTCAGTCGGCGTGACGTCCGATAGTAAAACGAGCTGGGCAATAGCCCATTGACATGGAGGGAAGTGGTGGAAGCAGAAAGCATAAATGACTAATCAAGTGTCAAGTAGTGAGGTGCGGAACCCAGTACGCCAAGCATGAAACTCGTAGCAAACGTAAAACGTAAGGAACCAAGTGGTAAACACGGGCCACTGATACGGAATCAACTGGTAATCATAAAATCCAGTGATACGGAACCAACTGGTAAACATAATGTGCGATGGCTGGGTAAAACACGTGATCAAAAACTTTAAATATATTGTCCCTTGACAGCGCGTTGCACGACCGATCTGGCGGGAAATTGTACACCTAATCACACTTCCCATAAATGTCCTTACGCGAGCGAAAATCGTTACACACACACACACACACACACACACACACACACACACACACACACATATATATATATATATATATATATATATATATATATATATATATATATATATATATATATATATATATATATATATATATATATATATATACGTTGTGTGTGTCAGTGTGTATGTGTCTGTGTGTCAGTATGTGTCTGTGTGTCTGTGTGTGTGTTCTAACCCTCTGAGATTTCTGATGAGGATTTTAAGCTAGAAAGTATTCAGAGAGCAAGTGTTGGCATCTACCAGGCAATTTTATTTAACAATCAAAGACAGTTGTATGATTCTCGACACTAACATCGGAATTATCTGTAGAAGAATATTACTGTTTTATCTACTTAGTTTCCATGACAGTAACTTATTTTGTTAGCTCTTCCATTTGATCCCAATGCTATAATGTTCATTATGTTCTTCGATTCGCTTTTTGTGATAACTGTCATTTGACTATATCTTTATACAAAAGCAACACTTTTAATGTTAGTGATACATTTTTTCTTTCGACACACTTGTTGGCTGATAATACTAAAAAAAAATCTAAAATCTTAATGCAGATAATGCATCCCTGGCCATCCAACATAAAGGACTTATTTTGCTTGGAAAGTAAGTAAATTATCAATGATTTGTATCTTAGTAACCGAGAAAAAATGAGAAGTATTCGCGTTAAAGATTCCCTCACCAGCACCAGCAAAAAACATGTCCTAATTAGCTCTGGTACACTGAATTAATCTATACTCGTAATAGCAACATAACAGTTTTCTACGTGGGAACTAGACATGTGTTATCGACTTCCCTGTTTTGATATTTGAGACAGCTAATTCATGTTCATACGTACAAAGAAACGAAGTGCAGTTTACTTTTGTTAAACATTGTGACACGGGCTGTCTCTAATTACGAGCTTGGATTAGCGTGCAAATGCATGGTTTTCTTTGATGTAGATTGATTATGATAACAAAACAACAAAATGTGTACACCAGCAACATTTATTAGCATATGCTGTCTGACGATTAGTAAAAACATCGTTATTGCTCAGCGGCAGAGAAGAGCAATAAATCGCTGCAGTAACTACTTTTTTTACGCAGGAGTTGCAAATTCGGGAAACCGGTGAGAATAAAGAATGGTGCTCTTCAAGTATGAAGACGAGAGTTCTTCAAACGAATGGACTCACGCCTTGTGAGCACATAAACACCACCATAGTTGCGGATGAATGAGTTTGCTGATGGAAAATCATCTCTTTGTGGTTAATGGGGTCGACAGTTGTCCTCATTAGCCAGTTGTCTCCAGAATTAGATTACACCACAGAAAAATACCGCTCCAAATCGTTCGGATGAATTCTTGTCCCTCTAATCTCAGCTCAATGTAATGTTGTAATACCAAAAACTGCTTTCAATTTGTAATATTGCTTGTAAACGAAAGTGATTTTTGTTACCAATATTTGGAGTACTGCCGATTTTTGCGGTCATCATTATTACTATTTTGTTTTTGAACTTTTATTTCCTTTCCTTCCCTTTCTTAATTACACTCCCTCAGTTTTAATTATTTTTACAACTAATTTTAATCATAACCAGTAAAATATTCGTGCATTTTATAAATACATTTAGAATATATTTAATATCATGAATACGTTTCATTGAAATAACAAGGTCAAATAGAGTGTTTTAGATCATATGTTTATTGAAGTTTTCATATCAGTATTGTGGTGTTACAGTAGCAGATTTCAATATTTCATTGTTATTTATTAATGATATAACACATTCAATTTGAAAATGCTGATTCTAAATGCTATTTATGGCATAAATAATTCACTACCTTAATCTTGATGCATATGTTTAAAAATGCTAATTAATTAATTAAATTTTATTTATTTATGTATTTATTTATTATTTAAATAATTAATGTATTTATTAGTAGTAGTAGTAGTATTGTAGTAGTAGTAGTAGTAGTAGTAACAGTATTACTATTACTACTACTACTACCAGAAAGAGTGGGGCACGAAGAGCTCTCTATTCTTCATCTAGGCACTCAGCGATGGTAAAACAGCCTTCTTAAAATATGACAGACTAGTGAAACACAGCACTCGTGTGTTTCATGATACACTGTATGATATCCTACGTATAAACGATAAATAGGGTCTGGCCGAGGCCATTTTTGGCATGTGGTACACGATGGAATTTGTGAAATTAAGGTCTGCGTCTGGAATATTTCAGGTTTAACAAGAAAGCTATCTAGTAAAAAGACTAATAGAGACTGTAGTGATATCATCAACTGTATGCGTGATTTTGATGTTTATTCACTGGTCGAGACTTGGGTACATGACAAAAATTGTCTCTCATAAGCAAAGGAGATAATGATCTTAATGTAAAACGTTATTCTGGAGGGTGATGCTGTTTCTACATGTAAGGCATATCTACGAACTTGAGAGTATATACAAAGATTGTCTGGTTGACATTCTCGCCTTGTGTATAGCACTTCAGAAAGACTTAAATGTTGATGTAGTATATATGTACATGAACGTCTGGTTGACATTCTCCCCTTGTGGTCAACACTTCAAGAAGACCTAAATGTTGATGTAGTATATATGTTACATGAACACCCATGTCTGGTTGACATTCACCCCTTGTGTACAGCACTTCAGAAAGACCTAAATGTTGATGTAGTATATATGTTACATGAACACCCATGTCTGGTTGACAATTTGCCTTTGTGTACAGCACTTCAGAAAGACCTAAATGTTGATGTAGTATATATGCTACATGAACACCCATGTCTGGTTGACATTCACCCTTTGTGTACAACACTTCAGAAAGACCTAAATGTTGATGTAGTATTACATGAACACACATGTCTGGTTGACATTCTTCCCATGTGTACAACACTTCAGAAAGACCTAAATGTTGATGTAGTATATATGTTACATGAACACCCATGTCTGGTTGACATTCTCCCCTTGTGTACAGCACTTCAGAAAGACCTAAATGTTGATGTAGTATATATGTTACATGAACACCCATGTCTGGTTGACATTCACCCTTTGTGTACAACACTTCAGAAAGACCTAAATGTTGATGTAGTATATATGTACATGAACGTCTGGTTGACAATTTCCCCTTGTGGTCAACGCTTCAGAAAGACCTAAATGTTGATGTAGTATATATGTTACATGAACACCCATGTCTGGTTGACATTCACCCCTTGTGTACAACACTTCAGAAAGACCTAAATGTTGATGTAGTATATATGTACATGAACGTCTGGTTGACAATTTCCCCTTGTGGTCAACACTTCAGGAAGACCTAAATGTTGATGTAGTATATATGTTACATGAACACCCATGTCTGGTTGACATTCACCCCTTGTGGTCAACACTTCAGAAAGACCTAAATGTTGATGTAGTATATATGTTACATGAACACCCATGTCTGGTTGACATTCACCCCTTGTGTACAGCACTTCAGAAAGACCTAAATGTTGATGTAGTATATATGCTACATGAACACCCATGTCTAGTTGACATTCTCCCCTTGTGTACAGCACTTCAGAAAGACCTAAATGTTGATGTAGTATATATGTCACATGAACACCCATGTCTGGTTGACATTCACCCCTTGTGTACAGCACTTCAGAAAGACCTAAATGTTGATGTAGTATATATGCTACATGAACACCCATGTCTGGTTGACATTCTCCCCTTGTGTACAGCACTTCAGAAAGACCTAAATGTTGATGTAGTATATATGCTACATGAACACCCATGTCTGGTTGACATTCACCCCTTGTGTACAGCACTTCAGAAAGACCTAAATGTTTATGTAGTATATATGCTACATGAACACCCATGTCTGGTTGACATTCTCCCCATGTGTACAGCAGTTCAGAAAGACCTAAATGTTGATGTAGTATATATGCTACATGAACACCCATGTCTGGTTGATATTCACCCCTTGTGTACAGCACTTCAGAAAGACCTAAATGTTTATGTAGTATATATGCTACATGAACACCCATGTCTGGTTGACATTCACCCCTTGTGTACAGCACTTCAGAAAGACCTAAATGTTTATGTAGTATATATGCTACATGAACACCCATGTCTGGTTGACATTCTCCCCATGTGTACAGCACTTCAGAAAGACCTAAATGTTGATGTAGTATATATGTTACATGAACACCCATGTCTGGTTGACATTCTCCCCATGTGTACAGCACTTCAGAAAGACCTAAATGTTGATGTAGTATATATGCTACATGAACACCCATGTCTGGTTGACATTCTCCCCTTGTGTACGGCACTTCCGAAAGACCTAAATGTTGATGTAGTATATATGTTACATGAACACCCATCAATACATGCAGAAGAAAACTTGTTTACCATTACTGAAAACGAATCGGATCATTATAGTCATGTATCCAAAAGCACACCTTTATTATCGGTGGAAACATCAGTGTATACACTTCCACATAACCTGATTGTATTACACATGATGGTAATACCATCAGTGTATATACCTCCATAGAACCTGATTTTATTACACATGCTGGTAATAATATCAGTTTCTATACCTCCACAGAACCTAAGTTTATTACACATGATAGTAATAACATCAGTGTCTATACCTCAGCAAGACATGAATTTATTACACATGATCGCAATAACATCAGTGTCTATACCTCCACGGAACCTGATTTTATTACACATGATAGTAATAACATCAGTGTATATACCTCCACGGAACCTGATTTTATTACACATGATAAGAATAATATCAGTGACAAGAATACAGCCTATGTTGAGGACGTAAAGAATCAAGAGCTAATTTCAGTAATGAGTATTCCAAACTCAAGACTGTTACATGACTGAAATTCCATCAATAAAACAATTTCGCAAAAGATTTTCTCCTAAAAAATAATAATTTACATTATCAAGCAATCCTGGTCAGCCAAATCCATATATACTCTATTTTATCTTCACCCATTTCCAGGCTGGTTCCCATTTTTCCATATCATTAGTACCGTGTGTCCTATATCCACCCTTGCTTTTATTGAGAGCCCTAGGAATAGTAGTTCAATGCATAAGTAAGCAATATACATAGTTCTGCTTGCCAAAGATTACATTAGTGAATATTAAATTATATTGCAAGTTCATGTTCACCTATATAGCAATTGTGAATTGCAGGCAACATTTAAATATCTGAGCTTTCTTTAAGAAAATCTAAACAAATATTAATTTAAGATGCCTAACAGGAGTTATCTTTTTTACTATCAGCCACAAGTCATCATATCTGAATCATAATGTCTCAAAACACAACTTGGAAATATCATATTGCTTACAGTAATTACCCTATAAATGGTAAATTGTATAAACTCTATATATGCTATTGGATAGATATAATCCAATGTGCAAAACACTCCACCTAACATAGTCAAGTCTACCCATTCTACACACCGTTCTCCACCCCACCCCCTTCTTGGTAACAGTTGATATATCTGAATATTTTACAGCAATACAGTGACTACACACACACACACACAGATATATATATATATATATATATATATATATATATATATATATATATATATATATATATATATATATATATATATATATATGAATCATCTAAAACTTTAATAGACTATTGAATATATTTATTATCATCTTTTCGGGTTCTAAATATACGCTAATTTTGATAATAATAAAACTTAAAATTCCAAAATAGCATTCTTCAGAGCGATGCTAGTAGCATGCATTAATTTTAGAGTGAATGCTACCGTGTTAATACTTACGTCTTTTAATTATTGCATAAACGTATATGTATACATTTTCATTTACATATTCTGGCTCCTTAAGAGGATTGTATTGTAAGTTTCTGAATCGTTACGAGACTGAAATCAACAAACTACTCTATATTCGAGAATAATTTTTATTTACACTCTTTGCCTTTCAGAGTCTGCTGATTCCCTGATCTGCTGGCAGTGTATTTCAGACGACTGTGCTAACGACCCATCTGACAACTACAAGGCCAGCAAAAAAATATGTAGTATCGGGCAGTCTTGTCAGGTGAATACCGGGAGAATATTCGATACTTGTATAACAAATTGATAATTATACTACGCATCATTTTCAACACTGACGGTTGCCGATACTAAGGAATATTGTCAAAAGTGGCGATTGCCAATACTAAGGAATATTGTCAAAATTAGCGGTTGCCAATACTAAGCAGTATTGTCGACAGTGGCGGTTGCCAGTACAATACTTGCTACATTAAGCAAAATCTCTATCAAGAAATCAATTTATTACTTTGCGAACTGACTGTACCCATCATTTTTATTTGCACAATCTCTTTTACAATAAACTGTCTACGTTACTTAATAACCCTTAAAGGGAGCTTTTACATAACTTTTTAAAACAAAACTAAAAGGGTCTTACCGTCAGCATTTGTTTGACCCAGATAATTGGAGATTTTTCTAAATGTTTTATAATACTTATGATTCCGTTCGTTTCACATGAGAAGGTTTGAACCTTCTAAACCTAATTTTTCAGTGGATATTTCTAGTTTAAAAGACTTAAACAATATAACGGGTCGACAAATGCATATTTGGGATATACTTGAACATTATGAGTTGTCATTAACGGTCGGTTCTGTCGAGAACCAATGTGGTACCAATATATGTATCGTGTGTTTCTATCTAAAACAGAGCCAGAAACCCTTTTGTTTCTTAATTTAGGCCTTGAATAAAGTTAGTGTACAATCTGTCCTTCTTCACCCTTTGAATGCAGATGTTGTGGTTTTCCGACATAGAGAAACAACGTTTTTTCTACTTTTGGTCACAGCCTCGATTAAGAGTTAAAAGGAGTCATAAAAGAATAATCTCTCTCTCTCTCTCTCTCTCTCTCTCTCTCTCTCTCTCTCTCTCTCTCTCTCTATATATATATATATATATATATATATATATATATATATATATATATATATATATATATATATATATAATTTGACCATCATTATACAGTTTTGCTGACCATGAACTATTTTAATATCATTATTATTTCTCTAAAAAGTAATGTATTTTCCAAACATTTATTTATGTACCGTATTAAGATGTGTAATCCAAGGTAGAGCTTAACAATATTATATATTTGTGGTCTGAAACTATAGTGTTCCCACGCATTGTTCAAACACGTTTCCGTAGGATCAAGTTCCTGTCGAAAAATAGACAGAGGGGACAATGTTAGTTGTATAACGGACCTCTTCATCGCTCCAGGAGAGAGAGAGAGAGAGAGAGAGAGAGAGAGAGAGACAGACAGACAGACAGACAGACAGACAGACAGAGAAAGAGACAGAAAGACAGACAGACAGAGATTTGTCCGGAAGACATATTTGTTTGCTCCATATACATGCTAATAGGTATGATCCGGAAGACATACGTATCCGTCTCATATAGATATTAATGGGGTTCCAACTCCCATTTGACATATATTGGCACTTTGGACAGCGGTCACTCACAATAATCCTCTGATAAATACGTCGTATAATTTGCAAGTTATTTCAAATTTATGGAAAATCACCTCATCCGCTAGCTCCATCTTCTGTTTTGAAATTGTAAACCCAGTGTTAATTCCGCAGACCGTTCCCAATCATGTATCAAGGATTTTGAAGTCACCACTGGTCAAATTACACGTGTTCTCAGCTCAAATAAAATTCTACTGTAAATGTAAAGATGTAGTACCCTAATATGGAAATTTGTTTTTAGTTTTATTTTCAAAGAATGTTTCGAATTGTATAGGTTATAACCCATCATACAAGTCTGAAATACCCGGTTACAATTTCATTAGGTTTCTCCAACTTCATTGCGATTTGTGATGTTGTAGTTTACCCTAAATATCCACTGATATTAGTTATCACGAATATGTTCCTGTATCTCGAATTTCGAGTTTCGAGTTTCCTAGCTGAGAACAATCTACGGATTTATTTAAATAGCGAAGGAATAGATATACACATTTAGAAATGATAAAACAAGTCTTTACGAATTTGTATATTTTTATTCTCTTTTCTTTCTGTACAAGCTTAGAAAATCCCTAAATCGTCCGAAAGCTGCATAGGGGAGATAATCTAAAGTTCGGTCTGAAATGACGTGCAGTGTTTGAATTGTAGCTGGGATAGTTCGAATACAAGTGTTCTTTCGTGAAGTAAGACGAACTTTTAAGATTACAGTAATTTCACCAATCGACGTGAAGAGCTGTGGTGACCCATTTGTTACCAGGCCGAAAGGGTGCGACTTTGAATCATCCCATTTGGTTAGTTCGGGTCAGGCAAGGCACTCAGTTCATATTGGCTTGGCACTCTATTTTTATTGCCTTGGCACTAAATAACACATGCGTGTTGATGTGCCATAAAACACCAAAAACCAAACCCAAGTCAATCGATATACCGAGTATAAAACAATCAAATCGCGTCTCTACATGCAAGCCGAATATGACATGTCCACGCTAAACAGACCGTATTACTCGCTTTTAGATCTAATCCAGCTGCAATCAACATAAACCCTGATCTACAGTCCCATTATGCGCCGGCAGATTAGCGTCTGTCCTGCTTGTTCTACTGATCGCTCGTATCAAATTACTTAGTTCCAGATCTGCCGAAGAATTATGCGACAATACAATGACAATAAATATGTGGGTGTCGAGGATTTAACAATGGACATGATAGGTTGTAATAATTTTTCAAAGCGTACCCCTCCTTCAAATGACTTCTGTAATCTTCTGTATTTTGTAGTACACAATAAACACTTTGTTATACCATAAGCACAGTAACATGTACTTAAAGGCGAAGTAGATGTTATTTTTGTCATCAATAAATTTACATATGTAAATAATGTATGTGTATTACAACCTTTTTAAAATTATACTGTGGAAATATCATAAAGATGGCCTCTTAAAATATCCAAGTACAATTTCATTTCAAATAATGCTATCATCATGTACATGTTATGGAATATTTGTCTTAAAAACACAATCCAAACGTTGCTGGGCTATTGATTCATATAATCAAATTGAAGATTAGAATTAAACTTATTTTTTAATACAAATAATATATTAAACTATTATTTTCTTTCTTTCTTTTTCAATTCAGAAAGTCCGTTTCGAAATGTACAGCCCAACAGACAAGCGGAAGTATTTTTCTACTGTACGGGGTTGTGCATCGAACTGCGAAAGCAAGAATGACTTTGAAAATTGTACATCGGAGCTGTTTAACTCCAGGGGTTGTGTCGAGAAGCATTGTTGTGAAAACATTGACTTGTGTAATATGGCATCCGATTTGACGTTCCACGCACATGTTTTCCTAAGTATTCCCCTGTGTCATGTAATATTTAATACTATTTTGGCGTAGCACACACGGGCAGATTTAATAGGTTCAATTTATGAAAACCAGTTCCCCAAATCGCTTTGCAAAAGAGACATTAGAACGATAAGAATGTACATGGTTCATATTTTGCTTCCTATGTCAGCACAGTGTTTAATTTTACATTTTTATTTTAAGGAAAGGTAAGGAATCTAAACTATGTTCATTTTCTGCATGACTTCTGAAATTCAAAGACCTCTAAAGAAGCACCGGATCGATACGAAACACGCTTCATCGTAATAACAGGATAGAGCTGAACTCGTAACTGAAGCTCATTACAGAGTGGCATTGTAAATGAACTAGCAAACGGAGGCACTTTTGTAAGACAAATGTTGCTGACTGTTTAACTGCAGGCTCAGCAAACGTTTAGCAAAATGCAGTATCCAACGAGGAGCTCGTTGTTTCATAAAAGCAGGAATCTGGGGCTGGAGGCTGGGGTTAGAGCAGGCAACGAAGAATTGACATACATAAGTTTTCAAGTTCAATATTTCTTTTTGATTAATCACCATAGATTTTTAATATATCATATGATGCAGAATAGATGTTTTTCTTTCAAATAAACAAGATTTATTCAAAATATATTAAACAGGTTTGAAATAAATGCTACGTTGTTTGCGACTGATTGAGTGTATCGTCATTTCTCAGTTATCACCCGTTTTACAATTCTTAATCTATTTCGCCCGTCAACGAATAAAAATCTTTATAGGTAGTGCTGCACGTTTAGCAGATTTATGTATTTGTTGTTTTATCTTCTCTGATTTTATATAAATATTTCATATTTTTACTGATATAATGTTTGATAAAAACTAATGAATATATACAAATATATACTAATTTCAATTGACTCGTCGTCACCATACAGTTGGGATATAGAATTTGAGCGGCAACCATTAGCAGCATTTGAACCTGTCTCTATGGATTTCGTACGTACAATCCTGATGAAGAGTGCACCAAAGTCATGTAAACTTGATCCAATTCCAACAGCACTGCTGCTTGAGTGCTTAGATCCAGTATTTCCTTCACTAACTGATGTTATTAATACCTCTCTCTCATCAGGGGAATTCCCATCATTTTTCAAAACTGCCATTGTAAAGCCTCTGCTGAAGAAACCAACACTAGACCATAACGATTTAAAGAACTACCGACCAGTTTCGAATCTCCCATTCATATAAAAAAATCTTAGAAAAGGTTGTTCTATCCCAGCTTGTATCTCATCCGAATTCAAACAGTCTTTTTAGCAATGTACATTATGCATTTCACCCTTACCACAGTACTGATACTACTCTTCTAAAATTAGTTAATGGCATTCTCTCTGCTCTGGATAGCGGAAAGATTACAGTCCTCACCCTCCTTGATTTGTCTGCAGCATTTGACACAATAGACCATGATATATTACTTCACCGTCCCAGCATGTATTTGGCATTCATGATACAGTCTTACTGCGGTTCAAGTCCTACTTGGTCAACAGGACACAAACTGTTTCTGCAAATGGAATACACTCTAGCCCAGTTGATTTATGTTGTGGTGTTCCACAGGGGTCTGTTCTTGGACCTGTTCTCTTCATTCTATACACTCAGCTGCTCTCAAGTGTCAGATATCATCATCCAGTGTCTCACCAATTGTACACTGATGACACCCAACTATACAAATCTAGCCACCCAACTGAAGTTGATGCTACCATCCAAGGTGTAGAGAGGTGTATTTCTGATGTGAAATGATGGATGACATGTAACAAGCTGCAGATGAATGATGATAAAACTGAGGCAATTCTGATCACAACAAAAAGACTTTCTCATTCACATCCTTTACCTCAAACAATAAATATCAGCAACAACAACATTAAATTCACACAATCAGTACGAAACCTAGGTGTTACTCTGGACAGTACTCTCACATTGCACCAACATGTTATGAACATATGCAAGGCTGCATATCTTGAGCTTAGACGCATCAGCTCCATTTGCAAATATCTTTCAGTTGATGCCACTAAAACACTGTTTGTTCATTAGTACTTTCAAGACTGGACTACTGTAACTCAATTATGTCTGGTTTATCTCAATATCTACTCCAGAAACTTCAAAAAGTTCAAAACACAGCTGCTTGGATCATACTTAGAGTACCACGATCAGAGCACACCTTCCCGCTGCTCTGTACCCTACACTGGCTATACATTCAATTCAGAATCAAACACAAAATTTTTCTGTGCTACTTTTCACTGACTGACTTTTGTCCAAATCCCTATCCGACCTCATCCATGTGTACACACCAGCAAGATACTTACGCTCCTCTTCTGACAATCGTATACTCATTATTTCCACTATGAAAACAAAGTCATATGGACAACGTTCTTTTGCATACCAGGGCAGAGCAACGTTGAATGAATTGCCCACTGAACTTAGACACAAAGACACAGTGATCCCATTCAGGAGTGCTCTCAAAACTCACTTATTTCGACTGCAAGAACAAACTTAAAGACCTAATAATGTTTCCTACCTTAAATATTCTCAGCATGTTTTTTATGTTTTCTAATTTCATTGTGTTTGTTTTTGTAATCATATCATTATATATGTTTTTTATCTTATAGGTGTTGTGTAATGTTGTAAAGCGCTTAGAACTTCTAAAGATTAGGCGCTATAAAAAGTCCTCATTATTATTATCATTATTATTATTATTATTATACCCTTTCAACTAACATGCTTGACCTGGCGTTTGATAGAGCTGTTCAATGCAATATATATTTCTGTAGCACATACCTATATTTCAAACTAATTAGGTTTCTTCTTTTTTGATGTCTGCAAGTAAATATTTTTAGACGCAGTGAATCTAATTTTTAGAAATCCAAATTCGTTCTGAGCTTCATTCCTACAAGAAAGGTAAGGATAGATGCAATAAATGCAAACCACATTTGTGCTTTGTTCTGATTTGGAGGGGGGGGGACGTTCGTTTGATATGGCTTATTAACATGTCTGAGCTAAACGGCCTCGACGTATCCCTACGTCTTGTGAATCTCATGTATTAGATTTAGGAATTGATGAATATGTTGATCAATCAGTTCCTCTCTATTTTTTTTTAAGTTTCGTTTTGCTGTTTTCTCCCAAAATGGATTAAACAATTACTCAAATAATATCCGTATAAAAAGGCATTTTGAAACAAAACTTTATTTTTTAAAAATCGACTTGGGGATAACCGTTTCCAAATAATGACTAAAAGTTAAACACAAGAGAACATTGGAAGGTACATAAAAGCAAGATCCAAACTGCGAAACTCCTTGTTTTAAGTAAGGGAAGTGTGAAGCTGATACGCTCTGAATTCAGTCTGATGGGCAGCTAAGTGATGATTCTACCCCATGCCAATGGTTATAATATCAATCGACACTCAGTGATGATTCTACACCACCCCAACTATTTTAAACGAATCAAGAGGTGCACAAAATGTGTTAAAGATAATTTTGTTTTACATTTTTTTGTATGAAAATGTCATTAATAAACATCTTAATGCATTCTATGTAGGAGATACTTATGTAAAACATTAGTGTCATAAATTATTGCAAAATTTGGGAACATTCTTGTCAACGTGGTAATGCTGCCGTCAACTGCGTTGGCAGAATGAAACAAAAAGTGCAATTCAATGGTTTTACCTTCAAAAATAGAAGGAAAAAAAAGTTCATTTTCTTGAGTAGATATAATGAAATGTTTCAATCGTGAAGTGGAAACAAAGGACGTACATCTAAAATAAGCAGTTGTAGATCAAACGATGTGATGATTATTAAAAAAAAGTTACTGGTACACTAAAGAAGAAATTGACATTATTTGGTCTATTTGTCAGAAAAATACAGGTAAAAAAGAACTAATTTAAAATCACACATCATTTTTAATTCAAATATACATTAATATAAAAAAGAGTCTTGTTTTAAATATTTTAAACGTTTTTAATTCTTAACATTATCCGGTAAATAGTAGGTATCACTGTTACGAATCTATGGTCTTAAACTAAGTAGCAGAAAAGCCCGAAAACCAACAAGTTTTCTAAAATTCAACAAATAATTTATTTCCATACAATACAGATGGGGAAAATTAAATAAAACTTATATTATTGTGAATTAAATCCCATATAGTCCTACAAATTCTATCACAAATCCAAATGTTTGAAGTTCCAATTGAAATCCAGTGGTATTCCAAATTAGTTCCAATACTGAATACGTCGATGTGTCTGTAATCTCGAATATGCTAAAGTGCCAGTGGCCTATATTATGGCGATCTGCTAAGAGCCTTTTGATGTATCACATTAATATAATTTAAAATGTTCTTGTTTGAATTCACTATAAATCCAAATCAATGTTCTAGTCCAAGAATATTATTGATTAGCACTTTGTAGTTCCAGTGAATAATAATTTGTATAAATGAATCAACCTAAATGAAAAACTGAACACAGCAATAAGACTGATTCTGCTTCGAGAGTAAGGAAAGAGCTAGTAATGTATTTAGATAAACAAGATTATTTACCCTTCCACTTGACCTAGGTAGCAATTACTATTTTCTGGAAATATTAATGGGAATTTCCATTCGAGACGTTTTTAGGATCAAAATCAAAGCTATATCTTTTAATTTTAATTCAGTTGAACATGTTTACATTAATAATGATCTGAATATTTAATCCACAATCAAAGAGAAAATTTTAGCTGTGTATTATGTCATTTACAAAATAAATGTCCCTGGTCAGGTACACATCCAACTTGATTTTGATACAAGGCAAAGTACAAAATACAGATGTGAATAACATATAATCATTAATAAAAACTAACAAATAACTATTAAATATGCAAAACATCACTGTAAAGGATAATTCAGACATGAGTATTGTAAACAACACCCAACAATCCAATATTTACCTCTTCCAATAATGCTTCAGTTTGGTAGTCTACTACAATACGCGTGGTTGTTGAACAATTTGTTGTTCAGTTTTTCCTTTTTCATTCCTTTTTTGCGTGTGTCTGCAGCAAATATGACGTTTGACATTCATTACTAAGATGGTTTAAATTTCCATCATAGATGAGTAGTGAATAGGGATAGTATAGCGTCAATGGGACTTATCATTAAAAAGACCCTTGGGAACATATAGCGTCAAGGGAAATTTAACATGGAGAAAAATCGTGGGAACATATAGCGTCAAGGGAAATTAACATGGAGAAAAATCGTGGGACTGTTGAGCGTCAAGGGGAATTTAAACAGGGTGGGACTGTATAGCGTCATGGGATTTTTTTTTTATAAAAAAAATTTAAAAAAAGGGGTAGGCAATGGAAAGGCTATCTCTTTTCGAGAAATATGGCTGGCCCTGAAAAGGGCCTTTGGTTTATGTTAATATGCCCTTAACATAAAGGGCATTTGCGACATCTTCTTGTCCTCAAACTTCGTCTTACAGCAGGGCCATACATCAGAGTCCGCTTGAGGCAACCTTGTCTCTCTATATAGACTCTTCTTATCCACAGGCTGCTGTTGGTCCTGTGGACAACGGTCCACTTGGATCGGACATACATGAGCATGTCCGTCCTGAACATCATTGTTGACACAAGGGTTGAAGATTCAACGTCTGTCCACATGTTGAGGCTCCGACAATAGGTGAATCAATGCAGTGAACTGCGCTTATTTATAGGGACAGAAAGGATTGAAACGGATTGAGTTCATTCACCAATCCGAACACGCGTTACAGAATTCAGTCAGCCCGCATCCAATCCGAAGAGAGCAGTCTGTGACGTCACGTAGTCTATATAGATTCGCTAGCGCTTGTGTGCAGTCAATCTATGCGACAGTGATTCAACATGACGGAAACTCAGAAAACGATCCATTGGGCTGCACCAACAGGGGAGACTGCCCAAGGGAACCCGGACTTACTTTCAGAAGAGGTGAATTGGGATTTTGTGGATTTTCTCTCTTCGCAAGAATTTGTTCCGGAACCTTCGTTACCTTCTTCATTACCGCAAGTGGAGAATTTTAGACAGAGACAGAAAGAAGAATTGGAGAAATTTATACAACGACAAAAGGAAGCGGAACAGGCTTTTCTCCTACAGCAACAGCAACAAGAAGAAGAGGTAAGAAAAAAACAACAGCAGCAACAGCAAGAAGAAGTAGCAGCAAAGAAACAAGAGGGTGAAAATCAAACGGTCACGGTACTGTTGGACATTTTAGCGGAGTTAAGAAGTCTGAAACAAATGTATCAGACTTCTTTATCACGACCGAAGAGAATACGACCTTCCCGAGCTAAACACGTCAACCCTGTGACTAAGCCTACCGTACCACCCTTAGTGATTTCAACCCAATCATTATCATCAACATTACGCAGTCCAGAAGTAGGCCTTGGCCGTGGCAAAGGCATAAGGCAGTTAAAGTTGATTGCTTAAACTCACCCCTTCACCATGAAGAAAAAAGGCCCTTTTCAGGGCCACCCACATTTCTCGAAAAGAAATACAATTTCAATTTGCCAATAACTCAAAAACAAAAACAACACCCATTTTACCCTTATAGTACGTGTCTGTGTATGAGTGCGTGAGTGTACGTTCTTATTTTAAAATCAAAACTCAAAGACACTTACCTTATATCATTCATTTATTCTTTTATCCATTTTTACAATCCAATTCACAACACAACACTTTAATAAAAAGTTCATTGACTTCTTCTTTCTCCTTGTTTACTCTCTCTGTTTTTTAAATTTCTTCACCGTCTTTTCCTCATTTTCTTCCCTTCTTCTTTTCTTCTTCTCCTGTTTCTTTGCCTCTTGTAAATAGAATTGTCTTTTTTCTTCCTCTTCTTCCTCTGAAGAATCCCTCTCTTCTTCCGAAGAATCCCTCTCTTCTTCTGAAGAATCCTTCTTTTCTTCTGACTCCTCTTGTTTCTTTTTTGGGCAATCTGGAGACCAATGTCCTTTTTCTTTACAATAATAACAGGTATCTTGACTTTTGTCTTTTTTAGTCCCTGTTTTTGTTCTTTTTTGACGGTCTGGACACTCTGAAGACCAATGCCCTTTCTTCTGACAGATATAGCAAGTATCTTGACTTTTATCTCGAAAGGAAGGAGAGTAGTCCGTAGGCTGGTCTGAAGAGAATTTTCTAATGACCCCTCGCAAAGCTCTGACGAAACGTTCCATCTGGTTAGTCTCTTCCATCGTTGTGCTCGGCTTGAGAGTGAAATGAATAGTGAAAGGATAAGACACACACCCTTTTATATACGCTGGTCTGCTATGACTATAAAGTAGCTCATGGTGTTTGAACTTGAGTCATTTGACTTTTTGCTTTCAAGATGAAACGATCCCATTCATTTGAGAAGAAAGAAGAAGAAGAAAGTAAGAGGCAGAAACGTGATCTATCGCCTCGTACCAGGGGTGAAATCTTGGCACAAATTCATGCCAGTGATTTTGAAGAGGACATGAGTGAACCAGAATTTGAAACCTTTAAACCAAGTTCACCACCCTTAGTCAACCCTGAAAAGTACTATTCCATTCGAGAGACGGAAAAGCGCTCCTCTAGAAAATTTAGAACCACGGCTTACAAATACACGGTGAAGTTTAAAGATTTCAAGGCTGAAGTGCCGTTAGAGAAAGCAGAAGTGTTCATCACTGAGGTGTGGGATTCTTTGCTCACTGCACTCAAGCAACAATGTCAACCCAAAGAAGACGATCGCTTGAGACTTTCCATACAACACGACGGTTTGAAATCCCCTGTTTGGATCGAGTTTAGCACCCCTGCAGAATTGACCGCTTCCAAAGTCATGGACAAGATTCAACACGTGCAACAATCTAATGACCAGTTTGACATCACCGATGGAAAAGCCACATTGGACATGACCCACGTCTCTCCTCCTCAAGGGACCGGACGCAAAAAGATGTTATTGGTGAACGACCTTCGCAGCATTAAGCGTAGCCTTGTCCAAATTCACAATCCTCATGACCAGATGTGTTTAGCCCGTGCCATCGTGGTGGGACGAACCTATGCCAACAAGAACGACACGGTAGAATGGAAAAGAACCTGGAAAACTATTCAACAATCGGACCGAGCCAAACAACGAAATGAAGCAGAACTCCTGTTGCAACAAGCTGGCCTGTCCAAAGACACACCCTGTGGCATTCCTGAGATGCAAAAATTGCAAGATGCCCTAGCTCCACGATACACCTTGAAAGTGCACCCTCAAGAAGTGCGCGGGCCTCTGTTGTTTCGAGGGCAAGATTTTAAGGACGGAAAATACATTCATGTTTATCATCACGATGACCATTTCGATACGATTACCAGTATCACCGGATTCCTGGGATACGGTTATTACTGTGAGAAATGTGACCATGGTTATAATAATCGAGAGCAACACAAGCATTGTGGATTGAAATGCTCAGGATGTTTGGCCTCTTCACCCTGTCTGAGCGAAGAACCAGTGCCTTGTTCCACTTGTCTGCGCACGTTTGTCAGCCCTACCTGTTACCAACAACATCTGAAAACGCAAGGTTCACAGAAGAAATGTGCTTGTCAACTCCTGAGATTGTGCCCTACGTGTGAACAAGTCATATGTACCAATGCTGCCAAGGCACACGTATGTCGAGGAAAGAAAAAATGTCACATTTGTCACCACATCGTGGACTTGGAACACCAATGTTACGTGCAAAAATACCAACCCCCACCAGAGAAAGAGGATGGTCACAAGAAGAAAGGCAATTTCATCTTTTTCGATTTCGAATGCATGCAAGAAACCGGCATTCACATTCCTAATTTTTGCGTGGCTCATCGAGCGTGCGAGAAGTGCATTCAAGAACCTATCTTCAGTCATTGCCCTCACTGCAGCAAGATTCCCGGAGGGCGTGAAAAAATCTTTCGGGGACCGAACACGTTAGCCGATTTTGCCCAATGGGTCTTAGACCCCATCGACAAGACGTGGAGCCAAGAGGACATCGAACGTTACGGAGATTGTCATCGTCATGCCACGGTGATGGCTCACAATTTCTCCGGATACGATGGACAGTTTCTTTTGAGGTACTATACGGAACAAGGCACCGAGCGTCCTAAAGTGACTTTGAACGGAGCCAAAATCATTTTCATGCAAGTGGGACAAGTGCAGTTTAAAGATTCGATGAGCTATTTGGCCATGCCTTGGAGTCGAATGCCTAAAACGTTTGGAATGACAGAAATGGCTAAAGGGTACTTTCCACACTTTTTCAATACGGAAGCCAATCAACACGCCGTTCTACCCCATTTGCCTGAGGCTCACTATTACGACCCCGACAACATGCGTACCGAACAACGAGAAGCTTTCTACGCTTGGTACCAGGCTCACGCCTCGGACCCTTTCGACTTTCAGGAAGAAATGCTAAAGTATTGTCGTTCCGACGTGGACATTTTACGGCGTTGCTGTGGAAAATTTCGAGAACTGTTCATGGAACACGGAGGGGTCGATCCTTTGAAAGAAGCTTGCACCATTGCCAAAGCGTGTTCCTTAGTGTATCGACAACGATTCATGCCTGAAAACACCGTGGCTGTCATCAGCCCTCAAACGACCCACTTTGTCAAACGTCAATACTCGGTCAAAGCCTTACGCTGGTTACATTACTTGTGCGACAAGGAAGACAAGTGGATTCAGCATGCCCGCAACGGAGGGGGCGAAAAGACCATCGGAACGTATTCGGTCGATGGCTGGGACTTAGAAAACCCCAAGATCGTGTACGAGTTTAACGGTTGCTTATTTCACGGATGTCCTGTTTGTTACCCTGACCGTGGCACTAAAAATCAGTTTTTGCAACGAACCATGGAAGACTTGTACCAGGACACTTGTCAGCGGCGCCTAAAGTTAGAACAGGAAGGATACCAAGTGGTGGAAATGTGGGAACACGAGTACGATCACCGTATGAAAACCGATCCCGAGTTTAAACGCCTCGTGGAAAGTTACCAGTTCATGGACCCACTGAACCCGAGGGATAGTTTGTACGGAGGAAGGACCAATGCCACCTGTTTGCTGTACCAAGCCGACGAAGAGAAAGGAGAAGAAATCAAATACTTGGACGTGTGCTCGCTGTATCCCTACGTGTGCAAATATTGTCGCTTTCCTGTAGGGCACCCGCAATTGTTAACGGAACACATCGACCTGAAAAACATTCGACAATACGAAGGCTTGATCAAGTGTAAAGTTTTGCCTCCCACGAACCTCTACCATCCCGTCTTACCTCACCATTGTCAAGGCAAACTGATGTTTCCCTTGTGCCGTACTTGTGCCGAAACGTGCAACCAAGACCAGCCTTGTCATCACAGCCAGGAAGAACGGGCCTTGACGGGAACCTGGGTCAGCGTAGAATTGTTCAAAGCTCTGGACATGGGATACGAACTGTTAGAAGTATACGAGATTTGCCACTTTCACAAGACACAACAGTACCGCAAGGGTGATCCCAGTCAGAAAGGCATTTTCGCAGACTACGTGGATGCCTTTTTGAAACTGAAGCAAGAAGCCAGCGGCTATCCTTCCTGGTGTCACACTCCCGAAGACCAAATAAAATTCAAAGAGAAATATTACGAACAAGAAGGCATCACTTTAGACCACATCGAGAAAAACGAAGGCAGGCGATCGTTTGCCAAAGTGATGTTAAATTGCTTGTGGGGTAAAATGGCACAACGACCGTGTTTACCCAAGACGGAATATTTGACAGAACCTTCCCGCTACTTCCAGATGATTCACGACAAAACCAAATACATGAAACACGTGGACGTCGTTCGAGAGAATTTGATCTTGGTCAATTACGAAGAAGATCTGGACTTTGTACAAGACGATCCTTTTGGAAATGTCATCATTGCGGCTTACGTGACAGCCCATGCTCGCTTAAAATTGTACGAAGCTTTAGAACTGTTAGAAGAACGCGTCCTGTACTTTGACACGGACAGTTGCATTTACATCCATCACCCGATTCAACATCACCCTAACATCGAAGGAGACCGTTTAGGAGCCTGGACAGACGAGCATCCCGACGACAAGATTCTAAGTTTCGTCAGTGGCGGTCCCAAAAATTACGGCTACGAATACCGGGACAAACAAGGAGAAGTGCACAAGACGTGCAAAGTGAAAGGACAGACTCTGAATTATCGTACCAGTCGTGTGGTCAACTTTGGGGTATTGAAAGAAGCCTTGCAATCGGGAGAGGATGGAAACTTTAAAGTGACCACTTACCAACCGAACAAGATTGTACGTTTACCCACTCACCACATCGTCAGTCGGCCCTTGGAAAAAGTCTATCAAATCGTGTACCAGAAGCGAGTTCGACTTCCCAATCATTTCACCTTACCGTACGGTCACGCCGGTATTGGTCTGTATATAAAAAAGGAACCCTAGGCAAGACCGATAGTTCATTGTGACTACCAAGACCGAGCGAACAAGATGAATACTTTGAAAAAGACATCGTTCCAGTTTGGGGATTGTAAAAAAGTTGTATCTTCCTCTAGTGTGACTAATACTGGATGGATAAGACCCAGACATTGCGACGGAAAATGTCCGGAAGGAAACTGCGATTGTCCATGTGGTTACCATTGTAATTGCGTAACGGAGTTTGCAGACGAGTGCGATTGTGAGCCTTGCGATGGGACCGATGCTGTACGTTGTGACCTGAGCGATGCCGTAAAGCATCATGGGAACTTTGTTCTCACTGCCCCTGTCATGGAAAGTGATGCTGTGCGTGTCAAACCTGAGGGATGCGAAAGCGATGCCGCTCGTCCTCTTAGACATTTTACCGGGTTTAAAGGGGAATGTCAACCTTCACGTTTACCTCCCTACGGATGTCATCCAGCTCTGAGCAAACTCCTGTTCCTGTCACCCAACCCTCATCGAAACGAACCTGTGAAAGACGAATATTCGTTCCCTGTGCGTTTGTCGGAATACTGCGACTTTGAAAATCGTCTTCAATCGTTCAAAGGAAAATGGCCAAAGTATCTGGGAGGACCGACCCCCGAAGAATTAGCCAGAGCCGGATTTTTCTACTTGGGCGAAGGAGATAAAGTCAAGTGCTTCAGTTGCGGTGTGTCACTTCACCACTGGGAACCGCAAGATTCGGCCTACGTAGAACATGCTCGATGGTCACCGAATTGTCATTACTTACCCTTAGTGGGACCGAGACATTGAAGTAACTTCTTACCATAATAATCTGTTCATGGATACTTTACAAGAGAACATTCGTGCTTTGCCTGTGGAGTTGAGAGAACGCATTTACCGAGAGCTGGTCAAAATACAAGTGAAACGTAAAGAACAATTGCATCCGTTACGTCACCGGTGTTTGAACCACTGGTACCTGAAGGCTATACAAGGATTGATTCAATTGAAAGTGTTCCATCGGACAGACATTGATGAACGATCCTCTAGTTTTAAAAAGGATTGGTTTGGTATGGACGATTCTACCTACATCATTGTAAACGTACTGCATCGAATTCCAGAGGAAGAGTTAACGAATTACCAGCATCTTGAACACAATGTCAACTTGGTGAAAGAGGAAACTTCTGAACGAATTGTAATGTGTAGATTAGTGACTCAACGATTTAAATTCGACACTGAAGTGAAACCATGTTTGTGCAAAGAGTACATTTCTTGTGTCAGACCAAAGAGGATTTAGTATGACCTATTCATGGATACTTTGCTAGAGAACATTCGTGCTTTGCCTGTGGAGTTGAGAGAACGCATTTACCGAGAGCTGGTGAAAATACAAGTCAAACGTAAAGAACAATTGCATCCGTTACGTCACCAGATCTTTAACCACTGGTACCTAAATGGTATAAGAGAACTGATTCGTCAGAAATTGTTTCAGTGGTCAGACCTTGTTCAACACTTTGAGTTAGTGAATGATCGAAATGTTCATTATTTTGGTTACTTCGAGATTCACCTACAGCAATACATTGAGGAAGACAAGTTAAAGGATTATCAACATATTTTACGTGGAATCTACTTAGAGGAAGAGGAAACTTCTAAACGAACTCTGAAGTTTCGGTTACAGTATGCAAGATTTAGATTCCCTACTGGAGAACGAAGATCTCTGGCTAGAAAGTACGTGTATTGTTTCCGAAACAAAGAGACTATAAAAACAGGCTGCCATGCCACGACTTATGTCACATGTCATCCAACAGATTCCGTGGAAGGAACTCAATGACCATATTCAAACCGTGGATCATTACCATCGATTATTACAAGAACTGTATCCATTCAATTTGGGACGACAAGTGGTGTGTGTCTTAGTGACTTGTTTTTTGGGATTTCGTTTACCAGCCGATTCTTTGTGGACTCTTTACGATCAGTACTTACCACCTCCATGGCCTTAAATGGTCACGAAAAACCCCTTTTGCTCAAAGCCTTGCGTTTTCATCTGGATACTTCTCGACCTCAACAGGAAAAAAAGGTTCGTCAACTTTTAGCTACCCAAGACGTGTATGACGATGTGTGTGTAGCTTGTGACTTACACCCCCATTGGACAGATGTTCGTGATTGGAAAAAGGGGGGTTTTGAGGCTTGGACCCAAGAAGTGGCCCAGTATGCACAAGAGTTGTTCAAGGAAAAAAGTTACTTTTCAACCTGTGTTAGTGACGGTGCCAGAAGAACCCGTCACCGAGAACAACCACTCGCTTCAGGACAGGACTGTCATGGACATGCCTGAAAGGTCATTCCGGGAGGACACTTGTGTGACAATACCTCATGTAGAGACTGTAAGAACATTACACACTGTCTCTAGGACATCTTGGTTACCCAAAACATGTTGTACAGAGACTTGTTTATATTCCACTTTGATCGTTTTGATGTGTTTTTTATTCCTGTACATCACTATTTGGGTTGTATGTATTTTTGTCTTTCGTGTTCACATTTGAAACATTCAATAAACGTGTTCTGAAAAAGTATATAAACTCTTGTCTTGTTTGTTTTTCGTGTCACAAGTGACATTTCTCACACCATGGCTACCTCTGTTGTCTCTGCTCCCTCTTCCTCTACTGTCAAAGTCATCGACGAACACTTAGATCGTGCCAGTTGGGAGGCTTTGTATCTTCGCCATCCCTTTAACATGCTCATTGCTGGACCTAGCGGTTCAGGCAAAACCGAATTCGTCAAACGTTTGATCGAACATAAACATCATTTGATCGATCGGCCACCTCAACGGATCGTGTGGTGTTACAAAGAGTGGCAATCGGCGTACAGCCTCTTGCAAGAAAGTCAAGGCGATTCCATCGTGTTTGTGGAAGGCATTCCTAAAGAAGACGACGGCATCGTCTCTGACTCCCGTCAAACCCATTTGGTCATTTTCGACGACATGTTAGGAGAAGACGAAGAAGAAATTAAATTGTGGTTCACGCGCAAAGGGCATCACCGTAATGCCAGTGTCATTTACATCACCCAAAATTTGTTTCAACAAAGTAAAGCCCATCGCACCATCAGTCTCAATGCGCATTACGTGGTCTTGTTTAAAAGCCCTCGAGATAAATCGCAAGTGCAAGTCTTAGCCAAACAGTTAGGAACGCCTTGGCTGACTCAGGCGTACGACGATGCCACTCAAACTCCACACGCCTATTTACTCGTCGATTTGAAACCTACGACTCCCGAGGATTTGCGATTTCGTACCCACTTGTTTCACCACTGGTGCCAAGACGGAGGGCCTGTCCTGTACACGTCTCCGTCCTCGACTTCATTTCACTCCCCATGAAAAAAATCTATAAAAACCTCAGACCCTTTTTCGTCTGTCTCACACAGTGTGAACATGACGTCCCTTCAGTCGCATCTTCCCGTCAAATTGATTCGTGCCTTGTATGGCATCAGTCGAGAAAAAGATCCACAAACACGAGCTCGTGTCTTAGAAGCTAGTCTCAAAGAAGTCTTACGATGGTTCACGGTGACGGCACGTCAATTACTCCAAGGAATCATTCAGATTCCTCATCAAACCCAACGCTTTTTCCATCGAAACAAAGTCGCTTTGGTCCAACTGGCCGATCCCCGCATCGACACTCAAACCAAAAAACAAATCATTTTGAAACCTGGAGGGAGCGGTACTCTAGGAGGGGTCATCATTCGCTCACTCTTAAGATGGGATCCTAATGCCCCCAAAGTTCTCCCCAAGACAAAAGTCCAACGAAGCCCCAAGAAGAAAAAGAAAAAGACCAAGTCCCCAAGAAGAATAACTTCTCCGGTGGCAGGACCCTCCTCTTACCAGACACCACCACCCCGGAAAAAGAAAAGAAGCCCCCAGAAAAAGAAACAGAGAAAAAGTCCTCAGAAAAAGAAAGGTCCACAGAAGAAAACTAGTCGCAAGAGAGGCACTTCGGCCAGGACGCAACCTTACACTCGCAAACCACGACCTGCCACGGCAGTGACTGCGTCTCCGGCATCCTCACGTTCATCCACTTCTCCGTTGATGACACCCAGAACTGAAGAGTACTTGGAGACGTTGATCACACCAAGAACATCTCCGTTGATGACCCCCAAAAGAACTTCCCCAGTGGCAGGACCCTCCAATTTAGTGGCAGTGGCTGCTGCTCACAAAGTACCTTCTCCCAAAATCAAAGTCCAAGAAAGATCGGGCATGTTACAAAGTTTACTGGATTTGTCCAAGCAAGAACTGGCTCGATTTAGTCCGTTGCGTACCCCTGCACGACGTGTCATGCCTGTCATGAAGTTGATACGACGTAAAGACAATCAGTGGCGACGCGTTCCAGTATAAAAAAGGCCTGTGACCAAGTAGGGTATCAGTGTTTTTTCTGGTGCTCCTGAAGACTCAAAGATGTCACCCTCCAGAAAACCCCAAGGAAAGAAAAGGAAAGGACTGCCACCACGTTTAGCCAAACATGGGGACCTGTTATCTGTCCTGTCCAAAGCTTCTCCACCCCTACGAAAAAAACTCATTCAAACAGCCTCCAAAGAGGTCATCGATACCGTGTGCGAATGTTGTTTGAACGTTTTGAAAGGCACGATCCCTTTGTCCAAACACCAGAAACAATGCTTAAGCAAACATCGTCACGTTCTTCGCCAAATGGTTCGAAAGAAAATTCCCATTCGTCAAAAAAAGAAGATGTTAGTGCAACGTGGAGGCATTTTGCCCCTCTTGTTAGGCCCCATACTGAAAGGAGTCTTGGGAACCATGTTGGGAGGACTGATGGGAGCAAGATAAAAAGGCCCTCGGAAGTCCCAAAATCTCAGAATCGACCCCTGACAACCCCATGGAAGGACGAAAACTAGCTTTAGTGCCTTACAAACGATGGATGGAATACCATCGTTGGCAAGAACAACGCACCCCGCATTTACCTCCCAATCCCAATTTGAGCGAGATGTCCCAGTTACAACACGAACTGCAGTCCTTGATGGATCGCCAAGATTTGTCCGAAACAGAAAAATCGCAAAAGTACGGTCAACTCTTGCAACGACTGCAACTCTTTCACCAGAAAGCTTTAGACGAAACAGCTCTACCCACTTTGAAAGATTTTAAGACCTTGATGAAAAGTCCAGCACCATCACCAGTACCAGTACCGGTACCAGTGGTCAAGACAGAAAAAGGAAAAGAAGAAGAAGAAGAAGGGTTTCAAACTCCACCAGAAAAAGTACGCAAGTTAACAACACCACCTACCTCCAGAATTGGATGGATTAAAAAGATGATGGCCACCCCTTCTTCCTCACAAGAGAAAAAGAAAGTGAAGACAGAAGTGAAGACAGAAGTGAAACAAGAACCGATATCCCCCGCTCAGACATCCTTCTCCTCTTCGACACCTATTGCTGGTCGCACACGCAAAGCCTTGCAATCCAAGAAAATACCCCAAGAGAAAAAGAGTAGCCTCTTCCAAGAGTGGGTGCCTTATTAACACACAAACACAAAAAATGGAAAAAGTCTTAGCTAGCATTTACTACGATCCCTCCCATCCTGCAGGTTACGCAGGAGTTCAAAAATTGTATCGTGCTGCCAAAACGCGAGTGAAAAGTCTCCGTTTACCTCAAGTGCAACGATGGTTACAAGAACAAGCTACCTACACTTTACACAAACCCATTCGACGTAAGTTTGCCAGAAGTCGCACCCAAGTGGAAGGCATCGATCATCAATGGCAAGCCGATTTAGCCGATGTCTCTCATTTGGCCAGCTACAATCGCGGCTACAAATATTTGTTTTGTGTCATCGACGTCTTTTCCAAATTTGCCTGGGTTGTGCCCTTGACTTCCAAATCGAGCAGCGAGTTAGTGCGAGCCCTGCAACGGGTGCTGAAACAAAGCGGTCGTCACCCTCTTCGATGGCAAACGGACAAAGGCACCGAATTTCTGAACCAAGCTTTCCAAAAAGAATTAAAGAAACGTGACATTCATTTTTTTACCACCGAGAATCCCGAAACCAAAGCCAGCATCGTGGAACGTTTTCAACGCACTTTGAAAGAACGCATGTGGAAATATTTTACGCATCACCACACTCTGAAGTACATCGACATCTTACCGCACCTGGTGCAAGCGTACAACCAATCTTACCATCGAAGCATCAGACGTGCCCCGCAAGACGTGACTCCCGACAACGAAGTGCTGGTGTTTGAGCGTCTGTTTGGTACGTCCCCGACGAGGGCTGTCCCCAAGAAAAGTGGAGTGTTGGCCGTAGGAGATTGGGTGCGCATTGGCAAAACCAAACGCACTTTCGACAAAGGTTACTTACCTAACTGGACGACCGAATTGTTTCGCGTCACTGGACGAGTGCATGGCCGTCATCCTGCCGTCTATAAATTGGAAGACATGAACGGAGAAGTGCTCAAAGGAACGTTTTATTTGCCCGAGTTACAACGTGTCACCAAAAAAGAAGACGACGTGTACGACATCGAAAGCATTCTCGAACGCAGAACCCGTAAAGTGGGCAAACGACGTGTCAAAGAAGTCAAAGTACGTTGGAAAGGATATCCACCCAGTTTCGATTCTTGGATCGACGCTTCGCAAGTCATCGACTATAAAAAGAAGAAGTGACCATCATGCCCTTTCACACAGCAGACGCAGCTACGTCGACCAGTCCTTCTTCACCCAGTTCTTCTGTGCAAGATTTACAAAAACAACCCTTGTGGGTGTGGTGTGGAGAACGTGTGCCTAAAACGCAAATCGTCTTTTTCTGCCAAATCTTCGTGGTGTATTGTGTCATCGGGGCAGCCATTGCCAATTTGAGTTTGCAACAAGGAGACAAACAATTGTGGACCATTTTATTGAGCAGTTGCATCGGTTACCTGCTTCCCAATCCCTCCCTAAAATTCTCCTCGAACGGGAACGTTGTGTCCAGTGCCAGTGCCAGTCACCACTCCAACCACAATCAGAACCCCATTTTGGGCGGAGACACGCCTCTGACGTCCAGTAATATCCCCTCGGACAGCCACAGAACTCTAGAATTATGAGTCACCAAAACCAATTTTACTTAACCTTACCCAGTGACAGTTCCATGGAGGTGTTTCCCCACAACACGTTGTGCTGTTACACGGCCAAATTACCTCAGACCATCCCCTTAGATCACGAAGCCCATTGGGAAGTGGCTTTAGTGGAAATGATTCACCCGACCCAAGTCCTCAATGTCCTTCCCAATCAAAATGTTTTTGATGTGGAAGTTCATGACGAACAATTGCAACAGTACTTGGATACCTATGGCAAATATGACAAGAAAACCCCTGGCACAAAAAATCAAAAGTACACCACCTATCACTTGTTCATTCCCCCAGGCTATTATTTTAGTGGTCAACATTTGGTGAGCACCATTACCTCCAGGTTTAATGTCGTGTTTCTGAAAGCTTTGGAAAGTGTCAAAAAAAGTGTCACCATGGAATACCACAAAACAGCTCGTCGCTTCTTGATGAAATTTGACGGGAGTAAAATCCTGTCCATTTTATTTTGTCCTGAATTGTTTGACATGTTGGGCGGAGACATGGACATGAGAATGGCCATGATGAAGAAAAACGAATCACCCATCGTTTACGACAACGAGTCTTTTAGCAAGTTATTTCGTGCCCCGGTAGAACTGAACCAAGGACTGAATTTGATGTTTGTCTACTCCGATGTGGTGGAGTATAACGTGGTGGGACACACCTCTGTACCGTTACTGCGTGTCATTCCTTTCAAAGTGGATTCTGCCACGAACGCTGACGAGGAAGGTGGAAACACTTATCACGTCCACCGCGAATTTGTCCATCCTCACTATTTGCCTGTCAGCAAGTCGTATTTGGACACGGTCAACATTACTATAAAAGGAGATTTGGGACAAAATATTCCATTCACCAAAGGAAAAGTCACGGTGAAACTCCATTTTCGAAAAAGGTTCTCTCACGATTCGTAAGTAAGTAAGTCATGTATCCAGTGTACCGAGGGGTTGCTCGACAACGAGGACACGGTTTAGGAGACATGCTGAAATCGGCCTTTCGTTCGGTGGCTCCGGTGTTGAAACCGATGGTGACACGCGGATTGCACGCCTTGAAAGATGCGGCACTGACGCAAGGCAAAGAATTTCTCCAAAATGTCATCATCGACAAACAAAACCCTAAAGAAGCCTTCATGAGGGCAGGCAAAAATGTCTTGCTGCAAACGGGTAAAGACATTTTGGGCCGACGAGACACACCTATAAATGCCCTGCACGCTACCGAGTCAGGCATTCAGCAAGGACAAGGCAGAAAGAGACGACGAAGAAAACACCCTTTCACCAGACTTCAAGCGAGAAAGGCCAAGAAAAGAAGAACCGTTCGAGACTTAGACGTTTTCGATTATTGAGAAAGAGAAAAAAATGATGCACCGAGAGTCTTGCGCTTGTTCCAAGACGGAACTGGACCTGTTTGCCATGCCCCCCACCATGATGACCATGCAAGAATCCCAGTGGGTGGAATTTCATCCCGTCTCCTCTTTGACGGAATCAGCTCCCATCGAGTTTGAAATCAAAGGACAACCCGAAGATTACATCGATCTGAATAGCAGTTACCTGTATTTGAAAGTGAAAGTGATCAAAACGGACAACACCAATCCAGGAGGCGATGCTAGAGTAGCTCCTGTCAACAATTTCATGCATTCCTTATTTAGCGAAGTGGACTTGTACTTGAATAACAAACTGGTCAGCAGCAGCATGGATACTTACCCATATCGTGCCTACTTGGAAAATCTCTTGACGTACGGAAAAGAAGCCAAGAATACTCATCTGGATGCTTGCGTGGTATGGAAACCTGACACAGCAGGTGTAGGCACGTTTAGCGACACAGTCCTGACAGAAGATGACAATCCTCACAATGTGGGGTTTAACGACCGTCGTAAGAAAATTCTGCAAGGGCGAAGTTTAGAACTGATGGATCGTTTGCATTTGGACATGTGGTTACAAGAAAAGTATTTGCTCAACGGGGTGGATATCATTGACTTTATGAGAAGAAATGCTCAAACCACCCGATTCAATAATGTGAAATTACAAGGTACAGATTCCTTGGTGTGTGGACAGTACTGTGTGTATTTTCTGCATCATCGCAGCCTGGGCTATTCCTTAGAACATTTAGTGACTCATTTTGATCCTCGTTCTTCTTCTAGAAACGATGTGAAAGTAGATCGATGGTTTTGTGACCATTATGCTTATCTTTTGTCTCAAGCTAGGAAACGTAGTGTCCATCAATGGCCTAATGATTTCCAACAGTGGAAATCACAATTTCATTCACAACGTTGTCAGCCCTGTTCAAAGTAGATTATAGATTGAGAAAAAAATGTTTGTGATTTGAAAAAAATGTTTGATGTTATAGTGTTGGATTATTGTTAAAAATGTTAGAGTTGTTGTTTAGTGTTAAGTGATTTTTGAATAAAAAAATGTTGTGTTTGGAAAAAAATGCCTTTGTGGTTTGTTTAGCTATAAGAATGTTGGATTCATGCTCTTTCATTTCTTACTATCCCTCTCATGACACTCACTGAACGTTGCGACTCGAAAACCGTGTGGGGGATGTTTTCCTTCACGTCCGCGCTTTGACTTTAAGAACCGGGGTTGTTCCCAGTCTAACCATCCATTGTCGACTCATCCTCCTAAGAAGATGTGTTCCAAACTAGCTAAGCTCAACGAAGCCTACGTGAATTTGCATAGGGTCAGACACAGTCTGATACCGAAGCCAGAAGAAATAGAGAATGTGAGAATGTTAAAAATCACTGAAGACCTGATAGAAGAGCTCTTCAGAGAAGAAATGAACAGGGAAAAAGAAGAATGGACAGAGAAGTACAGACTTCAGAGACAGCAGCAACAGCAGCAACAGCAGCAGCATCAGCAGCAACCTGAAGCTGACAGAGGCTTTGTCGATTGCCGTATCGACACCAAAGGGTTCTTCTTCTCTTTCCGAAGAAGCAGACCTATCGCCAGAAAGTCTATCCTCAGAGGACATCGCATTCTTAGAAACTAAAAAAGAATGCCATAGCAAACAAAAAAACAGCCCTTTTCAGGGCTACCCAGTACTCTAGAAAAGAAATAACGATCAATTTGCCAATGTGTGCAGGTAGAGTAGTGTGAAAATAAACACTAACTCTTTTTCAAAAAAATGTGAGGGTATGTGTTTGTGTATAGGATTGTGTTAGTAAGAGCTAAAGTAAGTTGGTGTGGATACTAGATTAAAATGATGTTTGTTTTTTGTCTGTTAGAGGTGTATATTTGGGGTTAGATTGGATTGATTTGCGTATGTGGATAGTCTATTGAAGTGATTTATAAAAAATTTTAAAATAGTGATGGGTAGCATAAAAAAGTGAGTGAGTGTTTCTTTTAGGTCCGCGCGTTGTTGTTTTTTTTGGTCATGATGTAGGTAAGATGAATTTTATGTTATTAGGGGGATGTTTTCCTTCACGTCCGCGCTTTCAGTATAAATTGAAACTCGTTCGGCAGTCCAGCTACCCTTGTTGATTGATCAACACCAAAAAATGAACACGAGACTTGAGAAACTGTTGGAGCTTCATGTGCATCTGGAATATGCCAGGCGCATATTAAATGAACTGGCCGCGGAAGCCATTGTTGAGGAGGGAAGGATAAGAGAGGAGGAAAGAAGAAACAAAGAAGAGGAGGAGAGAAGATATAAAGAAGAAGAAGAAAGAAGATATAAAGAGGAAAGAAGGAACAAAGAAGAGGAGGAGGAAAAGGAGAGAAGAAATTTCAAAATCCCAGAGAGCGAAAATTGGGATTCTGAAGCGACATATCCTGCCTCTGCTCTCTCCCCCCAAAAGGTAAAAGATAACTGGGGGATAAGATGTGTATGTGGCGCCAGGCCTGGAAGGTGCCACCATTAACCAGGTGTCCATGAAGTTCCAAACAAAACAGCCCTTTTAAGGGCTACCCAATACTCTAGAAAAGAAATAACGATCGATTAGCCAATGTGTGTAGGTAGAGTAGTGTGAATATAAACACTAACTCTTTATTAATAGTGGGAGTGTATGTGATTGTGTGTTTGTGTTTGTAAATGTTGAAGTAAGTTTGTGTGTTTGTGTTTGTAAATGATGAAGTAAGTTTGTGTGAATAGTAGATTATGGGTTTCTTAGCGTATGTGGAGAGTATAGTTTGGGTTATATTATATGAAATGAAAAAGTAGGGGGATGTTTTCCTTCACGTTCGCGCGTTGTTGGGTCATGATCTAGGTAAGATCCATTTTATGTTTTTAGGGGGATGTTTTCCTTCACGTACGCGCTTTAAGTATAAGAACCCACAGTATTCGTCGTTCAAACCATTCTTCATAGAAGATGGCTTCAAACCACCTGGATAAATTTCAATCATTGCAAGACGTCCTTGACAATTTGGGAATGATAGAACAAATGCTCGTACGACTAGTTGAAGATCACTATTCTTATAGTCCGCATAGAGTAAAAATGGAAATTAATAATTTAAGAAAAGCAAAGGATATGATAAGTGGTGTGATGAAGGAAATAAAGGAGGAGAAGGAGGATGAAGAGGAAAGGACAAGGATGAGAGCATGGAATGAAAAAATTGAAAAAGAAGAAGAAAATGAGAAGAGGAAGAAAGAAGAAGAGGAGGAAGAGAAGAAAGAAGAGGAGGAGAAAAAAAAGAAGAAAAAGAGTGTAGGTGAGAAAATAAGAAGTTGGTGGAGGAAAAGAAGAAATTAGAAGCAGAAGAAGAAAACCCAAAGGCCCTTTTCAGGGCCAGCCATATTTCTCGAAAAGAGATAGCCTTTCCATTGCCTACCCCTTTTTTTAAATTTTTTTTATAAAAAAAAAATCCCATGACGCTATACAGTCCCACCCTGTTTAAATTCCCCTTGACGCTCAACAGTCCCACGATTTTTCTCCATGTTAATTTCCCTTGACGCTATATGTTCCCACGATTTTTCTCCATGTTAAATTTCCCTTGACGCTATATGTTCCCAAGGGTCTTTTTAATGATAAGTCCCATTGACGCTATACTATCCCTATTCACTACTTAGATGGTCATACCTTTGCTTTGCGGAAAATATGACAATCATAGATTATGCATTAAACCTAACGCACTTGATTTCTTACTTTGGGTCTGGTATCGTATTACTTTGCTCAGCCAAATGAGAAATAAGTCAGAAAAAATTAATTAGAGGTGTTAAGTCAAATGAGAAATACGTCTGAGAAAATTAATTACAGGTGTTAAGTCAAATGAGAAATACGTCTGAGAAAATTAATTAGAGGCGTTAAGTCAAATGAGAAATACTTTCGAGAAAATTAGTTAGAGTTCCAGTAGGAAATGTAGGAAACGACTAAAGAAATCACTGAGAATTTTACCTTAAGCGATGATTCCATTCGCTGACAAATTTAACGTGAACGAGATCTGAGGCAATCCCAAGCAGTATAGTTCTATCATGCCGACGGCTTGCATCAAAATTCGTTTGTCTTATTTCTATATGATAGACCCATTTCTAAGTATAGTTATGTCTTATGTGTTCTCTTTCTTTAGCATGGTCATCTTAATTATTCTGGATTGCTTTCCTTCTCTGCACTAATGTGTAAATAGTTATTGTTCTCATCGTTGTGAGTGAAAGAACCTGTTCTATGTTGTTGCTGTTCTTGGTTTTATCGCCATTTTGCAGCTACATGGCGGCCAGTATAACTGGTGGAGGATAAATCCGGGAATACACAGGTAAGAATCTCTTACGTTCGGGAAGCTACCGGCGAGCTTTCTCAAATGACTCACGTTGGCCAAACTGGAGACTCGAACCCACGCTGACAGAGGTGAGATGATAGTGATCAGTAAAGCCGAGTGCTTTATACGCCGGGTCACTACGGGCTGCGGTCGCAACAATATATAAGTTTTATTTTTCCTAACTCTACTTTCCAAATGTTATAATATGTGTGCTGCTGGTTCACATATTATGTTAGAGCATTATTCTGCTTTGATTAACATTACTACTGCTATGTATATTTGATTTAATTTATATTTGATTTGATTTAATTGTTTGTAAGTTTTAAAGTCTTTTTATTTTTAATTTCATTACACGTCAAAGTAATGTAATTTTGTTTACTAGGAATTTGATATTTTCCAGAAAATTCAGTTTCACCTGACTCTTTTTATAAACAACTAATAATAGAAATACTGTTTCTATTTTTGACTTAGTTCACCGACCTTGAGTCAGAGATCACTGAGACAAGTAAATAACTTTCTTTTTTATTTTATTCTCGAAGTAAAATGAGTGTTTTTTTTATCAAGGTCATACTGGCAGTGATTTTAGATGTAAACAGCCTGTATTTCGCAATTCTGGGTTTTCCGAAATTGCGCAGTAGTTATATTTAATAGTGATGTTTAGAGACATATTTCTCAGTTTGAGCTTTTACCTTGGACACTGGAAAGTGTTTCATTGTGACCAGTCTGGAGTTACCTTTTAATTTTCATTCAAATTATTTGGATTCTAAAAGATTAATTCCTTTCCCTGGAAATATTTGAGTGCTCATACAAAATTCTTGGGCAAAGACATTTATTTTAATTGTATTCGGAATTCACACACCGAAATATTATTTTCTGTGGTTCACAAAGAACTGTAAACACATTAGTGCCATACGTCATCGCCTTCCACTTTTGATTTTTCGTCGGGATTCGAACTTGAATTCATTAGAACATTTCAATACCAGGACTTCTAAAATGTAATTCGTGGATTAATCTTGGATTATTTTTGGATTTGATCCTTTAAAACCATAAATTCTTATTTTTTTTCGATTTGGCAATGTTTTTTCAGGGAAATAAAGTATTTGTTAAATTTTTCAAAGCTTGTTGTTTTCATCTTTCTTTTGTTACTGTTTATTAGAGCCAAAACACGTAACATAAGACTACCGACTAGAAAATTATTTCTTTCTCCCTGTTTCTGTCTCTCTCTCTGTCTCTGTTTCTGTCTGTCTCCCTCTCTCTCTCTCTCTCTCTCTCTCTCTCTCTCTCTCTCTCTCTCTCTCTCTATATATATATATATATATATATATATATATATATATATATATATATATGTGTGTGTGTGTGTGTGTGTGTGTATGTATGTATGTATATTTTATTCAATTTAGATTTAATTTAATTTAATTGTTTGTTTATTAGTTTTAAATTTTATTATTCCATTACATGCTATTGTAATGTAACTTTATTTACTGAATTTGACATTTTCCAGAAATTCAGTTTGACCTGAATGTTTTAATAATAGAAACTTTTTATCTCATGCTGACCTAGTTCCTGACCTTGATTCAGAATTAGTAAGGGTTGAAGTAAACAACATTTTTTATGTTTATTTTTTTTATTCTTTCGCAGGCTAAGTTTCATAAAGTGAAATCGAGACCATGCTGGGAGTACGCGATGTTAGGCATGTAAAAAGCTTCTATCTTATTCTAGAAACATGATCATGTGACCCTCGTCCGGGAATCTGTTTTGCGCCTTAAATTAGTGTATAACTGTTTTCGATAGAGAATTTGGGCAGTTGGACTTTAAACCATTGACATTTTAAAGTGTTTTGTTGTAACCAGTTTGAGTTGAATTTTTAATTCTTCTTTAAATTATTTGGATTTTAAGATTGTTGTTCCCTGGAAATTCTTGTGCTCAAAACTTATTCTTGAACAAGGACAGTTATCGAAATTTACACATTATTCAAACACTGGAATATTGTTTTATGTGATTCAACAAAGAACTGTTGACACATCAGTACGACGCTGACCACACCTTACGTCATCGCCTTCCATTTTGGATTTCATCGGCATGGAACTCAGTTTCATTAGGACATTTTATTACTAGGACTTCTATTTTTTAATTTTTTTATTATTCTTGGAATATTGTTGGATTTGATTCGTAGAACCGTAAGTTCTTTTTCTCATTTTTTTTTTACCTTGTTTTTCTAGAGAAATAAATTATTTGTTAAATTTTTACAAAGCTTGTTGTCTTTACTCTTTTCTTTTTGCCTTTCGTAAGAGCCTAAACGTATATATATATATATATATATATATATATATATATATATATATATATATATATATATATATATATATATATATTGCAGAATGTTATAACCACGTAAGTTTTCGTATAGTACCACTAAAGTGAATGTATATATAATGATCTTCAACTTGTCGATTTATTTCAACTCGTCTATTTGTTTTAAATTATTATCGACATGGAAGCATCAACTTCATTAATCTCTTTTGACATTTATTACATTTCCTATCGATTTTCCTGCGTATTTAATTTGAGTGTCCTCTTTCATAGCTTTTGATGTATGAACAATTCTTATTCTGTTGTTTCTGTACAAATGCTGCTTGGATGACGTTATTGATGTACTGTTATTTCAATGTATCGTTGTTGGTTATTAGCTTTAATAGTTAATTCTTGCCCTGGCATCCCACCAAATATCCGACCATTTATGTACGTAACTAAAAGCAGAAAACAACGAAAGTAATTAGTTAAAGTGCCAGATATCTCCAGCAGAATAGTCAGCAAAAATATAAGTTTTGGCACTAAGGCCTCGCAGACAAGCTTAATAATGAAAGCATTGGCACTAACACAGTACAGTGGTCTTAGTTCGTAATACAATGAATCAAAGAACTATACGCCTTAGATATTACAGACATCAAAGTCATCAGGCACACACGAAAAATCAAATTACGTTCTAGCTATAAAGCGCAATGCCACTGAATGTCTCTAATTGCAGCCTTAGATTAGAATACGCAAATTCAAATTCAATTTTCTTTCATGTCGCTCGAGTATGAACAGAGGAGTATCGGACAATATAATTGAAGTAAGAAAGCTCGAGTGTATTCATTGATATCAGATATCAGATATCAGATATCACACCACTTTTAATCAAAGGCTGAGAAAGTTTAAACAAATTCGTTGAAAATATAAATCATTTCCTATCACCAACGCCACTGTTACTAATACTAAGATGGTAACATACAAATTAGCGAAACAAAATAGTTTGCGAATAAAATATTGTTTGAAGTCGCTGATCTTTATGAACTGGGCTAATATTATTTAATTGTATACATGAATAATAATAATAATAATAATAATAATAATAATAATAATAATAATAATGATAACATTTCTCAGTTTTTCATATGTGTTGCTTCGACAACGCATAAAACATTTTGGCATGAAGTGTATGAAATTGAACCCCGCCTCTAAATATTCGTCTTAAATATTATTATACATATTGGAAAGATGTAGCAGTATCCGTAGTAGTGTCAGTAATAGTGGAAGTGATGTCAGTAGTGGTGTCAGTAGTAGTGAAAATAATGTCAGTAGTAGTGGCAGTACTGTCGTTAGCAGTGTCAGTAGCAGTGGCAATACTGTCATTGTAGTGTCAGTAGTAGTGTCAATATCATTGGATATACTGTCAACAGTAGTGGCAGTATTGTCATTAGTAGTGTCAGTAGCAGTGTCAATAGCAATGGAGTACTGTCGTTAGTAAAGTCAGCAGTAGTGAAAGTCGTATTGGCAGCACTGTCATTCGTATTGTCAGTAGTAGTGTCAAACTGTTTGTATAGTAGTAGTACTGTCAGTAGTGGTGGAAATACTGTCAGTAGTAGTGGCAGCACTCTCATTAGTAGTGATAGTAGTAGTTGCAGTACTGTGGTTAGTAGAGTCAGTAGTGGTGACCGTAGTAAAAGGCGGATTCTGTTCGCACATTTTTATGTATCGCTTCGACAACGCAAAGCCCTAAAGTCCTTTCCAAGACGAGTTGTATAAGATTGAAGCCAGCTACTAAACCTTACCGCTCCTGCATTCGTCACTACTACTACTACTATTATCATTACTACTACTACTACTACTACTACTACTACTACTACTACTACTACTACTATGATCATCACAATATACAAATTACAGAACCGCAAAAGTTTATAAATGTAAGAACTTATGAAGCTAGCATAACGATGAGTTGTTGAAGATAAAGAAACAGGACGAACTGACTAATCATCGATCCAAATGCGATGTAAACAACGTCTCCTTCCCCACTGATGAAAGGTAAAACACCATCGATTAATTAAACCCAGGGTGTGACCTTTTCAACCTGCTAATTTCGGTTTATCCCACTGTATATATGTAGATATGTAGGTAGATATGTATGTATGTAATTCTCTTTAAATGTATGTATACCCTATATATGTGTGTGTGTGTGTGTGTGTGTGTGTGTGTGTGTGTGTGTCTGTGTCTGTGTCTCTGTGTGTGTGTGTGTGTGTGTGTGTTAATTTATAGGAAGCTAGTCCTGCCGTTACTCCTGCTAGTACCCATGTTCAGAAAAGGATAAAGAACACTCGAAAAGGCCAGGAAAACTCATCTCCCAAAACTGGCAAGAAGGATGTGGCAATAATCCGGTGGAAGATTCTCTTCAATGACCGGATTGACAAACGCAAATATTGTTTTCACTTTCTTTGAGTTTTCTCCTCATTTCTGTCTGTCGGTATGAGTGTATGTATATCAGTTTAATGTAGACAAATAGTTTAATATGCATCAATGAAATTCTCCACATATGTAAATATAGCTCTCTACATATATAATATGGATGCAGGATATTTTTGTATCACCTCAGCACAACAGAGGACATACGGCGCCAACAAAAGGTAAAAGATGATAAATGCAGAAATGAATGACACAAAAATCTAGGAAGATAAATCCTTCCAAACAATGTTAGCATGGGATACATGAGGATCAAATATTAAACGTAAAGATGTTAAAATTTGTAAAAGGTATCTGAGATTAAAAAAATAAAGGTGAATAAGCTAATTATTAACACATACTTCAAAATATGTTAGATAAATCACATTTCCTCAGTAAAGGTCACGGTTTTCTAAGGCGTGAAATCAAAAATTTTTTTAAGTGCATTTCACGTCAGAATGCCTCTGCCTCACTTAGTGGATAAAATTTTGTTTGACTGTGAATGGACACTTTTGGGGATTCACTCTGGTAGAGGTTCGCTGTTCAAGTCTGGATGAATTAGGCATAATACCGCTTCATTTCTGCGATTTATTTTATGTGAGGTATACCACTTTGGGAGTGATATTTTGAAGTTTGTTGAGTTCTTATTACGCATAGTTAGCCAAGTATGACGAACTTGCTTATATATACAATATTTGAGGTCTGTACATGGACACTTCCATTTGGAAGCGGGTGACTGCAAAGCATCTTTGGATGATTTATCTCTCATTTCATTACCCTTTATATCAAATAGGACTTGGCAGACAGCGGTACTAAATACATTTCTTAAATTGTATGGACATATCGAGGATATTAATAGGTTCTCAGATTTAATTTTTTTTTTGCAGGCTTTCAGTACGGAAAGGAAATCACAAAAGACGACGAATTTTTGAGAAGGTTCAACATACTTCAAAACTTTGAGTATGGCACTTCAATAAAAACCGAAGCTAATGCAATTGTATGTATGTATGTATGTATGTATGTATGTATGTATGTATGTATGTATGTATGTATGTATGTATTATTACGACGCTATGGTCTTAGAATATGTAACAGAAAAGAGTGAGAAGCAACAAGCTTTGTAACATTCAACACATAATTTATTTCTCTAGAATAAAAAAGTGATAATGGAAAAAGGGAACTTACACTATTGCGAATTAAATCCCAAATATTCCTAGAAATACATACACAAGACCTAATAAATAAAGTTCTAAATAAACTTTAGTGGAAATTAAATCGAACGCTGAAGGTATTGATGTGCCTGTGCTGGTCCGTATAACCTTGATTTGCCAACAGTCTTTTGTTGGATAACAATAATGCAATCCAAGAATATATCCTTATTTGAAATGTCAGTAGAATTTCATATCTCTTTTCCCAAGAATGTTATTTAAGAAGAGCACTTTGTATTTCCAGAGAAGAATCGCTTGAAATAAATCATTTGAATAAATAAAATTCCAGCCCAAATGAATTACTGGACACAACAAAAATACAATCGTTTCTGCTAAGATCTGAAAGACGAATACCTAATTTTTCAAGTAATAACATTATGTAGTCTTCTACTTTGACCTCAGATCACAATTAATATTTATAATTTTTAAAAAAACAAAAACATTATCCAATTGAAAATAACCTTCTGTAAGATTCATAATGTTCACAAGATAAAATCTTAGCTATAATTAGAAGTCTATTACTAAAATTAAAATATTAAATGCATAGTAAACAACAGGCAGACACATCAATTCATGTGGAATTTCCGATGTTCCATATTCAGATTGACCAAAATCAATAATTCAGGTAAGGCAGAAAAGGAACTTGATTTTGGACAAGGTCAAGTCCAGCGTGCAATGTCACATTATCAATAGCATAAAATGAAATAAAAAATAAATTAAAAAACAAACTAGCAATCAATTAAATAAATTAAATATACATAATAATATGTATGTATGTATGTATGTATGTATGTATGTATGTATGTATGTATGTATGTATGTATGTATGTATGCATATGATTCTGTAAATATGTAAATATATCTGTATCTTTGTTTTAAGCGGTTCTTCCTTTCTTAGTTGCGTATTGAAATCGTTTCATATAGAGTTAAACCGATTAGTGAATATATCATTTTCTATTATTTTATAGGAAGCAAATACCTCTTTTATCTCTTTTTCCTGATGGACAGGGTCAGGGACATGGGGTCCCTGACCCTGTCCATCAGGAAAAAGAGATAAAAGAATCATGATACCATGAGACAGAGGAATAGCGATCCCACCTAATCCCATTTCCTTCTCGTAATTACAGCGTATAGTAAAAAAAAAAAAAAAATAACCATCTTCCCTTCCAAGTCTAAGCCTCGAGCAAGAATAATTTCTTATTGGCGAAAACTGGGCATCCGTCACCCATGCATGTCCAATATGTGATTGGCACAGTGCCACTTCATCTCTGTAGATTGCTTTTCATAATGGATGCCTCTCTCCGGTAGTGTGTTTGATGTTCTCAAGTTTGTTTGTGGCGCTTTCGTTTTACATATTTTACCAAATATGACAATCATGTTGATGAAAGTCAGTATATGGAATCTTATATTTGGAAACGGGTCACGTGACCGCAGGACCGATTTGGCTACTTCATCTTACTTTCATGGCCGTTTATAACAATATCATTAGGCAGCCAAAACTACAGAATACTATTTTTCCTCACTGTATGAAAACATCATGTTTATTTGGGATATTAATTGATCGTCAGATTTAAGGTTAAGCATGGCTTTGAAATTTATAGGGAATCAGAAATTGGTTTCTTGAGAGATTTCAGCGTAATTTAAAACCTGGTGTATGGCTGTAATTTCCGAACTGAAAGTTGAGAGGCTTTATGTAGTAACCGGCGCGAGATAGTCCCATTCAGCGTTGCTATGACAGCTCCAACTTTATCTCCATTATTCAATCCGTCCTTATAAAGGGACGTATGGCTACTACAGAATGTTCCGACTTCATCGAATTAACTCTGAAAAAGAAGAGGGTTTGTTGACGACTTTTGAATTCGCACAATTCAGATATTATTATTTTGGGAGGTCTTGATAACTAAAATGGCGATTTGGGAATAAAATGTATGTGTTATATTTTCAACATTAATGTTCCTTTCGTATATCCGATTCTAGGACAAAAGCCCCACTAGGACAAAAGCCCCACTAGGACAGAAGCCTCCTGGCATGGGTGGGACAAAAGCCCCATAGGGCAAAAGCCACTCAGAGGACGACAAAAGCCCCTTGATCTTTGTTGTTTACAGTATCATGCATCGTAGTTGTTCGTTTTTATGGAACTGTTTATATATTTGATTGAGATTTATTTATTTATTTATTTATTTATTTACTTTTTTTAATTTATATATTTATTTATTGTGACTATATTTTCACTGATGTACAGTGGTCTCCCTTGCACCGTTTAGTAACTTTTTTAGTGAGTATTGTAATGTACATCTTGTGTCCTGACTACGAAACAACTTAATAAAATATTTGATATGTATTGTTTTCTTTAGATACAATACAGGCATATCTTCATAGACATCAAGCAAAATGATCAAATTTATTGAACCCATCTGTGTATCTCACATTTAGGCTATACATTATTACTAAACAGAATAATCCAACACGCATTATATATCTAAGCACATTCATATAATCATTTTAATAACCGATTAATCCCCACAAATTCTATCAATTAACAGTTTTAACGTTTATATCATTAGTACAAAACAGAATGGCTTCAACAAAAGCAGGTGTATATAGAAATAAAAAAATAAACACGTATATTACAAAAATACTCCCACATAATACCTTTTTTTACTTTCAAATTCAATTGCAGTTCATTATGCAGGTCTGGTTCATTACACCTTTTTCACAAAGGAAATTACCCACTTCATCTTGGATAACTGCAATTGTAAAACGTTAACAGTTGAAGCATGTATAAGTGTAGAATTATATAATTAAAAATATTAAACATTTAATAAAAATTATATTACTAAGAAAAAAGTATAAAAATTGTCTTGTTTTAAGCAAACACTTTACAGTGATTGCTTGTGAAAATTTATGTAATTTATAGTAAATAATTAGAACAATGAAAATCATAATACAATTATTTATTTCAAGAATTGTGAGCTTGGGAGGGGGGATTGTCCTCCCCAAGAATGGTCTTTGTCCAAGGGGGCTTTTATCTTACCGCTGTCAGTAAGCGTCTGTCCTGGGGGGGCGTGGCTTTGTTCGGACCCTTTATATCCATCCAAAGATGAGTCTTTATGCAGTAGGGTGGGCGTTTGAAAATATTTTAATTTCTAAATATGTAATTATATACAATTTGGGAATAGGCGCTGATTTTGAAACCCATATTTTTGGTTTCTGACGTGACACCATAACTGATATACTGAGGACGGACGTAAAAGAATTGTTCGTGGACTAGATCTAGAAATCGGTTAAAAGGATGATAAGAACCTTGAACGAAACGACGCTATCTAAACAATGTCTTAGGTATTAGTATATTTTATTCTATTCGTTAAAGAAATATACTTCAACTTATTCCGATGTCGGCATTCTCAGCTTCCATCGCATTCCTGGAAACTTAAATGTAAATTCGCAAACTTGAAAACATATCCATTTCCTTGTGTGCGAATTTGAATTTATTAGAAAAAAGATATCAGAGTAGATAAAGGCAGACTGAAACAATATGACTTTAATTTGTAAAAAACAAAGCGTTGACTTAGGCTGCAAAGTGTGTGAGATATCACTGAAAATGTGACTTCGTAACCATATTAGTCGACATCAGAACACTCTGCACAGCGCCATTATTTCGGCAGTAAGACCTCGCCCCCCACCCCCAAGCATAAATATCAGGGTCGATGTCTTGCATTGTAGGACTACCAGTGAGATGTCACAAGTATCAAGGTACTCATATAACAATTATGGTGATCTTTTCTATTATTTTTGTTTTCAGATCTTCGTATTAAGTCCTAAGATGAAGCCACACATGTGATATATAGGGGGTAATTACGCCATTTGGGTAATGGTCGAGAGGAAATATCGTAGATTTGTAATTGCGATTAAGTCATATTTCCCTTTTTAAAGGAGCAACAGTGTACGGTATATATTCACGTATATCTTCAGCTGGCTATTGAAATGTACAATTCTTTGTCTGCAACATGTGCATTTTAGTTTTTTTAAATAAAAATTAAACCCGTTTTATGTGGGACACCTTGCAAATAACCCTCTTTATCAGCTATGCATGTAAAAAAAAAAAAAAAAAAAAAAATTATGCAAGAACGCAATAAGTCAGCAATAGCTCAACATGGGATATAACTCCATCGTATAAAGCGAAAGGTTTGAGTTGTTTCCTCTGTATTTACCTCCCTTATGCCAGACTACTGTCGGGTTTTCTTGCTTCGATTAATCAAAAGGCGTCCTTGCTAATTATGAAGTATTGCTTTTTTATGCAGTATTACTATTAAAAGAATACTAGCAGATAACATTATTTTCTACCAGATTATTCAGTAATAAACATAGTTCAAGAATTAAAAAAGCCGACACTTATTGGGCACAATTTCTTGAAAAGGAAATTTTTGGGGTATTTTCTATCAAACGCATACTCAATTAAAAAAATGGAAATATTAGATCATCTTTCAGTACACAAATATCACTACGAAAGTCGACAAATCAGTAGACACAACACTTAAAAATAGACATTTATTTTACAAAAGTATTTCTACTCAAATTGTTTTCGGCCAAGATTTAAAAAATTAAATACAAATGAAGTATACTGGCTTTTGTCAAAACAAGCTTTAAAAAATAACTAAAAGTTGTGACAGAATGGATTTAATGTATGAGGAAAGTATTATGTGTACCAAAACTTTCTGAATCAAAGCATACTAGATCAGCACCGGTCTTAGCAAACGCGGGGCGCGATTTTGGATCAGTTTGGCGGAGCCCCCTGGTTTAACGCGGGTAACCCCCCTGTCAGCATGTTATTTGGAAATAAACTTATAAACAAGTTTTATATGATATTGAACTTAAAATGTTCTTCCTTCGCTTTAATATAACTCTCTCTCTCTATCGATATATTTTTAAAAATTATTAACGCGAGGGGCCACTGTGAGCGCTGGGCCCGATTGGGCCAAATCGGTCCAATCGGCCTAAGGCCGACCCTGTGCTGAACAATAAAAACGCTAACATTTTTACGAATGAACGACAAAAGAAGAAAATAAACATTTGTTTTAAAAAATCTTGGCACTAGCCTTCCTTTATATAGTACTACTGGCTATTCCACTCAACTGTCACGCCATTCAACAGGAGCCATAGCCTTCCTTTATGTAGTACTACTGGCTATTCCACTCAACTGTCACGCCATTCAACAGGAGCCATAGCCTTCCTTTATGTAGTACTACTGGCTATTCCACTCAACTGTCACGCCATTCAACAGGAGCCATACCTGATATCTATATAATAAGTTATATTCCGTCGATCAGATATTTTTATTTATAGATTACTTGTTATGAATAAAAATGGGGTGGGCGATAATAATGGGGATGTTGCGACAATGTGAATTGTGGTACGGTCGTTATTCTGAATGTGCAGGGATATGGCTACAATGTGAAATTAACATTTGTCAATATGTTTAAAATTAGTGTGTTGCAATAGGAAGAAATGTAAGGTTAAAAATACCCAGAGGTTTAATTTGATAAGACGATACAGGCACTAGGAGAAATGGCAATCTGAAAAACACCTACTGAACTACAAACAGATACTCGCCAGTCAACCCGTTTATGCTATGATGGACCCTCATTAATTACTTTAAATGACCACTCCGTGGCTCTCCACACTACATTGTGCTCTAGACTAAACGAACTGGGAATAAATTTATCATTACCTAAATGTAAACAGAAGCGAAAAAAGAAACGTTGTTTCAAAGCTGGCCGGCGTAGAACAGGAAGAAGAATTCCAGTTATCTCCCTTATGCCCTTTCCGGCTCGACAATTTAAAAATTCGACCGTTAATTTAGATAACCTAATTCAAATCCATATTAATTCGTCAACCTTCGTGTCAACTGTCCAAGAGATACCTCTGCGTATTGCATTATTCAATGCACAGTCAGTAGGACCACCGGAAAAGCGCACAGAAATAGTCAATTTTATCAACGACCAGAATATTAACTTCTTTTTCCTAACAGAAACATGGCTAAAAACATCAAGCGATGAGCATAAGTGTGCGGATCTAACACCCACTGGTTACTCCATCAAGTCGTTCCCCCGTAGCTATCGCGGAGGTGGAATTGCTGTCATCACAAAGAACTCCATGATCAAACGTCTTAACCACATCACAACATTCAATTTCGACCACACATCGTTTGAACTAGTCCAAACCACACTCACACTGGAGCAAAGGTCAGTCCATTTTTCTGCCTATACCGCCCTCCTCCTAGTAGAAAAAACAAGCTTACTGAATCTCTCTTATTGGAGCAGTTTTAGAATCTCCTGGACTATGGAAATTCGATAGGTGGCAACCTGATTATTCTTCTAGATTTCAACTTTCACTTTGACTGTCCCGGAAACCCAAATACATAAAAACTCCCAGATTCCATTAAAGTTTTCAACCTCGAACAGTCAGTTAACCAACCCACCCATAAACATGGTCACATTTTAGACTGGAGTCTTCATAGACCTGATGGTAACATTCTACGGTCCTCCCTGGTATCCCATGAACTTGCATCTGATCACCTCTGCATTATATGTCATCTGGACGTATCAGTACCTAACCCTCCACCTTTATCTGCTACTAAGAGAAACCTCCGTATGATAAATAGAACCAAACTAATGCATGACATCCAAGAAAACCTAACAACTTGCTTACCTCCTACAGCAGAACAACTCGATAACTGCCTGCGTTCATTGATTGACAAACATGCCCCAGCTACCAAGAGCTGAAGAAACCAACACTAGACCATAACGATTTAAAGAACTACCGACCAGTTTCGAATCTCCCATTCATATAAAAAAATCTTTGAAAAGGTTGTTCTATCCCAGCTTGTATCTCATCTGAATTAAAACAGTCTTTTTGTCAATGCACAATCTGCATATCGCCCTTGCCACAGTACTGAAACTACTCTTCTGAAAGTAGTTAATGACATTCTCTCTGCTTTGGATAGCGGAAAGATTACAGCATCCTTGGTTTGTCTGCAGCATTTGACACAATAGACCATGATATATTACTTCACCGTCTCCAGCATGTATTTGGCACTTATGATACAGCCTTACTGTGGTTCAAGTCCTACTTGGTCAACAGGACACAAATTGTGTCTGCAAATGGAATACACTCCAGCCCAGTTGATCTATGTTGTGGTGTTCCACAGCGCTCTGTTCTTGGACCTGTTCTCTTCATTCTATACAATCAGCCGCTCTCAAGTGTCATAGATCATCATAAAGTGTTTCACCAATTGTACGCTGGTGACACCCAAATATACAAATCTAGCCACCCAACTGAAACTGATGCTACCATCCAAGGTGTAGAGAGGTGCATTTCTGATGTGAAATCATGGATGACATGTAACAAGTTGCAGATGAATGATGATAAACTGAGGCCATTCTGATTACAGCATAAAGACTTTCTCATTCACATCCTTTACCTCAAACAATAAATATCAGCAACACCAACATTAAATTCGCACAATCAGTACGAAACCTAGGTGTTACTCTCGACAGTACTCTCACATTGCACCAACATGTCATGAACATATACAAGGCTGCATATCTTGAGCTTAGACGCATCAGCTCCATTCGCAAATATCTTTCAGTTGATGCCACTAAAACACTTGTGTGTTCATTAGTGCTTTCAAGACTCTACTATTGTAACTCAGTTATGTCTGGTTCATCTCAATATCTACTCCAAAAGCTTCAAAAAGTTTAAAACACAGCTGCTCGGATCATACTTAAAGTACCACAATCAGAGTACACCTTCCCGCTGCTCTGTACCCTACACTGGCTATCCATTCGATCCAGAATCAACCACAAAATTTGTTCTCTGTGCCACGTTTCACTGACGGACTCTAGTCCAATATACCTATCCGATTTCACCCATGTGTACACACGAGCAAGATACTTACGTTCCTCCTCTGACAATCGTATACTCATTATTCCCACTATGAAAACAAGGTCATATGGACAGCGTTCTTTTGCATACCAGGGCCCAGCAACCTGGGATGAATTGCCCACTGAACTTAGACACAAAGACACAGTGATCACATTCAAGAGTGCTCTCAAAACTCACTTATTTCGACTGTAAGAACAAACTTAAAGACCTAATAATGTTTCCTACCCTAAATATTCTCAGCGTGTTTTTTTTTTCTATGTTTCTAATTTCATAGTGTTTGTGTTTGTAATCATATCATTATATGTTTTATATCTTGTAGATGTTGTCCAATGTTGTAAAGCGCTTAGAGCTTCTAAAGATTAGGCACTATACAAAGTCCTCATTATTATTATTATTATTATTATACACTGACCAACACCAATACCTAATGACGGACACCCACTACTACTGACCAGTACACATTCTTACTGGCCATACTGACCTTGATATACTTCTAGCACGCACATGTACTGACAAATACCCACACCTACTGATCAGCGTCCACGCCTACTTACTTGTATGAAAGATGATTTAAGTAGTATGATGTAGAGTAAGGAGGAGTAACACACATAACAGAAAAATACAATAACAACAAAAAGCACACAGACGTGTAAAAGGAATAAGGGTATAAATGCTTATACATTCACGCAAACATGCATTCGCACTAAAGGAAAGAAGAATATAGTGAACTTACGGTATTTCATTGTATATGAAAGATAAAACAATACACGAATAATATTTGTTTCTGTAGTTTTTGGACGGCGATGAATATGTCATTTGATGGTGGGGGTAACAAAAGAGTGCAAACACTGGTAACACTTCAGTGTTATTCGTCGTAAGCTTATCCGTACTGCAGTTCCATACACTAACACTCGCTTCAAACACAATTGCTTTCCACGTAGACTCTTCATTACCAAAGGGCAGTGTATACATGCATTTTTAAATAGAATCTGTGGTACACTCATCAAATGCAGAAAATAAAAGACGTTCTATGCTCTCGTTATAAGTTAAAATTCTACCTTGATTCATTCGTAGAGGTCTCACGTTTATCATGAGCAATGCCATTTCGTCGCCATTTTCAGTATCAACTGTGTTTCTCTGACAGATTAGAATAGTGACAAATGTAATGAGTTCAGCAATGAAGAGCAAGATAGTTAGGGGTGGGGGTGGGGTGGAGATGTGGATGTTCAGCATTTAAGCCATGTGTTTTGTGATATAATAAATAATTCATAACCTATATGGGGACTAACATTTAATGCCCCACCTGTGAACGAACATTCACGAATCTAGCATCTTACGACCAATATCATGTATCATGTAAAACAATTCGAAAAACAGAAGTACTTATGATATACTGGAAGTGTGTCCAACAGAACATTTGACCAGATTCAAAGATTCACACGTTTAGACAAGAAACAAACGATGTTCTCTTTGTCATTTAGTCTTATAGTTCGATCATCAGTGTTATATTCAGAGATCTGACAACAAACCAGACAAATTATTGGTTCACCAGAACACGGAAATGACATTGTCACTTATTTTTATCTGTTCTCTAGACAGTATCATTCACATTCAAATATTTGTGTTGCTCACCGTTCTTCCTACTAATGTTTTTAAGAACCTTTATTTGATCACTGTCGGAACTGTAGAGTGACAAAAGGTGGGCCTGAAAAGATATTTTGTAGCTCCCATGCTTTTTTGTTTTCTTGTTTTCCCTCAGTCGTTTTTGGATCCGACTGCTTACGACTGGGATGGAAGTAAGGTCAGTCGTTACATGTGATCATCTTCACATGTGATTTTTGCATGCATATATTCACAATCAAACTCTAATTATCAAAATCTCGTTTCACATTATTATTTGTCATTGTCTCTTTTAAAAACAGAATATCATGATTTGGCAAAAAAACTTTTAAAAGTCCAACTCATAAAGTTATCTCTTTAGTCCAACACATATTCCATGATAACATAGATATTGGTCCTCTTCACGCCCTTTAGCAGGTGGAATTATAAAGATTTCATTTCATCTATGTATGTCTCTCGCTAACTTTTTACATTGTGTCCTATCCTGGGTTCTTATGTTATTATGCCAAACTGTTTTGCCCTTTTTAATGACTTCAGTTAGATAGTATTCACGTGCGCCAAGCATTTACTCATTCGGCCATTCTATGTTGTACCACACGTCATTCAAAACCTTCCGAATTTCTATCCGCGTTACAATGGAATTTTACGACGATATGGCGAAGTTTCTTTCGTCTGGCGCCACTCTCACATTGTCGACATCACCGTCACCGGCGTCAACTTTTGTACCAGTAACGGATCGGGAAACCTCTATCTTCTCAGGCTGATCGAACGGTCCAGGTTGGTGCCTCTGCCTTCGTGATGTGTGGATTTTTTCAACCAATCTAAAAGCCCAATTAATCTGTATGGCCTTCACATCGTCAGCAAAACTCCTTCGCCAGTGTTGAGCATCTTGTTCAGTTTTCTCCCTTCGGCTGAATTATCCCCAGAAATAACAAATGTTATCCCACTGACCTGGATCAGTTTATTTTGCCCTAATTATCATCGTTTCCCTTGTCAGTTTTAGCCTCATCAACGCAAGTAGAGGATACTCTTTTACAATGAGTTTTTCTGCGTGGGTTCGAGTCTCAGGCTCGGCTAACGTAGGTATGTGATAAAGCCTGCCAGTAGCTTTTCGTGGGTCGGCGGTTCTTCCCGGGGTTTTCTAGGGTTCTTCCTCCACCAGTTATACTGGCCGCCATGTATGGCCTGTATTGTACTGAAAAATGGCGTTAAACCCTACAACAGCAACAATGAGTTTTTCTTGCTCCTTTCTCGTCCTCTTTTTTCAATGAAAGTTCTGATTTGTGGTCTTCATACCTATCGGTCACAAACAAGAACTAACTTTGATTCTCTCCTCAACGGAAATATTACTATAGTTACCGTTCCGGTCGCCTAAATGGTTAGAGCGTCCGCCTCCGATGCGGAACCCCGGCCGAGTCAAACCAAAGACTTTTTAAAAAATGGTATTTGCAGCTGCCAAACTTGGCGCTCGGCATTAAGAGGTTAGTGTCAGGATTGGTCGGCCTTGTGTCAGGATAATGTGACTGGGTGGGACATGATGCCACATGTCTGCGGTATGATGCCCCATTGCTAGACATCAATATAAACTGCCACACTGCAGACATCGTAGCGGGATGACTCAGATTGTTAAAGCTACGTAAAACACACACACACACACGCACACACACACACAAACAAGCAGACAACTGCACACACACGCAAATGTTCTGTTAACTGATGAAAAACCAAACAAAAGCAAAACTAAAATGTATCAGTAGGGGACGGAATTTTTCTTTTCAACTTGGGAACAGCGTTTTTTACGTTAAAATATCATCGAATAAATTGATAAAGAACATGAAACACTTGTTTTATTTATGCGCTATCTGTGCAAAAATCTAGATAGGAATTGTCGTGCCTTTTTTTCTTTATTTGAAGCATTAAATCCACGGCCTAAATTGTTATTGTACAAGAAAACAGATCACTTTGATCAGATACGCGAAATAAGTTGATTCAGCTACGCTATGAATAATAATGCATATAATCTATGAAGAAGAAAAATGTACGCACTGAATTTATAGCTCACACGAGTGGGTGCTGAAACCCATCACTTCCTTCGGACGTACTAGGTTTGCAAATGAGGCAAACAAATTCCCATCACCACCTATTTTTTTCTTTTCTTTTATGAAGCTGTAACCTTTGTTTTTAGTATAATCATTTGCCTGGGAATTGTTATTCAATACGAATTTATTTACATACTTATGCACATACACAGAGATAGAAATACACTTGACTACAAATATGACAGCATCAGAATTAAAGAATTTACATGCAATTAACGAGTTAGGTTTTCGTGAAACTGATTACGCCTAAAAATGATTACACCTAAAACTGACAGCACCTAAAACTGACTAGACTACACCTAAAACTGATTACACCTAAAACTGACTACACCTAAAACTGACTCCTAAAACTGACTACACTTAAAACTGACTACACCTAAAACTGATTACACCTAAAACTGACTACACCTACACCTAAAACTGACTACACCTACACCTAAAACTGACTACACCTAAAACTGATTACACCTAAAACTGACTACACCTAAACACTGGATTAACTGATAATGTTTTATCATGGTACGCAATTTCCACAAAATATTTCTCAATATAATTTCATCTACTGCATTCTGTTCTCATGCATCATTAACAAATCGTATGCCAGTAAAGATAGGTTTGTTATTTTGATTTGTTGTTGGTTTTGTTTCAACATTATAGTGTGACCCATTGTAAGTCAATTAAACATCAACGTGAAATAATAGTAATACTAATAAAATATCCGTGAGAAAAACATCGATTCAACTTTTTCGTTAAATGGTCATAGTCTGTGAAGAATGAACTAAGAATTATGGTGCGATGATTCCAAAGAATCGAACCCAGTCGTATAGCATTTTGAGACTCTTAAATGGCAAATTTGCAGGACAAAGTACAATGCAAATGCATTTAAGTTTTGTTTTTTAATCTGTGGTTTCTTGAGGAGGAGGATTGTTGTTTTTGCTTTGAATTTCATGCAGACTTTCAGCTATGCCTGGTGGCCAGTACAGCTTGTGGAGGAAAACCCCATTAAGAGCATCAACCAATGGAAAAGGCCAGTTTTATTTACATACCCACATTAACCGAGCCCGAGACTTGGACCCACACGGACAGAAGTTATTGGTAAAGGCAAGCGCTTTAGACCACTCGGCCACCCGGGGCTTCGTTGAGTGGGAGGATTGATGGGGATTAATAAAACAGTCTACAACGAGTACACATGTGAAACAACCTTTCAAGACGTGTAGTTTGACTAAAGTTTTCGGGAGGTTTGGTGAATATTTAGAGAAGGCCCTGGATTGAGACCCCTCCCCAGCATAAACATGCTTCATTGCAAACGTTAACTCCAGAGTTTGCTCTTTCCTGTGTCTAATCAGCTTGAATTGTTCTTCGCTTGTGTTGGAAACCAGTGTTATCACGCAAAGAAATTGACTCTTGTTTTAGCAACCATATGAACCAAGACCATCCAAAATTATGATCAAAGATTAATGCCGAACTATAATTCTTCTAGCAGGCGCCATAAACAATGACATCGTACCAAAAAATGGGGCTACCATGAGAAGCGTTTTCATCGTGTTTCCCCAAAGACTTGATTCGCCTTTTATAACGTATATTCTTCATTTGAGATGATTCTACAATGAGAAATGTGCAAACCTAAAAGAGATCCAGATCTTTAATACATCACATTATATACAAAACTTTTTGCATTTCATATCTTGTTAATTTTTTGTTTGTTTTCTACTTTGGATACCGATTAGATCCCTTCAGAGACCTCGAAAAAGAGATTAAATCACTACTAAATTAAAGTCGTTGCTTCCAATAGCTTCTTGCCAGTCTCTAAAACGGAAACGTTTGAGGAAAGCGCTGGTGTTAGAAAACTTAATTGACACCATGTTTTATATGAAATGAAAGACATTGTATACAGCGCTGTACTCTGGTCAATCAACTCTGTAAAATGATGATAACCTCGCCTAATACCGTGTAATTATACACGCAAGCATAGGTTTATGTATGTATGTATGTATGTATGTATGTATGTATGTATGTATGTATTTATGTATGTATGTATGTATGTATGTATGTATGTATGTATGTATGTATGTATGTACGTACGTACGTACGTACGTATGTATGCATGTATGTACGTACGTACGTACATATGTATGCATGTACGTACGTACGTACATATGTATGTATGTATGTATGTACAGATGGATGGATGCATACATGCATGCATGGATAGATAGGTGTATGTATGTATGTATGGACTGATGGATGGATGGAAGTATGCACGTGCGCACGTACGCAAACGTACTCCACCTAGACTACTGTAATTAAGTCCTCTTCATCGTCAGCCTCAACGTAATGAACGTGTGCGATATTTTGTAATTAATAATAATAATAATAAACAATGTTTAACGAGAATAACACATCAGGTCATTGTTGATCAATCTGTCATATGGTGCTCAGTTTTTGTAATCAACTTTGTTAAAAACAATATATATATATATATATATATATATATATATATATATATATATATATATATATATATATATATATATATATATATATATATATATATATATATATATATATATATATATATATATATATATATATATACACAAAATAAAAATACAAGACCATGCATATGACCAGGTATCGTCGCACAATCATTCATAAATATTTAATATGAATGACTATGTGTGAACATACAAATATCAATAATATTCAATACATAGGTACATACATTTCAGCATAAGTCGTACTATATTTATATATCGAATAAGATCTGGACATATAATTTATGGATATGATGATAAAGTTTTCTATTCAGAGCTTTTAATGTCATTCCAGCTGGTCAAGTAAGAATTTATTTTATGATGTTTTAATACAAGTAAGGGAAGTTGAATTACGTATCATCATTGGTAAAGAATTCCATACAGTTGGTGCTGATACAGTAAATGAGCTTTTGTAATGATTGGTTTTCGACCACGGAATCTGGAGATCGGTATTAGTTGTCGATCGGATATTACGCACAGTATTCGATGATCTTAGTTCAATTATGTTAAAGATACGATCTGGAGAAAGACCGTTTAAAGACTTGTATGTCAAGATTCCTTAAAATAAAGAATACGTTTTTGTATAGGTAGCCATTGCAGACGTGAAAACAAAACATTCGAGGAAGTCATAACAAGAAGTTTCAGTATTATTCGGGCTGCCCTTTTCTGTAGTTTATCAAATCTGGACAGATTATAATTGGAAGTGTTTCTCCATATGGTACAGCGTTAATCTAACCAGAAAAATAAAGCTCAAGTGATTGGAGAGGTAGGAATTTCGAAAGCAACTTTAACAGTTATTCTTTTAACTACCATTGCTCATAGGTGATCGATATGTACGTTCCAGCTGAGGTGTTGATCAATGTAGATACCAAGAAACTTTTTGATTTTTGACAATAGATACGTCTAAGCCATTTTTAGTTAGAAGTAAATCCATGTTAGTAGATAGACGCTGCCTTGTTCCGATTGTCATTCATTTCGTTTTAGAGATGTGTATATGCTTTTTTATATATATTGTTGAGGTCGATTTGAAGTTGTTTTTTTTATGGAGTCTACAGATTTACCTGATAAATGCAATGTAGAATCGTCAGCGAAAAGATCTATGTTAGAGTGCGCTGGATACAAGGCTATGTCATTGATAGATGGTAGAAAAAGAAGAGGCCCTAATATAGATTCTTGAGGAACACCACTTACAATATGACTTGGTTCGGATATATATTTACCCATGCAAACAACCTGATGTCTGTTAGTGAGATACGACGCGAACCAGGCAAGTGAGTTTGGAGAAAACTTGAAAGCTGATTTTTTTTAATGAGCACCGAATGGTCAACCAAATCGAATGCTTTTTTAAAATCAGTGAAGATTGCGCCAGGAAGTTCGCCTGACACTACTGCTAATAGCCATTGGTTTATAATTTTGTCAGTGCAGTTTGACATGAATGATTCTGTCGAAAACCTGAGTGTGGTCTATGGAGGAGTTGATACTTGTCAAGATCTCTAAAAATATGCTTGATGACATGTTTTTCGATATTTTTGAAAGTACGGATAGAACAGATATGGGTCGATAGTTGGATGGGTCATTCTTTTCATTTCCCTTATAAATTGCGAATACTTTTGCTAACTTCAGTGACTCCGGGAATTTACAGGAAGTGATATAATTAAAAACAATGGTACCGGAATCGCATTCCAGGTGGGCTTTTTTACTTCAAAAGTCTCTATAATTATAAGCAAGAAGAACGAATAAAATAGAAAGGTATAAACAAGGAATGAAGTAAGAAAATAACTAGTTTGGTAAAGTTTTCAGAAGGTACATAACGCACCATTTTTATATCAAATATATTACATATATGCATATCGTCTCTGCATCGGAAAACGTAGGTATGTAAGAAAGCTTGCTTTAATCTTCCCGCGGGTCGGTGGGTGTTCTCTGGGTTTTTCCGGATTCCGGATTTTAAAAAAAAAATTATAAAGACCTCGTGTCCTACGTGCTCTTCCTGGAAAGTCTTCAGAAACACGGATGTCCACGGTTACTTACGGAATGTTATCTATTTAGTGTCAGTTCCACCTTTCTCTCTCTCTCTCTCTCTCTCTCTCTCTCTCTCTCTCTCTCTCTCTCTATTGTGTCTGGTGCCGGATTACCAAATAGGCAGAGTATGCACCGCCTAGGAGCAGCGGGGACACGGATGAAAATAATATTTATAAAACGTATTAGGAGATAATTTGCGAGAGGTGTGCCCAAGATTTCGACAGCCTAAGAACCTAAGGGCCTCCACGGGGTTTAACCCGGCACTGGGGTTATTGATTTGATCTTGAAAAAAATTACAATAAAGCCTTCTTAAATTGTTCCAAAAGATAGAATAAAAGGAATCAGAGAAACGAAAACTTTACGTTAAAAACTCCTTAGAGGAAATACTGTATTAATGTAATGTACGGGGGGGGGGGGGGGGGCAAGATTGCGACTGCCCAAGGACCTCCACAGGTTTAGGTCTCACTGGACAGCTTATCCGACAATGACCTATTTCAGAAAAATGAGAATAATTTTACACTCAAGATGCAAATAAACATAAGCTAATTATTTTTGTAGAAAGCGTGCATTTGAGATTTCGACTGCGGCAATCATGTGAATTCCTTATACAACTGGTGACTTTTATATTCAACCAACACTGCCATCAACCCCTCTTTTTTACATTCATTGTTCACAGCAATGAGCTGTTTTTAATATGTTCCTGTGATAAGGCAGCTAAAAGAATCAGTATGTGCCTTATGCATTAATAAAATTCACTAGTACTATAACAAATTAGCATACTCTTCATCACCCCTCAACTATCTTGACTTTTAGATATTTACCTCTGCAGCAGACATACATAAATACATGTGCCAAGTTGACTGTTCATTTGCAGCCCAAGTTACGCATTTGGTCTCCAATGCTAGTCTAACTGTGACAGGCAGTCACCAAACAAGCCAAACCATTTTCAAGCCTAACGTAAAGTAAATCTAAACCACGTTACATATTTAGTTTCTGTTTGAATTCATAAATGCTAGACTTATGATAATTAGGTTCATACCTTCTACCTTAAATATTAGGGAGGTGTCAAAATACAAAACTATCCAGTGGGACCTTAATCCGGCACTGCATGTGTCACTTATTTGGCTGCCTGGCCCATTTGCAGTTGAGACTTCTATTCCCTTGTCAGATTCTGTAGGATCAGCCACATTGCCTTCTAAGCTCTTATTGTGTACATCGAATTTACCATTTAATTTTCTTCTCTTCAGTTCTTCAGTAATACTTTCGAAGCGTCGATTCGATCGTCCAGAAGTCGCAATATCGGCAGGTAACGTCTCAAGCCACAGGTGATAATCTGCCACGCCTCTTATCGCCCGTAGCCGCTTGTGCGAATATTTCCTCATTTCTCATGAATAGACATAAACCTGATTTACCAGTCATTGCAGGCGCGAATAGATTTTACCCGTCATTGTAACCCAACATAACTTTTCACTCTATCTGAATGAGCCAATCAAAGTTTCTCTTCCAAGCACATCCACATATCGATCAATAAAACGGGCATTTTAATTTATGTATAGGAGACTGTTACATGGTCTTCTTGATGATGTAGTCTTGTTTATGCGTACACATAAAAAAACGAGGAAATCCTAGCACGTGCAGCTACATGTGATAAAGGAGCGTAGCGTATTATGTTCTGCGGCTTGCGACGATCATCGGCAGGCATATCACTCACGATTTCATTGAGATTGTCCATCTTTGCGGACTTACGTATCAGTTGGAGTGCAATGCACGAGCTCGTTCCTCTTGTGGCAAAAGTGACTGTGATTTAGTGATCGTGGGGATAATAATAATAATAATAATAATAATGATATAAAAATAATAATAACAACAATAATAACTATCGTAAAAATAATAATAATAATAACAAGAATAACAAAAGCAATAATAACTGTATTATTTTTTATTATTATCAACAATAATAATAATAATAATAATAATAATAATAATAATAACAGCAACAAGAGTTTTGCAGGAAGATTAAATCACTGAAAAGCTGATATCTTACATTTAGACCAAAGTATTGTTTTATTAAATGTTTGATCTTATTAATTAATTAATTAATTAATTAATTAATTAATTAATTAATTAATTAATTAAAATTTCAACATGAAGGAAATATATATCTGTGGAGTGTAATAGTAAATAACTAATCTGAAAACTTTAATTTGCATATGACTTAAAATATGTGATTGATAAATAGCTTTTTTATTTTGAAATTTTTATCTATATTAAATGGGACATTTGAACATCAAAGAAAATAATTATTGACAGTATAATGCTAACAATCAGAAAACACAGGAGTATTGTTTCTTAAAAGCATTTATCTTGTCTTAGTTTTTATACGAATTCTTTATAAATATTGGTAATTCTATTCAAATGGTGCTCATTTCAATACATTAGGCGAAACCCGGTGTCTAACCTACGCCCATTTGCTTCTTAGTGTTGTTAATATCTGACTTTTAGTAACTTTAACATATGAGATTAAATTTGTTAAACATAATTTTTAAGTAAGAGAGACAAACAAGACAAAAATTCAGAACATTTAAGATTATAAACTTTACATTCATTTTAACATTATTCTAATTTCTCAGCCAAATGGCTATGTCGAAGATCTTTGACTGTCAAACATGTTAACAAAGTCTTTAACAGGAACTTTTGGCATATAAGCATATAAACTTTAGATCTTTTCTTATATTATATACATACCTCAATTGAATGCAGATACAAATCAAATGTAGAAGATATGTGATTTTAAAAAAAAACTTGAATACAAAGTTTAAACATCGTCTACCATGATGCTTGAACAGGTGAGACAGGCAAGACAAGAACTTCAAGTATATCACAGACAGGTGGGATAGACAAGACAAGAACGTTCAGCATATCACAGACAGTTGAAACTGGCAAGACAAGAACTTCCAGCACATCACTGACAGGTGAGACAGGCAAGACAGAAACTTCGAGTATATCACCGACAGGGGAGACAGGCAAGAAGCAAGACACGAACTTCCAGCATATCATTGACAGATGTGATATGGAAGACACGAACTTCCAGCATTTCATACACAGGTGGGGCAGGCAAGGTACGAACTTCCAGCATATAATGGCATAATTTTTAGAACAATAGTAACATTACTGGTGACTTTCACTTGAATAAAATAACAAATGTACCTGATATTTTACTTTTAAAAGCTTTAATGCGAAACATTAACATTGATAAATATTGTATTTCACCATGCTTATTAAAGTGAGAACAAAAGCAAAAGAAATAAAAGTTCAAAAAAGCAAATTTTATTTATATCAACAAATATCAATAATACTCGAATACTAAAAGCATAATATCATAAATCTGATTAAAGGCAAAATTAGAACAATAACAAAAACGCTGCATTTTGTATTCTAAAATTGCATTGGAGGCAAACTAAAATGGATCAGTTTTTCCTCTGGCACAATCTAATCGAGAAATAAATAACCAATGGAGCCTACTGTCGTTTCAGCATTAAAAAAATTATATTGATATTTATTGGACTTTGTATGCGGGTTGATATTGACAGGACATTGGCTAAATTCTTTTGGCAGCATTTTACGTCATTTCGCAGAGTTGCGGGCCACGGATTGTTTGACTTTCTTCACAATGATTCCTTTATCGGACTCCGCACGAATTTAGTACGCAGCTTTATAGTAACAAGATCTCGCTGACTTTGATTGTCCGTGTTGCTAAGGCATATTTTGAACATTCAGTATACAACATTATTATCCCTTTAGCGGAGCGACGGCGCCTGATTTTCGAACTGTCTAGATTTCCTTTCTGAACAACATCTCCTTTAATTCCTTTTCGATTTCAACCAAATGTGGTGTGCAACTTTACGTGATGAAATGTTGGCATTATCTGACTTTCTTCGATTCACTGACCTATGAGCGCTGAAAACGTGAATTAAAAGAGTGAACTTGTTTGTCTGTACGGAATTGAATCCCTTCAAGGTCATAAGCAGCGAATGAATCAAATACAAACATTGTTAACCAGTATTTATAAAGTTTCAAAGATTTTTAATCTTGCAGAGGTGGAAGACCTTCTCGCATATTAAATGATGTGACAGGTATGTCATTGCATACAAATGAGGTGTTATGTCAGTGTTGTGTACAATTACAACGTAAATCTTTCATTTTGTTTCTACACAGACTTCATTTTAATTGTTAAAGGTTCGAGATCTAATCACAGGAATTGTCTTCATGATATGATTATATTACATAAAGGAATTTAACTCTTGTGTTGTGAGTAGTGTTAATAAATTACATACACACATATAATCCTTGTGTTGTGAGTAGTGTTAATAAATTACATACACACATATAACCCTTGTGTTGTGAGTAGTGTTAATAAATTACATACACACATATAACCCTTGTGTTGTGAGTAGTGTTAATAAATTACATACACACATATAACCCTTGTGTTGTGAGTAGTGTTAATAAATTACATACACACATATAACCCTTGTGTTGTGAGTAGTGTTAATAAATTACATACACACATATAATCCTTGTGTTGTGAGTAGTGTTATTATAACACCAACACCCATTTAACCCTTGCGTTGTGAGTAGTATTTATAATTATATTATATATACCCCTTAACCTTTGTGCTGTGAGTAGTGTTAATAGATTACTATACCCCTATAATCTTTGTGTTGTGAGCAGTATTATTATATTACATATACCCATTTAACCCTTAAGATGTGAGTAGTGTTATTACACTACCTAAACTCGTTTAACCCTTGTGTTGTGAACAGTATTTATAATTATATTATATATATCCCTTAACCTTTGTGCTGTGAGTAGTGTTAATAGATTACATCTACCCATGAAAGCCGTTTGTTACGAGCAGTGTTATTATATTGCCCATACCCATTTGACCCTTGTGATGTGAGTAGTGATATATTACATACACCCATTAAAGCCTTTTTTTACGAGCAGTGTTATTGTAGTACTCATATCCATTTGACCCTTGTGGTGTGAGTAGTGATATATTACATACACCCATTAAAGCCTTTTCTTACGAGCAGTGTTATTGTAGTACTCATATCCATTTGACCCTTGTGATGTGAGTAATGATATATTACATACACCCATTAAAGTCTTTTCTTACGAGCAGTGTTATTGTAGTACTCATATCCATTTGACCCTTGTGATGTGAGTAGTGATATATTACATACACCCATTAAAGCCTTTTCTTACGAGCAGTGTTATTGTAGTACTCATATCCATTTGACCCTTGTGATGTGAGTAGTGATATATTACATACACCCATTAAAGTCTTTTCTTACGAGCAGTGTTATTGTAGTACTCATATCCATTTGACCCTTGTGATGTGAGTAGTGATATATTACATACACACATTAAAGCCTTTTCTTACGAGCAGTGTTATTGTAGTACTCATATCCATTTGACCCTTGTGATGTGAATAGTGATATATTACATACACCCATTAAAGCCTTTTCTTACGAGCAGTGTTATTGTAGTACTCATATCCATTTGACCCTTGTGGTGTGAGTAGTGATATATTACATACACCCATTAAAGCCTTTTCTTACGAGCAGTGTTATTGTAGTACTCATATCCATTTGACCCTTGTGATGTGAGTAGTGATATATTACATACACCCATTAAAGTCTTTTCTTACGAGCAGTGTTATTGTAGTACTCATATCCATTTGACCCTTGTGATGTGAGTAGTGATATATTACATACACCCATTAAAGCCTTTTCTTACGAGCAGTGTTATTGTAGTACTCATATCCATTTGACCCTTGTGATGTGAATAGTGATATATTACATACACCCATTAAAGCCTTTTCTTACGAGCAGTGTTATTGTAGTACTCATATCCATTTGACCCTTGTGGTGTTAGTAGTGATATATTACATACACCCATTAAAGCCTTTTCTTACGAGCAGTGTTATTGTAGTACTCATATCCATTTGACCCTTGTGGTGTGAGTAGTGATATATTACATACACACATTAAAGCCTTTTCTTACGAGCAGTGTTATTGTAGTACTCATATCCATTTGACCCTTGTGATGTGAGTAATGATATATTACATACACCCATTAAAGCCTTTTCTTACGAGCAGTGTTATTGTAGTACTCATATCCATTTGACCCTTGTGGTGTGAGTAGTGATATATTACATACACCCATTAAAGCCTTTTCTTACGAGCAGTGTTATTGTAGTACTCATATCCATTTGACCCTTGTGATGTGAGTAGTGATATATTACATACACCCATTAAAGTCTTTTCTTACGAGCAGTGTTATTGTAGTACTCATATCCATTTGACCCTTGTGATGTGAGTAGTGATATATTACATACACCCATTAAAGCCTTTTCTTACGAGCAGTGTTATTGTAGTACTCATATCCATTTGACCCTTGTGATGTGAATAGTGATATATTACATACACCCATTAAAGCCTTTTCTTACGAGCAGTGTTATTGTAGTACTCATATCCATTTGACCCTTGTGGTGTTAGTAGTGATATATTACATACACCCATTAAAGCCTTTTCTTACGAGCAGTGTTATTGTAGTACTCATATCCATTTGACCCTTGTGGTGTGAGTAGTGATATATTACATACACCCATCAAACCGTTGTACACATATTTTCATACTTTCGTGATACTTTAATGTTTATTTCAAGCTTAATCTTGAGAAAATGTTTACTTTACACTTCGATTATATCTCAACTGAACCCAGTCTCACCTAAATAAAAGCGTGTACCCAATCATATATAAATACAAGCAAGTACACACTCTCATCTAAATACAAACACGTGCCCAGTCTCACCTATATTCAAGAACGTACCCAAACACGCCTAACTACAAGCGTATACCCAATCTCACCTAAATACAAGCACCTACCCAGTCTCAGCAAACTATAAGCACGTACCCAAAAATATCACACCTAAATGCAACCAAGTACCCAATTGACACACCTAACAAGAAGCAAGTGCCCAAACTCACCTAAATAAAAGCACGTATTCAATAGCACCTACCCCAAAAACACACCTAAATATAAGCACGTGCCCAATCTCACCTGACAACCAGCACGTACGCAATCTCACATAACTACAAGCACGTATCACCAAAAAAAACGCCAACATACAAGCACGTACCCAAGAAATCACACCTAAATGCAAGCACGTGCCCAATCTCACCTAAATACAAGCACGTACTCAGTCTCACTTAAATGCAAGCACGTACCCAAAAACACACCTAAGTACAGACACGTACCCAATCTCACCTAAATACAAGCACGTACCCCCCCCCAATAAACACCTAAATACAGGCAGGTACCCAATCTCACCTAAATACAAGCACGTACCTAAAACGCACCTACATACAGGCACGTACCCAAGTATTGTTTATTAGTTTACTCTATTGGCTTACGTATTTAACAACGAGAATGCCACAGCGATGAAGACCGACCACTTCTTGACTTAGACGCTTGCGTCGAGTGTCAGTAAAAAAATATGAAATGTCTACATTAAACGTTAAGACATTCTCCTCTAACATTTAAAAGATGTAATATTATTAGATGACTACTCCACTATATATTAAATAGATGTAATATTATTAGATGACTACTCCACTATATACTAAATAGATGTAATATTATTAGATGACTACTCAACTATATGATAATTAATATATGTAATATTATAAGATGACTATTCCACTATATCATAATTAATAGATGTAATATTATAAGATTACTCCACTATATAGTAATTAACTGATGTAATATTATACGATGACTACTCCACTATATCTTAATTAATATATGTAATATTATAAGATGACTACTCCACTATATCGTAATAAATAGATGTAATATTATAAGATGACTACTCCAATATATCGTAATTAATAGATTTAATATTATTAGATGACTACTCCACTATATCGTAATAAATAGATGTAATATTATAAGATGACTACTCCAATATATCGTAATTAATAGATTTAATATTATTAGATGACTACTCCACTATATGATAATTAATAGATGTAATATTATTAGATGACTACTCCACTATATGATAATTAATAGATATAATATTATTAGATGACTACTCCACTATATGATAATTAATAGATATAATATTATTAGATGACTACTCCACTATATGATAATTAATAGCTGAGATTTTTATACCCATGAATGCCGATCACTTCTTGAATTAGGCGCAAACATCTAGCCAGTGTCAGCAACATAATTCCTAATTTTCTTACTGGTCAAAGAGTTTATGTTGAAAGTTCCATTTCATATGTTGAGTATTTAGATTTCATCTGTTGAATTACACAGAAATGGTTGAAAATTCAATGTCCAAAGTCGAGTTTTTAAATTGTACCTTCTGAATTACACAGAGGATGTTGAAATTTTAATGTCATATGTCGAGAGTTTCAATTTAACATGTTGAATTTAACATGTAGAATCACATTGATTGTCCTGAAAGTTCCATTTCGTATGTTGAATTTTTAGATTGCATCTGTTGAATTACACAGCGGTGGTTGGACATTTTATTGTGCTTGTCAGAATAGTTATTTTATATGGTGAAATGATGTGCTGGTGTTAAAATTAACATTACACGATGTCCACTTTAACAATTCAAAATAATATTGAGTATTGAGATACACCATTCGTGTATTCAATTATGAGGCGCCATTACATTTCATGCATTTACAGTTTGAAATTTACCATTCACAGGTCGACAATTACTCTGAATTTCTTCGCTAGAGGTAGCTCTCTTTAACAGACCTCGTTATTTTAAACAAGAAGGCTACTTCTTATTGCTGTGAAATTCAACAGATTAAATATCAATATTCGCTTTATGAAATGGAATTTTCATCACAAACAGTTACATTCAACGTGTTAATTATGGATTCTCGACATATGATGTTGAAATTTCAACCACCGCTGTGTAATTCAAACTATACACTGTAAAACGCCGACATAGGAAATAGAACTTTAAACCACTACTGTATAATTCAACATATAAAATCTAAAATCTCGATCTAGAAAATGGAATTTTAAGGACATGCAATTTGATCCAAGACGTGATATTGAATTTCTCGACATACGACATCGATATTTCAACAGCAATTTCTCATAGGACCAGCTTTTGTCCGCCTGAAACTCGAACGCACGCAGACAGAGGTGAGATGGCAGTGATCGGTAAAGTAGAGCGCTTTAAACCACTCGGCCACCATCTTGCAAATTATTTCACAGACTTCTCACTTAACTGAACAACTAAAAAACACAAGAGTTTCGTTTTAAAAATTTCATTTCATTTATTAAATACATGAGAATTCTATACACTTATGAAACAAAATTTACTTCCGTACATTTAATACTGGTGCGAAGTGACATATAAATGATTGTCAGGTACACGTCTTAATAACTGCCACGCTCAGAAGGGCTGTTCACAGCAAATATTTTGATCGACAATAAGTACATCCAATATGAACATGATATATCAGGTCATTCTCTTCGTTTCGAAATATTCAGCCCCAAATTCACCGGCCTAATAAGCGATACACTTATTTACGTTTTAAACACTCTCATCTCTTGTGTTGTGTCATTGTGTAATCCCTTCTGTGTAAAATGCCACCAGGCGAGATCCGTAGAACAAGGATGAAGTCAGTATCTTCTGCGCATGCGTATTTTACATTGGCAATCATACACTCTGCAGCTATGACTTCAATTCCCTTTGTAAATAGCATTGTGTCCGGTCAAACTAGAAATACTTTCTTTTTGCGCTTGCGCTCTCGAAATATATAGACCAGTCTGTGATGTGCAGTGTTAACTACTTGTCTGAACTACAGTGACAGTCCTTCTGATCATCGTCTGACCTGCATCGATGAACGGATATCTTTATACATACAACTTTCCGGACGCATCTGAAAGATACAAAGTGATAAAAAATATAAATAAAAATATCAAAAGCAGGCTTTGCAATTAATTTGAAATCAGATTTCCTTTGTCCTACGTGAAGATCTGACAGCGACCGCTTAGGGGTCATGTTCTGTTGATCTTTGAATTAGTCAATGGAAATGCAGCTTTCAAAAATTTTCAAATGAATAAAATAGTTCGGTTCTTCTGCCATACTGCTCAGTCTCCCAAACACTAAGGTGTAAGACTTCATCTGATTGAATGATACACTTAGCGATTATGCTAATAACATAAGACACCAGAACATGGCCTCTTAACGGTTGCTGTCGGATCACCACGTAGGACGGTGGAGATCTGATTTTAGTCAGATTGCAAGATGAGTTACTAACTAACAGTGGTTTTATACGCATTCTGATTCCATTGTCCAATGTCCTTACCCCCGTCTCGGTATCCATAAAGCCCCACAACTTGAATGTATACTTTCCAATCTTTTAGTAGGAAAACAATAATAACTGGCTCTATTTCAAAACGTGAAGATTTGTTTTGATTCAGGTAAATGATATTCTAAATAATGGACAGTCAATTTTATGACAGTACTGCAAATTAGATCATATATAGACTTAGGAAACGGTACATAAAGTTTGACTACCCACTCAGACATTGAAGTTTTGTAATTACAGAAGAAGAGAATCAGTGAGCTTAAATAGACCCTTAAAACGCAATAGTTTTCCGGATCTTCTCCTTGTTAGTACAAGTCTGTAGCAATGCTGAATATCTCCTTTTTTGCAATATATATAATCTTATTCATTGACTAGATTTTAGTATGATTTTTTTAGCACCAGGATATACACGTTTAGTCTTTGCTGCAAATATTTGCCCCTTTATCGGCTGTTAAAAGAATTGAAATATTCACAGACGGATGCATCTGCTTCCTATTTCCAAAAACATGTTTGGATCAGAAAAATGAATTATTGACAGATGTCAACCATAATATTTTTTACTAGCAAGGAATGCATGTAATTTTTTGGAAACCGTTACCTGCGAGCAGCACTAAAACCCACGCTATTCAAACTTCGATTAATATTAGCAAAGGTAGAAATAATTTATCAAGGAATGTTTGACATCACAATAACCTCACGTTTACCAAACTCATAAAAGTTTTCACAGCAATTTGCTGTTATGTATTATTTTCTATTCTCCAAATAATAACCTTTAATTGTTGTTTTATTATATTTTAATATGTTATACAACCTTATTTGTACTTTGGCTACTTGCTAATTTATATCTTTAAATATTTACTTACACACCCAAGTATTTACTTTCTCATCTACTGATCTTCATCGATTATATATATATATATATATATATATATATATATATATATATATATATATATATATATATATATATATATATATATATATATATATATATATATACTTCGATGATACGTGTGTGTGTGTGTGTGCCTGCCTGTCTGTCTGTGTGTGTGTGTGCCTCTGTGTTTGTGTACGTGTGACCTTACTTTATGTGGTATTATTTGAAGCAGTAACAAAATCTATTCATAAAATATATGTATTGAAAATTACGTCTTACATAAAGACCGACTTCATTCACAATTGTTCTAGTTTTCACACTGATAAGACCTTAAAGAATCTCTCTCTCTCTCTCTCTCTCTCTCTCTCTCACATGAAACATATATCTTATGCACAAGATGAGCATCCAGTCCAGACTCCGTCTCTGGATGAGAGAGAACGCTACAAAGCTATGCTACGGCAAAAGAAAACAGTATTTACACTAGCCGGTAACAGTATAAAAAGACGAAACAATTTGTATGTAAATCACTGGAACACATTTTGACTCGTGTTCCTTCAAAACTATCATCCGATACCATTTTTTCAGTCAAGCAAAGACAGGAAAACATATTAGCTCCAGCTCGGCCCGAGTTCACTTCGCGATGCTCTGCCTCAGTAACTACGTTTCAAGGGAAATGATCACCAGATGCTTGCAACATCTAATGTTTCCCATACAAATTCCTCTGTCATGTCCAATATTGCTTCAAACCGTCAAAAACCAACCATATTTATTGAACAGTGTACATAAAGGTAATGTGTAGCAGAAATATGTATGAAAACATAACATATGTGTTAGAATAGGGGTTGAATTCCTCCCAAATGATAAGAAAAAGTTGTATCTGCGGTGGAAAGGACGGCGTATGGGTGAGAGTGTGTGTGTTTGTGTATGTGTGTGTGTGTGTGTGTGTGATTTCTGAATTCGTTTATTTTTAGATTATATGAAGTCAATAAAACAGTAATAGAGATGATTTGACTTATTACTTGAGAGAGAATTATGCTGAAATCGCATCAAATGACAAATCTATCAATAACATCGTGGCCATTTGAAAAAGACAGAACAAACGCATCTCACAGCTTTTTCGGAAAGCAACTCACAAACAAATCAAACTTTGTCAAATGATTTGAATATTAACATATCAGCTAATTTTAATAATTATGGACGTACTGTAAACCTTGCACTCCCACTAACTCAACCCCAAAGCTGCGCTAGAAAGTTTTAGCGCCCGTCTGTTTCTGTCATCAACCGCAGGCAATAGTCGGTACACCTTCAGCACTGTAACGATTCAGCTGTTGGCAGAACAACGGGAGCTGCTTTCTCTCTTTGATCGAAATAGCACATACTATTGTGAAGATTTATCATAATACAGATACTTACAACGCACATGGTCCTAATCTCAGCACACCTGTCGGTAAATCCTGCAATTTGTGTTCCCGCTAGGGGCTTTCTTCCATCCAAAGATTAACTGTGGAGAATATCGGTAACAAAGGCAAAGCCTATCATATTCTCCAAAATGCTGCCTTTTCCATTTCCACATACCAGCGATACTTTAACATACATATGTAAAATAACACAAAATGACAGTATGCACTATGCAATTGTTGCTATCGACATATCTTTGAACATGAAAGTACTTCCGCTGCGACCCAACCAACGAGAGACTAAACCAAAGTGTAATGAATGATTAAATGGTTTTAGTAGCATCCAGTAGCCATTGTACAGATTGTCATCATAGTGAAAATAATTTCAGACTAATGTGATCCTGACAAAGAAATGTTTGCCCTAATAAAATGTTTTTCTCTTATTTTTCATGCATACATTTTAACTTTCGATCTTTTCAAAATTGAAAATTAAACTTTTCATCTAAGCTATATATCTAGTATTTAAATGACATACTGTAAAACCATACATAGTTCCTACTGTGACGTCATAAAATACATAAAGTGATAGAAATAAGCTTGTTCTCTCAAATATGAAAAAGAGGAACGGCAATGTATTGATAAAATACTGAAATTTAATGATGTTTTGTGTTATGTTATTTAGGATATTATTTTTAAGAGCTTCTTTCGACACTATTATCATATACAAAAAGATTGGACAGGATGAAATTCACAGGTTTTGAGCAGCCTTGGACTGACAGACAATATAATAGCTTCGTTCATGTATAAGTAATTACTTTGAATAGCCTCGAAATGAGAGCCATTATTACAAGCTTAGTTCATGTATAAGTAATTACTTTGAATAGCCTCGAAATGAGAGCCATTATTACAAGCTTAGTTCATGTATAATTAATTACTTTGAATAGCCTCGGAATGAGAGCCATTATTACAAGCTTTGTTCAACTATCAGTAAATACTTTCAGTAGCCTTGGAATTACATATATCATCTCTTATTATAAGCTTAGTTCATGTATCAGTAATTACTTTGAGTAGCTTTGGAATGACAGCTATTATTACAAACGTAGTTCAAGTTTCAGTAATTACTTTGAGTAGCCTTGGAATGAGTGCCATTGTTACAAACTAAGTTCAAGTATCAATAATTACTTTGAGTATCCTTGGAATGAACATAAACAGAATCCAATAAATGAAGTTTGAAAACAAATTTTAAACGAATACAATGCGTGTATATATATATATATATATATATATATATATATATATATATATATATATATATATATATATATATATATATATATATACCCATTCAACAAGTTTTTTATTCTAGGTAGTAAAGTATGCATATAGCTTGCATACAAACTATGTGTTCATGACATAAAAGCAAAAACTTCGTACCTAAGATATTAAAATGTGAAATGTAGGTCATCGTGGCCTTAATTGCATAGGTGTAAGATAGGTGTATATAATTATCTACTTTAAAGATTCACTATGAAAAAAAAAACAGTTTAAACGCAAAAGTGAACCAAAGTCAATAAAATATGTAATATTGGTCAGTGACCTAATTTTGGGATTGGGGTGTTGTAACCATCGTGTTGCATCTCTACATGAGTTCTATGGTTCCAGGTATAACATCATGTATACAGAAGGTAATAACAAAAAAACAAAAAAAAAACCTCAATGTAATCATGAGCTACATACAAAATACTTCACTCATACTTCAGGTCACATTGAGCTTCATTTTGCTGTGAGATCCTGGCATGAACAGTGCTTGAAGTGGAACTCAAGCCAGTGAGGCGTGAAATGTGCGCCAGAGTGACCTACGTTTGAGATGAAGGTGAAGAGCTCGAGATGAATTGCATCATGATTCTGGTATTACCATACGTAAACATAGTGCAAGAAGCCTGTTTGGCCATGAGAAAAACGGAAAGACTTAACCTAAGCTCGGAAATGTTAAATGTACAAACAGTGACATTCTTTTGTCGTAAGAGTGTAGTAACACTAAAAAGAAGGAAATCATCTAAAATGATAATTCTGTCATAATTTGAGCTTAAGAAATAATCTTCAACCACGAAATTCAAGCAGTCAGTGAAGCGCGAAATATGGGTCACAGCAAACAACATACATACATACATACATACATACATACATACATACATACATACATACATACATAGAGCCTTTGATTTTAAAACATAATGATATTTTTTAAAATACTGCCTGTTCCGACTCTTTCTCTTAGTGTTCTGAGACAAGGGAAAGTAATCTCGATACTATAATCCCTATTTGTAAGTAGAATTTTTTATTAGAATCGTGAAATGTAAAATAGATCTCTCGATAAACGACTCGGACTCTCTTTCGTAATGCACTTTATTCTTTAAACAGTGCACTCCTTTTAACAGTTTACTCGACTCTCTTTCGTAATGCACTTTATTCTTTAAACAGTGCACTCCTTTTAACAGTTTACTCTTAATAGTGATTGCAATATATTGTTAAAAAATGATTTCACTAGGAGCATTGTAGCTCACTAGAGGTTGCAAGGAACCATCTTGAATTTATTCAAAATATTTTGTTGCTAATGGAAGTTAAAGAATATGCTATATAACGGCAAAAAAAGAGTCTGTACTAATGAGTACAATTTTGAATTTAAAGAAACTGCAGTGTCATTGAAATATTTAACTTTGGAATTATTAAATAATGGGACTGTTAATAAAATACAGAATGTAGACCTTATAGCAATACATTTTTCCATAAATCTATAAAATAATTTAACTAGAAATGAAAATAAAAATGTATTTTTAATAGTCTCGTTGACAAATGATTTAAGGTACTGCACTTCGAAGAAATTAATATCGAAAAGTCACACATACAATTTTTTCAACATAGGTGTAAGAGATGAACTTATTTGACAGCTTCGTACAGTAAAATTGAGAACATAAGCACTAATAGGAGAGAGAAAAATATCATGTCGAAATATACAGCACAAGAATATTGTAAAAATAAAGTACTATTTGAAAATTATTAAAATTCTGAAATGATATTGACAAGAATGACTGTTATTGGAAATAAGTGAACATTTGATATCAGATATGATAAATGACGAAACTTTCTCACTTTTGGATACCCAATAATCTGACAAAATATGATCAACTCGACATAAGAGGTGGTTTCTACACTTAACTCGAATAAAATATTGTCGTCTATACACCGCTCGAGTAAGAGATGGTCTTCTACACACAACTCGAATATGTGGTATTCTACACACAATTTGAATATAAGGTCTTCTACACTCAACTCGAATAACAAAATGTCTTTTATACACAGCTCGAGTAAGAGACGGTCTTCTACAGTCACTTCGAATATATGTTCTTCTACATTCTAGTTGAATAAGAGATGGTCTCCTACACTCAACTTGACTAAGAGATTGTCTTCTACACATGCAAACTACAGTCAATATCTTCTTTGTATTAAGCCTCGTCAATGATAGTTTCAATTGAAAAGTTTCTGACACTGTCAAAAGATCGTTGCATTTCATATTTATTTTCTTTGGAAAAATTCTTGTTACTGTCAAAAGACCATTGCATTATATATGTATTTTCATTGGCCAAGTTCTTGTCACTGTCAAAAGATCATTGCGTTACATAGGTATTTGTTGGAGTTAGAACAGTGTAAGATACTCTACAATTTTCAATCAATATGAGGAAAAAATGCAAATACAACAAATCAGCGTATCTAAATATCTACAAATTAACAACAAATACAAAATCATATTCGAATCACGACAAATTTTAATCGTCTGTCTATTAATACATTCATTTTAAGATATTTAAATTTTTCATCACACTGATACTCCATAAGGCCTTGTGGTTATTTTCCAAAAACACATATAAGAAAATCTCAGAAGTTCATACAAACTCTCTCTCTCTCTCTCTCTCTCTCTCTCTCTCTCTCTCTCTCTCTATATATATATATATATATATATATATATATATATATATATATATATATATATATATATACGCACTCTTTTATTTAAAAGAGGATAATGTGCACAATACTGCCATATTGTTCAATATATTTATATTCAAATAGTATATGTTATTATTGCCAAGATTTGTCCGTAATATCTAGGGGATATATGTAAATAAATATTTAAATGCTAAACTTTTCGAATATGTCTACGCATATATATATTCCCCTCTCGAATAAGTCTACAAATGTATGCCCCCCTTTCGAACAAGTAAACATATTTATAATCCATTTCGAATATTTCTCTCTGGTTTGAATAAGTGCTTAGTGACACTAAAACTACGATTACTCGCATCATGTATATCACAGGCATGCATTAATTCGGGGTAGCTTATGGGATTGTGTTTCAAATTTCGGGGACATAAAAAAAAGTATCATACGGAATCGAATTTTTTCATTTTTCAAAATCCCTCTCTTACACCTAATTTTGCACTCCGAAACGAATGAATGCCTGTACCTAACGAAAATACTCGAAATTAGAATATATACTTAAGTGTAAATTGCAAAATTGGTACGTACATATTTGTAACATAAAAATTCTTTATTAAACTCTTGAAATAGAAATAATCATTTTGAACATGTTCTCTCAATTATTCGATTAAGGTTAGCTATCTTCATTTTTACATACTAAGCGAAGAAAAATAACACTAGCAAATTAATAAACAAATAAAAAAGCACCAAACCTTTAAATCTTATTGTTTTTAAATGTATGAAATGTCTACTCTATAAAACAGCTTTTATCATATACATAAAGAACTCTATTATGAATTCTTTTGTTAATAAATATTAAAAAAACCGTGATGAATTCACTTCTGAAAAATGTTTGTTACAAAGTCCTCTGCGGTGTTCTGAGATTTCACTTTAATACATAACTCACATAGAATGTACACAAAAAAGAATCCCCGTCTTAAATCCATAGGATTTAAAAGGCCATTTACAGGCAATATTCCATATATGAGTGTTGCCCTTTGATGACAGTTTTATGTTTTCAAATCTTTTTAAAATATATTTTGTGACTTACATAAAGACGAGCAGCACGATTTTCTATTTCAGATACGTTTAGCTCATACAATGACAAAGACATACATACATACAGACAGACATACATATGTACGTGCTTTTTAACATGCAACGTAGATTAAAAGATTATGAGTTTATTGCATACAACTTTAATAAATAGAATCTTTTGTTGCTCCAAGAGGAGGGTTGCTGTTTAATGGGAGTTATGTTGCGGTCTACAAATGATACTTACCTTCTGACACTTAAAATTATTATTATTATTATTATTATTATTATTATTATATGACAGATTATTTCTTCTCTTACTTATTATTTACAAGAGTTTGAAGTTGATGGAATTTCAGTCATAACCTGGCGCTTTTAAAGAAAATAAATGGTTTATTTATCTTTTAAAAGAATCGTTTATTTTCTTTTCACAGAGCTTTGGTCATGGATGTTTTGATTAATGTTGACCGTTTTAGTCTACCTGAAACTAAAATACCCGGATGTAAATTGCATTTCATTCTTTTATTTGTATGTATGTATATATGTACATATGTATGTATGTATATATATATATGTATGTATGTAGGTAGGTAGGTAGGTAGGTAGGTCTGTCTGTCTGTCTGTCCGTCTGTCTATGTATGTATGTATGTATGTATGTATGTATGTATGTATGTATGTATTTATGTATGTATGTATGTATGCTACGTTTTCAAATTGCCATATCTCTTGTTCACATTACATCATTTGGATTCACTTTATGACCTATAACATTTAGCTCTTTAGCTAATATAATGTTGTGCCAAATACATTGTGTCGGTGAATTTTGTATCGTATTTGGATAATAAGGAATGACTATATATGCAGTTCCAATACCATGGCTGTACAATAAGACACAACCTAATTATATCTGAAATAAATTCTTGTGCACGAGGCTTTGAGCGTGTGACAATTTTCTAAGGTTATTCCAAGGTCAAGTCAATGTTTTTTCACGTGGTCGACGGTCATTATTGCTCTGAAAATTTGCCCATTAGTCCGCAACGCGGCCCATATAAAACTCTGCAGCTGCACCCAAAACCGGAACGGAAAACAATACTTATTTCCGAAATATGTGTGGAAGGCGGGTTCTACGGGCGGAAAGAATGACGATAGCTTCCATATAGCAGTAATTATGTCCTAATGATGTATGTGATCATTATTTTAACTTCTACAGCTCGGATGTGTTGTCAGGGCTGCATCCATACAATCTACATGTAGGAATATATGACTGTTAAATAAATTTTTGAAAAGAATTTATGACTTTTTTCATGTAGCTTTAAATATCAGTAGTTTCAAAAGGAGATCTAATTAAAAAATTATCAGAGGAGCTATATATATATATATATATATGTGTGTGTGTGTGTGTGTGTGTGTGTGTATGTATATATGTATGTATGTAAGCATGCATATATATATATATATATATATATATATATATATATATATATATATATATATATATATATATATATATATATATATATATATATATATACACACACACACACACACACACACATATGCATGCCTGCTTGTCGTATTTGTCTGATTCAATATGATTTCGTATCTTTCAGTTTGTTCTCCCCGTATCATTTCTAAAGATAAAAAGGCTATACAGTACGATCATTCCTTCAATATTTTCATGATTGATAAAGATCGAAAACAGGAAATTAGCACTATTTAACCACGGTGGTATCAGGCGGGAATGTAACGGTCGAATGGGGAGTTACAATGCGCGCGAGAGCAGTAGTGGCCACAACAAGGCTGTTAAGATTGACTCGTCTGTCCAAATATCAGATGCTGCTTTCGCCAAGTCATACTATGTGAACCAAAATCATCGTTCGTGCCTTTTGGAAAAACCCAGAATGGGATGGGAAATGAGTGATTAGTGTGATAAAAGAAAAAAGAATAATATAAAGTAAGATATGTAAATTATTTTTAAAATCAGAAGTATTCATAAAAAGGAAACTTTTGGTTGAGATTTCATAAGAACCACATTTCTTTTTTTACTTTTGTCAAATGTAAGAAGCGTCGATCCACCAGGAGGAATCGTCCATTAATTTTATCATATTTTCTACACATGAGATCCGCCATTTTCTCGTAACACGTGCTACATACCACTTTAGATCATTACCATGTCAGCGTTGTCGTTATTTGTAAACTCGGTTTAGTCGTCGTGCTTGTTGTGCATGTAAGAGAGAGAGAGAGAGAGAGAGAGAGAGAGAGAGAGAGAGAATTTGTGTACCAATGCTGCAGATACAAGAAAATGAGACCCTTGCTTTTTTTAGGCGTATAATATCGGGTACAGCATTTTATAGTTTATATTTTGTTGCAAATATAGGTTAAAGATGATAACATTAAAAATAAAGTCTCGTATGTGCTATAAAACATGTTTGACGAGAAAATTAATAAAGTCTTACTACACGTTATGTCCTTGATCTTCTGATCGTGTTTGAGATTAGTTAGGCGTGAAAGGATGTGCGTATGCCACGTATTGATACGTATTGCAATGGATGACCTTGGATACGAAATATATCGGTACACAAAATAAAATAATGAGGCAAACAACTGATAACTATTCGTGGCCATTAAATATTAAAAGTAACTTTTACTGGATTCATATTGTTCGGACTGAATCTCCGCTCTCGGAACCGATGTAATAATAATAATAATAATAATAATAATAATAATAATAATAATATTATTATTATTATTATTATTATTATTATTATTATTATTATTATCATCTTGATTTTGTTGTCATTGGTGGTGGTGACGGTGTTTCTTTTGCTGTTGCTGTAATGATATTAAGTTTATTTTTGTCATTGTTTTCGTCGTTCTTTTAGATGTCACTTTTTGGAACGTAATCATCCTAGGGCAAATGTTATATATTCCATTATCGCTCTAAATAACACAACACATTCGACGAAAAATGTATGATTATCATTTATCAGTGATAAAAAGAAAATGTTGACAGTCAAGATATGCCTCAGATGTATCTTAGCAGAGAAATTTATCAGCAAGAAAAAGAAATCCCATCTATTCGGACCAGATCTGCGTTTCCTACGACTGGATTGACTGTAGGATTGACCAAGATGTTACAAAAGAAAGAAAAAATTCCATCATTCGTAACATCTCAGTCAATACTTGTTTCATAAATAGCCGAAGTGATCCGAATGGCGGTATTATCAGTCGGATTGATCTCGAAGTTGCGCGTGATTTTATGAGTGTTTACATGGAAGACAATCCTTTCTTTCTCTTATCAAAATGTTCTTTATTCAGTGTTTTTGATTGTGCAACCTCTCCGTGTGCTCAATAACAGTTTCTGAAAAAATGGTTATCATGTGAAAAATAAAGCTGTTCACATTCTGTTATAAAAAAAAACCTGATGATTGTTTCGAGTGTGTGTGTCTATGACTGCGCGAGCGCGCGTGAGCGCGCGCGTGTGTGTGTGTGTGAGAGAGAGAGAGAGAGAGAGAGAGAGAGAGAACAACCAAATGAGGTAATGAGGTTTGACATTAAAACTAAGAACGTTTAATATTCTCAAAACTTCAGCTCCGATTTTCAACATGGCTATATGGTTACCGCTCGAGGACTTTTTGCATTGTCTTTATATAAATTTACTTCTTCATTGAATCTTTACAATAACTTCAGAGGTCGATATCCTATATCTAGCTATGTTTTGTTTTGTTTGTGTTTTTGTTGTTGGCAGTATGCTTATTGTTTGTAGTTAGACCGGGTGAAGCGATATGCTTTAGCTACGCAATGACGAGTATTTCGGTACATAACCCATGACATCTATGCCACATATTTATGCGTATTGTGATACATAACCTGCTATATGCTTACGCTATGTATTGATGCGTATTGTGATACATAACCTGCTATATGCTTACGCTATGTATTGATGCGTATTGTGATACATAACCTGCTATATGCTTACGCTATGTATTGATGCGTATTGTGATACATAACCTGCTATATGCTTACGCTATGTATTGATGCGTATTGTGATACATAACCTGCTATATGCTTACGCTATGTATTGATGCGTATTGTGATACATAACCTGCTATATGCTTACGCTATGTATTGATGCGTATTGTGATACATAATCTGCTATATGCTTACGCTATGTATTGATGCGTATTGTGATACATAACCTATGATACGATATATATATTTAAACACGTATAATTAAAGAAGCTTAATTATCAATGCGTATCGAAACAGCAAAATTATTGAAACAATGGTATCGATGTGCATCGGTACAGCAAAATCATCGCTGTATCGATACAATGGTGAATTGTTTTGATCAACAGCATTCAACTGCATATATATATATATATATATATATATATATATATATATATATATATATATATATATATATATATATATATATATATATATATATATTGGGTTGGCAAAAACATGTACCTCCTTGAGCTGAAGGAAAAACTGCATAAAGTGCATGGCTGAGAGACAAAAGATCCATTTATCGCAATTCAAAATAAAAACTTAAATTTCCAGCCTGAACTGGAATTTGAGGAAAGGTCATGGGTATAGTTGGTATTCCGAAACAAAGCCCCTATCACTGAATGTGAACCGGAATTCTCACCTCAAGAGAAATCAAGTCAAGATGTAAAAGCTGACTTCAGTAGATATGTCAAGACGGCAGCAAACATCAAGTAAATTAATGTACGACAAGCGTTTATCGGCATGGAGAGGTATTTGTTAAATTTTGTTTGGTATTTCCGATATCATCTTTCATTGGGCAGGAATCCGGGGAATTGTTGAAGGTCTCTGATTTTGAGAAGCCCAGACAAGTGTTGAATTGGGACCGTAAAGTCTTCATTTTCAAACCACTGCCTTACAGCCTGCAAACATGAATTAATGTCATGATCCAGATGAGTGATAATTCTGTTTCGTCTAAAACACGCTGATAATAACGTGCTTGCCTGCATCTCAAAGGACCTAGTCGAGGTCTGTTGAAGATTACGGCACAAATAACAAATAACCTGTCCAGGATGAAACAATATAACAAAAAATTAGACAATGTAAAGGGAAAATTGGCGGTATTGTAAAATACCGACAAATGCTTGACAAAAATTAATCAAGAATGGATATTAATGAGATAATAAGCCGAATTTGTAGGATGAAATCGGCTGATGACGGTGAGATGTCATAAATTTAAGAACGCAGATGGCTTTTATCTTCGAATGATCTTATGCAATTAATTAGTACATTGTGTTTTATTCCTTTCTCAACAGCTTTACTGGAAACGCTTTCACATGTAATTGAATATTATTCTAGATTTGTCGGCCGCTCGGATAGACATGCTCTGAGCCCAACCAGACGTGCATCGTACCTGAATGGTTAATAACTTCATAGTCCCTACTGAATCAGGAGTAAATGTTTGCGATTAGAAAGAAAAAAAAAATTAAAATGTTTTAAAAAAAGATAGGGTCAACTTAAGTACTTGTAACATAAAAGGCAACATCATCCATTGTATGGTTCAACGGCCACAACATTTTATCAATAAACCAGGATACCGCTCTTCATTTTTATAGTCACATCAGCGCTAATCCTTCATTTGATCATATAAGATGGTGTCATCGCTAGCTTTTAGATTCACGCCCGTGCTAATCTTTTATTCAACCGGACAGGATGATGCAATCACTAGGTTTTCGATTTTACACCCGCGATAAATGTTTTATTCAACCATACAGGATAATACCATCACTGGCTTTTAGATAGCTTCATGTTTCGTCCTATAAATTGTCACCATCCTCATGACACTAAATGGTCTCGAAGCACTTCATCTTATACTGCCCATTACTTGGCAACAACAAAAAACAACAACGGTAGCAGCAGCAACAACAACCAGGGCTGTAGAGAGCGATTACGGGCCCTGTGGTAAGAAACACCCGTGTCTCTCATAGTTCTTGTTAAAACAGAATTTTTCTTTTATAAATTTAAAAAGTGCTGTTCGGCCCGGGCCCTCTTACGGGCCAGGCCCCGGGGATATATCCCCGGTCCCCCACCCCCTTGTCGGCCCTGGCAACAACAATAACAAAAACAAAAACAAAAACAAAAATGATAATAATAGCAACAACAGTAATAATAATAGTAATATTTATAATCATAATTATGGTCATCGTTATTATTATTATTATTATTATTATTAACCATAATTACGAGTTACATAAATGATAATTTATAATTATAATTTAAAGACAGTTAAAGTACTAAATTGACTACAGCTAATACTAATAAAACTTTTACTGCCAACAAGGGTCAACTAGAGATGGCATGGACTTCCTGGTCTCCTGCATATATAAAAACTACTATTGAAAGAACGTTATGGATCATATATGGATCATCCGCTGCTACTAGTACCCGATGGCTGTGTGCGTGTGTGTGTATATATACATATACACACACACAACCATCGGGTACTAGTAGCAGATATATATATATATATATATATATATATATATATATATATATATATATATATATATATATATAACCGCAAAACACTTTGTTTCCATGGTAACATGCAAAATATATTGAATGGGGGAAAATTCCAGTTATAAAAATGCATCTCGATGCAATGTGCTTGACGGTGTATAATACATTATGGTTGAAATACCTTCAAAGGTCTGAGAGTTATGCTCCAGAAACGAAAATCTTTACGAACAGACAGACAAAAAACAGATAGCAGTAGCTATATTCCGACCGTGTATATTATGGAATGGAGATAATAATAATAATAATAATAATAATAATAATAATAATAATAATAATAATAGTAATAAATAATAATAATAATAATAATAATAAAAACAAAAAATAAATAGATAAATGATACAGAAGAA